>JAFBJU010001433.1:3674843-4034138 GCA_016785305.1 Colistium nudipinnis
CCCACAAAAAAAATAAAAATAAAAAAACATGGACGCCGGCCAAGACTTATACCACAGCTCTCACTGCTGTTGTGTGAAGAGAGGAAGGCGAGATGGGTAGAGACCTCCTCCACCAGAGGACAAAACACGAGTTCACATCCCGTCTGTAGAGACGGAGGCCAGGTGGAGTGGGGGGTCATGTCGGTTCACAGCTAGCCTTAGTGACAGTATTTCTATCTGTTTTTACATATTGCTGAGAGCAGATAGGAGCCACAAATGTCATAACTTAAACACTCTTCTTTGAGAAGGAATTTGGCCCCGTGTTTTGAAAACGGAACTTTCCAGTTGTAAATTGTCGAGACCTACGGGTAAATATTGAAACAAGAGACCAGGAGGCCCCAAAAAATCGGGGTATAAGTCCATTTGGAGTAAAATGCATAAAATAGCAGCGTAGCGTAGGGTCTCTGGACTTGTAAAGCCGGCGAACCTGTTTTATAACCTGTCTCGCGGCTCCGCCAACACAATCCGTCAGACCAACACGTGCCATAAAAACACAAGTTAACAAACCTGGCTGCGTCTCAAGGTTGAGTTAGCACAGTGCCTCTCCTGTGTGCTTTTCTTTTCTCCTGCTTCTTTTCTTACCTCCGAGGCCTTTCAAGCCCTGGATTCAAAGTATTTTTCTCAGCATATCATATGGAAATACTGCAGCGGTTTGTTTTTCCTTTCACCGACCTGTCAGTGAACGCATCACGCCGACTCGTTCCACAATGCTTTACAATCAAGTCTATAGGGAAAAATATTTACTTAAAAAAGGCCTTTTAAGCTGGTTATTCCTTAATATTTGATAATATTGTGCCGCCAATCTTCTTAAAGGTGAATGTTTTTTCGCCATTTGTCCTCCTACTCAAACGGAGTCCTAATAAACCACTGGGAGCAGGAGGACAGTTTTAAAAACCTAAATGGCTCAGGTGGGTTCAATCCTGCCGACCTTTGACCCCCATGCCGGAACTCCGACCGGGACAAACGAGAATAAAACCCCTCCAAGAACACTAAATTACCGGTTCATCCTCACGCCGCCTTTTAAAATCTTGTGGAATGAAATGTTGGAGTCACAGCGGAGCTGCATTTTAATCGAGACCTAACTTTGTGGCAGTGGCACACAGTCACACTTATTAGCTGCTGACTAATGAGCACAAGTAATTACCATGTGTCAGAGTTTTTTATGTGTCATTTTTTTTTGCTTTAAAATTAAGGAAGATGATCTGTGGATATGGGTAAAGGATATATGTTTTAATTCTATTCTATGTTGCAATAAACCATTTTGCAATATAGCAGCAAATCCATGGAGAATTAAAATAACTCCATTAATCTGCCAAAAAATATATATATTAAAAAATGTCACATTTAACTTTAAGGCTCTTTTGATTTATGAAGGTCCCACGGTTTTATATTTCAATGACGGATTATTATTCACTTTGTTTTTCTCTTGCCTATTGTCTCAGCGTTTCATCCAGTACCTGGCCTCCAGAAACACTCTTTTCAACCTGAACAACTTCCTGGATAAAGGAGCTCTGCAAGGTACAGTGCACACTCACTCACGTTTGACCTTTGATTTGTTTTTAATTTGTTAAAAAAAGAAAAAGAAACGGGGCAGCGTTAGTGCTTAAGTTCATTAAAATGCATCTGGCCCAGTGCAGGAAAAAAAAAAAAAGGAAAATGAAGAAATAGTGTGTTGCTGTCTTGTACATCACACTCGGTATATTTCCTTCTCTTCCAGGCTACGACATGTCCACCTTCATCAGGCGATACAGCCGTTACATGAACGAGAAGGCCATGTCCTACAGACTGGTGGCTGTGGACTTCACCAAGATGAAAAGGGGGTAGGAGAGGTCACACACAACCACACACACACACACACACGCGCACACACACAAACAAAACAACAACCTCGCCTCACACTCGTGTTGTTGCACACAAAGAGACTTCATCGCACTGCAGCGATTGAACAGTGATACAAAGAAACAGGTTTTCACTTTTTATATATATATATATATACACTTTGAAAATATAATATGTGTAAGTCAGGCATCATGTCTATTCCGATCCAAGCGACACATTTTGTTTTTGTAGTATTTATAAAAAAAAAATTGTGATGCAAAACACTCTTTTGTTTCTGTCATGCACCCCATCATTTTTTTTTGTTCATGCATTCCTCTTTTATGCGTTTTTTTTCCCCGTCAGAATTTACATAAGCGTTTCTGCCAACAACACAGATGTGTGTGTGTGTGTGTGTGTGTGTGTCTCTGATTGTGTCCTGCTGTGTGTCAGGATTGATGGAGTGATGCGCACCATGAGCACAGAGAAGCTGATCAAAACGCTGCCTATCATTCAGAACCAGCTGGATGCTCTGCTGGATTTCCAGGTACTGACTTTTTGTGTGTGTGTGTGTGTTTTGCGTATATGTGTGTGACATTGTGTGTGCTTGGATCATTTTTTTTTCCAACAGATCGCAGAGGTTCACACCTCTCGGGTTAATGAAGCGTTATTATTTCGTGTTTGATGAGAAAGGGAAGGGGTTTTGCTGTAATTGGTTGGTGAGATGTTTTTTTTTTTGTGTGTGTGTTTTCTCTCTCTCTTTTTGTCTGCTTTTTTATTCTCTCCATCCCTCTCTTTTCTCTCTAGGCCAACCCTAACGAGCTGACCAACGGTGTGATCAACTCCGCCTTCATGCTGCTCTTCAAAGACTCCATAAGGCTGTTTGCCGCGTACAATGAAGGGGTCATCAACCTGTTGGGTAACACAAACGCACACAGACACACACACACACACACACACACTTCCACCGCAGATACAATCGCAGCAGTCTGGTTGTCAAGGCAGCAGAGTGGGTTTTGACGAGCTGTCATGTAGCTGCTGAGTGCTTCTGTTTGCCTCCGCTCAATTATGCCGCGATTTCCTCCCTCCTTCTGTCCTTTCTTTCTTTTTCCACTTTGAAATCCTAATTTCTCCTTTCTGTCTCTGCAGAGAAATACTTTGACATGAAAAAGAACCAGTGTAAAGATGCCCTGGACATCTACAAGAAGTTTCTTTACAGGATGACCAAGCTGTCGGAGTTCCTCAAAGTGGCTGAGGTATGGTCACGCGCACACACACACACGAAAGTACACAAACACGCACACACAGAGACACACAGACACAGGTGGGGTAAGATATTCCAGGTTGTCTTTTTTTTCTCAAAATACGAGTTGAGTACCTGGTCATTTCCTCTCCTCTAATTCTTCTCCTGATGACAACCCCTTACACCGATCTATTTAAACACAACCAACACATATGTACACACACACACACTCACACACACAGTGTGAAGTAGAACCTGTGTAATTTCCCCATAAAACAAAAACAGTTTTGCTCCTACAAGCTACTGTATTGTGAATACTCAGCGGTACCTGGTTTACCCTGATTGCTCCACATTCCCTGTATGCACACGCACACAACACACACACACAAGAGCATGCACTCCCACGTGTATATATAAATGACATACGTGTAACACACACACACGGAGCCCCAAAATAACACTAAGATGGAGGACATGGTGGGATTCCCCGTTGGTTCCCTCTCCTCCTGCTCCCCACTCTCCTCCTTCTAATCCCTTCTTCTTCCCCCTCTCACCGACAAAGATGGATACTCGTGCGGCTCTCCTTCTCCCAGTGCCCACAGATCATCCCTCTTTCTCTCTCCTCCTCCTTCCTTACCCCCCTCTTTTGTTTCAGCACATATGCGAAACTGGGAGAGTCCTCCACTGCAGTTTTGCTTCAGCAGATGAAAACTGTGTTTTAAATAAATGGGCCCAGTCAACTTCCTTTTGTCTTTTCTAATTAGCTTCTGAGTAACTCCCTGGGCAATTAAAGGTGTTCTTCTTTTGTACAGATAATATTTAAACATAATGCTGCTTAATTAAAAAAAAAAAAGGGCACATCCACTGGATAAACAGGATCAGGATTCTTGAATTGAACTACAATTGATTATTTACACCAGACTCCTCTAATGCAGGACTTTTTAGACGCAACTTCAAACATTCAAACACATATTGGCTTTGTTGATGAATATTCAAGTTTCAAGTCTTCATGTTCTTTTTCTGTGTCTACCTATATGGAGCTGGTTTTGGTGTCGCCGTCCATGATTTTCTAAATGTTATTTAACGTCGTCACATCATCCTTCATCAGTCAACATGGCCCCTCTCTCTCTCTCTCTCTCATTGGCCATTGGACATATTTCACTGTGCAGTCGTCGCCACCATTCCCCGTGAGGATTGGTCGGTTGGTCGGCCAATCCAGATTGTCCAAAAAAAAAAAAAACGTTTTTCATGTTTATTTCTGTTGTCGTTTATGTTGACACTGCATGAAGTAACGATTCCCCTGTTTTTTTGTTTTTTGTTTCTTTTCTCATCTCGGACCCTGCCCTCCTTTCCCCCCCCCCCCATTATATCCCACCTCCCCTTTTATTTATTTTTGTTTTTGATGACAGCAAGTTGGAATAGATCAGGGTGACATCCCCGATCTCTCACAGGTCAGTGTACATCTCACCTTCCACTTCCCCTCCTTTATCTCATCCCAACATATGTATTCTCTCTTTCCTTGAACAACATGGGTGGTTTCATCCCTCTCTCTCTCTCTCTCTCTCTCTCTCTCTCTCCTTCACTCCACGCCCACCCTCAACTAACCCGCTCTCATAGTGTTCAAATCTGGGCAGCTCTCCCCCGGTTTGATTGATTTTGCTTTCCTGCTTTCTCTTTCACTTCTAAACGCTCATTATAGATTGAACCACCGGCTGCGGCGCGTTGGCTCGCCCCGCTTTAAATTGTCAGCAGGATTCACGGCGTGGATTTGAGAGCCTTGAGCCACTCCTTAGACCGTGAATGTAAAGTAATAATGATAATTGCGAGAACAAAGAATGTGGAAAAAGTACTACAAGGTGCATGGTTTCTGCTCTGTCCTCTCATCAAGGACAAAGTTCCCCTTGTTATCTGGTTGTGAATTCAGAGGAAATGCTTGAAGCCTGTTTTTTTTAGTTTTTTATATATATATATATTTTATAATGGTTTATTGTTGGACCTAGGGACGCCACAGATATATCCTCCGGGGTTATCCTGGCACACACGAAGATGCACATAAAAAAAAAATATATTTTTTTGAGGTTCCGTTTAGTGTGAGCTATCATTTGTGGATGTGTTAGTGTTCTCCCCTGCACTAACACTGAAAGTTTGGCCAGGGTGAAGCTTCTGTGCCTCCGCTGGAACGTAACCATGGTGATTAACAGCGTGTGGATCGAGCGCGTGGTTGTTGAACTTGGGAGTTGTCGTGCTTCGCGGTGTCTAAACACACGTTTTTTTCTGTCCCCCCCCTCCCTCCGTCTGTGGCAGAAAACTAAAGGATCATACCTTGTAGGTGGTGGGTTGCGTACTGTACTGCCCCCCCCCCAGCCTGCTTAACCCCTGCATGAAAGTCGTGAGACATGTATGCGTGTGCAAACACTCACACGCTTAGACTCCCAGGCATGCTTTTTCTGCTTTTTTTTTTTAACATGTCAGAGCGGAGCGACGCGAGCCATGTTAACTCCGTAACATATGTGGGTGTGTGTTGGCCTCAGCGGGCTTGCGTGTAGCATTCACACACACACACACAGAGCTCTGACAGGACAAGCAAAAGGGCACGAAACCTCATGAATAGAAAATGAGGCTTCCGCCCTCTGCCCCTCTGTCTTCATCTGCATGTAAAAAAAAAAAAATCCCTGCACCAGGGTCTGGAAACCTTCTCATCTAAATTCCATCCCCTTCCGTGGACGTTGTTTATTTCACGTTTGTCATGCACGACATCATTGCTTCCACGTGCACGGTGGAGGTGCTTTAATAGCCACTAACCCCCCAGCGATACCCCGTAATTATTGTCAAAAAGAGAAAGGAAACAAGAGAAAGGAAAATAGGGGGGGCGTTCTCTCTGTGACGATTATTATTATATTTTTTTATAGTCTCTGTGCCTTAGGAAGTTAGAGCTGTATTAGATATATATTAAGCTATAAGTCTGTGTGTGTGTGTTAAAGCAAATATTGAGTGGGCTTTTTCTTTTTTCGTCCATTCAGTCCCCCGCCTCTTTCTTTCTCCTCCGCTGGTCTCTGTTTCTTTAACAGCCAGGCAACAGTTTGGCTCCAGCCCACCGTCTAGCCAGCCACAAAAGGCCTCGCAAGCCAAAACACACTCCCAAATGTGTGTGTGTGTGTGTGTGTGTGTGCCGTGGACACACTTTACATTCTTGCGGATGGAGAGGCAGACATGACGTTGTCATATTTTCACAGTGGAAGAATTTCCTCCTCCGCCGGAGGATTTATTTATTTTTTTTGCCTGTGAAGTTGCGTATGTGTGATAAAAGGACAAGCAGTGATTGTGTGTCTCTCCTGCCCCCCCCCACCCTCAGCTTTTCAGCATTAACGAGGCTCCTAACGAGCACCGCACGCCTTGTGTGACAAAACTTGAACATGCGGCTGAATGGTGTTTTCTGCAGTAGCGTAGCAACAATCCCCGAAGTAACCTGCTCACTCACTTCAGCTCAGATTCAATGCTGCCGTCTTCTTACAACAAAGAGACTCTCGGCCTCTCCCGTTATTTTCTCCCCAGGTTGACAAATTAAGAAAAGGTTAAAAAAAAAAAAAAATGGTTTCGAGTGCCATCTCTTTCCCCAAGTGGCATACCCGTGGAGAGATTTGGTCAACGGGCATGTCAGAGCTGAATGGAGAAAGAAATAAAAGAAGCAGCGGTAGAGAAGAGAGGGCCTCGTGCGGGTGTGAAGTCGGGAGGAGAACTCGGGCGACCTCTCCTCCGCTCTCCACCTTTTTTTCTTCGCTCTTTGTTCTCTCTCTCTCTCTCTCTCCTCTGAGTCTAACCCCGTGAGTGTTTGCTGCATGTTGACATGGCTATTCTTGGAAGCTGATGCACTCCTTACCTTCCTGTGAGACCGACTAACTCTGGGTGCTCTGTGTGTGTGTGTGTGTGTGTGCGTTAGTTGCTGTATGTGTGTGTTGGTCTTTTATGGGCAGAAAGTTTTCCGATTTCCTTGGTCTCACCCCGGGTGTGTCTCCCTCTCTCAGGCCCCCAGCAGCCTCCTGGAGGCCTTAGAGCAGCACCTGGCCTCTCTGGAGGGCAAGAAGACCAAGGAATTGAATGCAGACACCAGGTAGACCTCTCAATCCGCCCAGAAATGAAGTTTTATTTTCCTTCAAAAAGAAGGCCCAACATTCTCCGACATCCTCCGCAGAGCGTCCACCCTGTCCAGCGCCGTCTCGTCTCTCTCCTCCACCGGCATGTCCTTCAGCCGCATGGACGAGAAGGAGAAGCAGCAGGCCTTGGAGGAGGAGCAGGCCAGACTCCAGGCTCTGAAGGTAACTTGGATTTTCACTTTTAAAACGGATAATATTTCCAAACGACCGCACTCGTTTTGATGAACTTACCTGCTATTAAGACGACGCACTGTCAAAAACAATTCAGATAAGTCCCAGGATGCAACGAGCTCCCTGTCTGCTTGGAGAGGTGCACTCATTTCACACCCTCCAGCTATAAATCACAGCAGTGTATAGGTGCCAAGGAGACTCTTGAGTCACATAACGCATTGCATAAGAACGCATAATAGAGGTTATTTTGTTTTTGGCTTCCCTCTGACCCGTTAATATTTCAAGAACTTAACGGGACGTCCTGACTTCTGGCACCCAACCAATCACATCCATGTTATAGGTCCGTATTTTGAATTCAGTGTTCCAGTCCAATTAGTTATTTACTTTAGACTGCATTTTCAAATGGAATTTCCAATTTGACTTATTTCTCAATTCATGAATATATTTCTTTTTAAATGAGGAACTTATTGATCGTTTTATTTTATTTTCTAGACCCTCTTTTGAAATTAAAAACACTTTATTGATTTGTTTTATACTTAAAACAAAATGACTCTTTCTGTTCCCCATTAAATATCAGGAAATCACAATTTTATATCCATACTTTTTTATTCTAAATTATCTGTAATGTGTCTGTGTGTACATGTATAAGTGCTCTTTGTTGTTGTTTTCTGTTGAGGATAAAAGCCGGGAGGCGAGACGAGCGATAGAAAAATCAAGTGTAAAACGTGTTGACATTTCTCGCTCCCGCTACGGGAGTCCTGCCTTACAGCAAATTGTAATCGAGTAAGAGCAGCGAAGCCACACAACAGACACACACACACACACACACACACAAATCAACAAAGCTCACAGACACGGAGTGCATCTTTTCTGGCAGGATGCTTAACATGCACACACTGCCGCGCACACCACTTTGTGTGTATGTTTCCTGGCAGATTAGGGCGGAGTGTGTGCCGGCAGTGTGTGTCGGCGTGTTTGTTTGTGTGGCGCGCGGCTGATTGGATTTGGGCCGTACCCTTGGTTGCCCCGTTCCTGCCAAGGTCCACTGATTACCTCTGGGTCTAGGCGGAGAGGAGAAGGGGAGATAAAGTGAGAGCGAGAACATGACGGAGGAAGAACGAGTCGGGGGGGTGGGGAGGGGGGTCAGCGGGGGTCGTCCAAGTACTCGAGTCCAGCTGTCTGTGCACCCCGGTGTCCATATGGACCCAACACACTCATGCACACACTTACAAAAACACTTACGCAGTCAGCTACTGTCCAGCTGGGGCCTTCGCCCAAACAATAACAGCAGCTCCCATTTGTTTCCCCGCTACGCCGTCAGAATATAAATGAAGAGCGTGGTCGGTGCCGCAGGAGATTCTGTTTATTAATCTGCAAAATAAACTAAAAAAAATCCAAATTCCTTTAAAAGTGGACGTGGTTGTAAAGGCAAATGGTTCATTTCCATACATGAATTCTTCACTGAATGGGGGAAAAAAATAGGATGGCAAAAAGTGAGAGGCTGCATTTCCATTTCCACCATAATTGTGTGGTTTAAAAAAAATAAATAAAAAATGGTGTCATTTCCCAGGACATGCTCCTCCCAAGTGATAGGACGCAAGTGTGGCGATCCCTGCGGTGAAATTTGGTCGCTGCCGCTGTGAAAAGTAATAAGAACCAGCAGGGAAAATATAGGCGGATGGAATATGAGCACAACAATAAATACGGCAAGAGCGACACAATCGATCAACAAAGCCGTAAAATATAATGTAGTCGCTTATGGGACGTCTCCAACAGCCGCGGCAGGTGGAATCACGTTCTGGCAAGTGCCGGGAGAAACACTGTGCCGTATATTCCGGTTTAAACCCTCTGTCGTTTCGCATTACATTCAAACTTTGTAATAATATACTGACCCTGAAGCAAATCTGACAAATTCATGCAGGAAATGAAATTCAGGAGGATTTTTTTATTATTATATTTTTTTAACCACCCAAAATGTGTGGGAGAGACTTTCAAAGGCGCGGGTGTCAAAGCGTTGGATTCTTAATTAATATAACTAAACTGGAGCTTTACTGTGTTACTCAATCTTGTTTCTCCAAATCGGCAAAAAAAAAAAAAAAAAAAATATATATATCTTTTTGTTTTGAGTTTGCTTCGGTTTAACTTTGTGCGTTTTGGCCCTACTCTGCTGATGTTTGTGAAGCTGTCACCAGGGAGAACAGCAGTTTTGCCTTTGCAGCCGCACCTGGCTGTCTGCAGAACACACACACGTCACTTTGTGTTTGTGGGTTGTTTTGTTTTGTTTTTTGTGCGACAGCAGAAATTCCAACCGTTGTCGGGAACAGGGTTGTGTTTTTTTTTTGTGCGTCACTGACAAAACACTTTTAAAGCACTTGGAAATAATTGTCCGTCTTCGCACCGTAGCTGCTGAATCCTCGAAGCACCAAGTACTCTCCTGGCAGGACAAAGCCAGCTGGGATCTTTGGACTCAGGCCTATTTTTAAAAATGTTTCAATCCAGAGCCAAAATCAGGGTGATAAACTTGTTTGTTGTTTTTTGAGATTTCCGTTTACGCGAAACAAAACTAGTATTCCGTTCCAGTGGGAAAATTACGAAGCGTCGTCCATCCTGATCACATGATCAAACTGTGATTAATTCCATTTTTTTGTGTCTTCCAGGACCAGCGGCTGAAGGAGATCAACATGCAGACCCCGCCCTCTGCCTCCCCCAGCAGCCACTCGATAGGCATGGCCAACAACAACCACATCACACCACCCCAGGAGTTGTTCAGCTCCGCGCTGTCTGCAAACAGGTGAGCACACGCACACACACACACACCCACGCTCAGAAAGACACCAGTTGGACCAAATTTCCTCCCAATAATGTTGTGTTTGGTGCACAACCATTTCTTATACTATTTCAAATGTTTGAATGAAACTTCATGATAAATCAAATCCTAATTCAGGTGAAAAAAAAGAGGTTTGTTTCCTTTTGTGTGTGTGACTTTTGGATTTGGCGAGGCCACATTTGGTGGATATGGTCCAAAAAAACGGAGGAAAAACCTCCAAAAACAAACAGACGATTGCGATTGAGTGTCGAACAGCTGTTTTTACTACTGGGTATTTAAACACTGCGGTGGACCCCAGAATGATCAACACTCAGCGACTCTAACCGTTCCCATACACGAGCCATGTGATATTCCGAGTAAATGGATTTCAAGTCTGAAGCACTGAACGACACCCTCAGGCCAAAGCTTCCTCCCAAAATACAAAATCTCCAAAAGTCTCTCTGAGTGCAGGGTTGAAACTGTGAAACTATTCATCCATAATCTGTGCAGATTTTTATTCCTGCACACTGTAACGCGCTCTGAATTTACTGCTCTCAACTGGTTTATTGCCCCGTGGCCATTTTTTTTTACAGCCCTGGGGGGGGGGGGCAATTAATCTTCATCCAGTGACAAATGAACATTTTTAGTGGTGGCTTTAGCTATTTATGCGCAATTGATCAAATATTTATGCTCCGTCTCCATCTGTCTTTCTCTTCTCTTTTTCTGGCGTCGGCCTGTTCACTTCATTTGTTTTCCCTTTGTTGCTCTGATGGCTCTAAACTTTATTCTGCTCTCCTCCTCCTCCCTCCCCCCCCCCCTCCCCTCGTTCCTCAGCGTGCCCAATCTGAACAGTGACCTGTTTGATCTTCAGCCGGCCTTCATCCCCGCCGTGCAGAGCAATCCTTCCATCTCCACCGCCAACAGTGCCTGGGGAGGTACGTTACCTACAAGCGCACGCTCCACATCGACACACACTCTTACATTTACATCAATATATATATATATATATATCAAGGCACCATCAGGGGGACGCGGACATGCAAATAGGAGAAACGCATATCTACGCACGCGGCACAAATGAATTTATTTACAAAATATTCCCAGCGGACAGTCATTCACCTGTCTCCATCTGTCACACCTCTCATTTGTCTTCTAATGAAAACCCTCAGCACTCTCCCCGTGCCTGCAGAAACCAATGTGGCATAACCCAGCTAGTGTTTGTGTGTGTGTGTGTGTGTGTGTGGGTCTTGTGCAGACACACGCTGAAACAATTGATTTGGTGCAGGCGTTTTCATTTTTTAACATTTGCCGTGTTTTTATGGAATCACGTCCATGTTCTCTCTCTCACTGACCAGTCTGGGGGGGCGTCTTCTAATGAAAACCCTCAGCACTCTCCCCGTGCCTGCAGAAACCAATGTGGCATAACCCAGCTAGTGTTTGTGTGTGTGTGTGTGTGTGTGTGTGTGTGTGTGGGTCTTGTGCAGACACACGCTGAAACAATTGATTTGGTGCAGGCGTTTTCATTTTTTTACATTTGCCGTGTTTTTATGGAATCACGTCCATGTTCTCTCTCTCACTGACCAGTCTGGGGGGGCGGTGGGGGGGGGGGATGTCGGATTCAACCATCCAACTCCTGGTTCTCATGTGTTTTTTGTTTTTCCGTGTGGGAAATGTTGCTGCAGCCAGAAATGCTGACACATCCGCCCAACATAGGAACTTTTTCTCTCAAGAATGTTCTCCCACGATAAAAAAGAAAAGAAAATGCAATCTCAAATCAAAAAGGAGCAGAGATGATTCTGGAGCTGCTGTCATCACAGCGCCTTACTGGCTTTATGACGGGGGATTAAACCGAAGACTTTCAGAGTCAGATATATATATATATATATATATATATGTGATCAGCTCTGAACTATCAGTGGCTCTGACACAGGAGCTGAGATAACCGTCCCCTGTGCTTCCCTCCAAAAAGGACACTAAAGTCGTCCGCGAGACGCCGACGGCGGCTGTGTCGGGCCCAAGATGGAGGACGTGGTTGTTGTTCTTGTTTTTGCTGGTTTACATGAATAGTTCCACATTTTTGGGAAATGTTTCATTTCTGGTGGAGATAATCTCCCATCAATCTGAAACATTCTGGAGAGGGAGGGGCATATTAATGGGCACGGGGCTTCATTATGTCACGTTAAATTCCTTTTTGTTTAATCTATAGCCAAAAAAAAAAAAATCAGTGCACAACAATTGTTTACGATTTGTGAGATTGTGTGCAGGATGGAAGGAAGCAGTGACTTCCTGCGGCCCCTGCTGATTGCCGGTGGCACGCCGCGCCTGGTGACAAAAGGCAAAGTTGTCATTTTAAAATACAAAAGAAGTGTTCATCCCCATCAGAGGTCAAATGTCACTTCTCGGAGGTTTTCACACTCAAATCCACGACAGGCAAGACAAAAATGAAACAAAACGAAAAGCATTTCCTGGCGCGCGGGCGTAACTCCCGACAGTCCCGCGCTACCAAGCGCCAACAATGGCGGCGCGGCGGAGGCCGGGAGCGCCGTGCTCCTAATCTAATGGGATGGGCTCAGGGGGAGGCGGCTGGGAATCCTCAGGACTTCAAAGCCCAGTTTCCCCCCCCAGATCTGATGTTGGTATCTCCACTGGCAGCAGCTTGCGCAGCAGGGATTTAATGTGTCACGTTTAACTGCATCCCCCCCCCCCCTCCAGGACTGGAGAGCCAGCAGACCGCTCCGGCCATGGCCGTAGATTTCGATGCGGTGTTTGGGAGTAAGGCCGCGCCCGGTAACAACGGCCCTCAACCTGCTGCAGCCGGTAAAGCTCGCGCCGAAGCTCCAGACTAAAACCACCGACTCCGGCCTTGAACTAACCCTCTGACTGCTTCCTGTTCCCGCGGCTGAACGGGGGCTTCTGTGGCTTCTTTAACATTCAGTGGGCTTTTCATTTTGGACTGGAGGAGGGGAAAAGTCTGTGAAAATCGGGTTTTGGATTCAAATATTCGTGTTCAACTAAAAGTAGGTTTGAGAATATTGTTTTGGTTTTTTTAAGGTCCTTTGCGCGTTGCGCCTCATTTATTTTAGGTTTTGGTTGTCTTAACCCAGCCAAAAATGAACCGCTCCCTGATTTTCCTCAGTCGTCTGACACGGAGTCATTTATCTGTCTCAGCGTTTGTATTCCTGCAGGGATTTTAGCGTGTTTTGGTGGAAAACGTATCATTACAACGTTCATAGAGTTCATCTAAAAAGAGAAAAAAAGTGGTAGTCCTTATATAGTCCAGATTGAAATTGCAAGAAATTTGAGAATTTTGAAATCCAGAGTCCACATTTATTTGATCTCCTGCTGAGATTTTTTTTTTCTTTTTTTTTTTCCCTGAGACGGCGCCCGATCAATCATTCTCTGGGTTTAATCATCCAGCTGTTTCTCCCCAAAAGCTAATTTCTTTGCCTGCATCTAAACAGGATTATCATCACTTATCCTTTTAAGTTTTTCGTGATCATTTGTGTTGTTATTTGAATTTGTGCGGCTGCGGCGTTGCTTACTCCAAACATACGCCCGCCTTTAAATCCGTTTCTTATGTAGCACAGTAAATATTTGAGGATTCTTCAGGGGGGTGGCTCTGATTTTTTATTTAACCCAGTCAGTATTAGATTTTTTTTTGTTCATCTCTGCTCTGCGGTGACGTTGGCGTTTGTGCAGCTTGGCTCCGACTCCAGACAGACTCACTTCGGCCTATTAATAGAGCGTGTGTCGATGCTGCCGCTACAACCAGCAACACACCATCTGGGCCACTGGCAGCATCACAAAAAAAAAAAAACTGCATGTGTGAGGCTACTGTATGTCTCCGTTTCCTCGTGTGCGCTCGTGTGTGTGTGTATGTGTGCGCACCCATGCATCATTGTGTGTCGGTGTATGTGCATTTGTCAGCGTTTGTAACCATGTGTGTCCACGTCTGCTCATACTTTGTCATTTTTCCTCCGTCCCATCTGTCTGCTCCAGCTCGTTTTTTTTGTTGTGTTGTCGTTCCCCCCCCCCCCCCCCCCCCCCTCCACCACCTCCTCCTCCTCTTTCTTCCCTCCATTTAGTTCATCTCTCGCTCGGTTTTTGCCTCATCGTCTCCCCATCACACTTCACAAGGCGAGAATCACCCAGGCAACTCCTTTCCATCTGCTCTCCTCCTCCTCTTTTCTCTCTCTCTCTTTTACATTTACAATTCAGAACTGGCAGCATCACAAAAAAAAAAAAAAAAACTGCATGTGTGAGGCTACTGTATGTCTCCGTTTCCTCGTGTGCGCTCGTGTGTGTGTGTGTATGTGTGCGCACCCATGCATCATTGTGTGTCGGTGTATGTGCATTTGTCAGTGTTTGTAACCATGTGTGTCCACGTCTGCTCATACTTTGTCATTTTTCCTCCGTCCCATCTGTCTGCTCCAGCTCGTTTTTTTTGTTGTGTTGTCGTTCACACCGCACCCCCCCCTCCACCACCCCCTCCTCCTCTTCCTTCCCTCCATTTAGTTCATCTCTCGCTCGGTTTTTGCCTCATCGTCTCCCCATCACACTTCACAAGGCGAGAATCACCCAGGCAACTCCTTTCCATCTGCTCTCCTCCTCCTCTCTTCTCTCTCTCTCTTTTACATTTACAATTCAGAGTCCTCTCTCCATCTCTCGCTCTCTTCTGCAAAGTGCATCTTCTTTCCCTGAATAATTTTGGATCCACTTTTAGCCCATATCTTTCTGTATTTATGTTGTTGGGGCAGAGAAAGTTTGAGGCCTTTTTTTCTTTTTGCTGGCGATTTTTACGGATCGGCCGCGCACGGTTTTGCGCGTGTTGTGGTTCTTTTGTGTCCCCGGATTTAGAGTCTCATTTCCAAACCTTTTCTGTTGTTTACTCTGGCAGCCCCCTGCAATTATTTGGACTCGGGGATGTAATTCCGCTTCCATTTTTAGAGGAAGATTGCTGACATTATTCATTCCGTAATATATATTTGTTTTCAAAGAAAAGGCCTTATCTCTCCTTTCCGAGGACATTTAAGTTGTTTTTCAATCAATTTTATTCTCGTGTCTGCGTCTTTTCATTCGATCACATTTATCGCTGAATTGGCTCGGCCTCTGTTTTTGCTACGATGACATCAAATGACACAGTCTTCATGTTAAGATGGCACTGTCCCTCCATATAGAAGCGCTACATGCGTCATTATAATGCTTTTAATTTTTTAATTTTTTTTTAAACGTCATTTTTACTTCCCTTTCATAGACTCTGATGTATCAGAAATCTTATGAAAGAGGACACAGTCTTTTTTTTAATAGTACAATTGACTCTAATCTTTATTGATAGAAACTTATGGGTTTCAAACTGTCATGATGAGAAATTATTTTTGTTGGTTTATTAGATGCTGACTTTGTGTGATGCCCGGGGCCTCTTGGCGTTGTGGCCATCGAGTTCATATTTAAAACATTTTTTTACAGTGATGTCATTTTAAAGTGAAAACAGCTGGAAACATTTTTTTAATGTTATTTTATTTTAGTATTCAGAGTCTGCAAAAAGGCTTTTAAGTTAAACCAAGTTTTTAGTTTTTAGTTTTTTTTTGTTACATTTCTCTCACAGACGTTGGGAACATATTTCTTCCTCCCAGTGTGTTGGATTTGAACCCTTGACATGGATTCATTTCCCATTTCGCTTTCATCTTGAACTCAATCGACTGTCAAATCCATCGCTGAAACCAACTCAGGAGGCGTTATCCACCCACTTCACTCCATCCATCTCCTCCTCCGTCCCACACACACACACACACACACACACACACACATCCCTCACAACCTCCTTATCTCTGCCTCACTTCTATTGCTCCCTTGGTTCAATTGAATTCACTTGGCTTCACTGACACACTGCTTTAAGGAACGAGACAAAAAAAGAAAAAAAAATCACACACGTTGCCAAAGTGTTTTATCTGGGTGACAACAATAATGGAAATGCCGACAGTGGGAGAGAAATTAGAGTCAAAAGAATGAAAACGATTGTGGGCCTCCTTGTTCACTTTCTTTTCATTTCTTTAACTTTCCCGTTTCCTCTCTCTCTCTTCCTCTCTCTCCCTCTCTCTCCCTCTTTTCCTGCTAACCCTAGCAGGAAAAGTCTCTTCTGAATCTCTCGTGTCAGCACCGCTGTCAGACCTCCGAACTAAATATTATTCCTGCCTCGTTTCCCCCCCCCCCCCCCCTTCCTCCCGTGTGTTGCAGGGACATTAAAGTCCGTCTTACATTCACATCCTTCTCCCTCTTGTTTTCATTCTGTGCATCTTGTTTTTTTTTTGTTTCCATGTTGATTGATTTAAATTTTGAAGATTTTTATACATTTTCTCTTCCTTTCAACCATGTTTCCCACTCTTTTTTTTATTTTTTTTCCCCCGCACATTTAAACCCAAAACATATGCAGTCACACCTTCAGGTCTCTCACAGCATTACTGAGCCATTAGCTGACGGAGTGCTGACATGGGAACTTGTTAACCAGTGCGCACACACACACACACTGGCACACAAACACAGGAAATTACTCTGTCATTAGAACCACTAAGACATGGAAAAACACTATCTCTCTCTGTCACGCACGCACACACACACACACACACGTACGTTCCAAACTAATCACTGCTTGGAGTCAGAGTGTGTACATGACAGCGAGAGATAAATCAATCATCTTAAACAACTGCTGCAAGCTACTGAGTCAGGGGATTACGGCGGCTGATGTGACGCGGCTGCTGTATTATGGCGAAGGAGAGAAAAAGTATTTTTCGGCTATAAGCTGAAAACGTCTGTGTGAACGTAAAAGCTGAAATGGGTCAGGCAGAATTTAAAAAATGCAATTAAATATAAAATGATTTATTAAAAAAGCCAAACTCAAAGTGGACGCCAAAAAAATATATATATATATATTCTTTTCCGATTTTTCAGTTCTCGGCAAAACTAAAATCTTTCTTTTCCTCCTTTGCCTGTATGTTACCAACGTTTTTTTAACTTTTCCCCTTTCTCTTCCAAATGAGTTTCCGCGGTGTATTTACACGTCCGAGTCGTTCTCTCCTGCAGGTTTCGATGCTCTCGGAGACCTGTTGAAGCCCACGGTTCCCACGCACTCTGCGCCTCCTCCTCCTCCTCCTCAGATGGCCATCCATCCCGGAGGAAAGCTGCTCGCCAACGACCTCGACTCCTCTCTGGCCAACCTTGTGGGCAGTGAGTTCCCCCGCGTAGACGCGCGCACGCACACACACAGTGATGCGGTATTTTACTGGGTGCTAAAACATTTATCGAGATTCTTCTCACAATCTTTTTTTTTTTTCATTTTCAATTTTCAATTTAAACCATTTCCACATTATAGCCTAAAATAAATATATACACATGAAGTGAATTCAGAGAGAAAATACTTTCCCTCATGCTCTCTCTCTTTTAAATACGCTCACTGGCGTTTTTTTTTGTTTTGTTTTTTTTGTCTCTCTCTCTCTCTCTCTCTCTCTCTCTCTCTCTCTCTCTCTCTCTCTCTCTCTCTCCAGATCTGCAGTTTGGTGGGACCCCTGCCAAGAAGTAAGTGTCTTGAGTTGTTGTGATACCTTTTCTAAATTGTGCCTGCGGTTAGAGCTGGAGGCGTCGCGCCCTGGCAAAGCAAATCCGCCTCTCTTCTCCGCGGAAGCCAACATTCCCCAATTGTCTTCTTTTGAGATGCAAGATGCACTGCAGAGAAGAAAAAATGTCGTTGAGGTCGCGCTGAATATCCGGGATAACACAATAACCCACACCTTTGCTTGCGTTGTTTGTACATTCCCAGGCCAGAGATGCAGTGGAACCAGCCGGGGGAGAAGAAGCTGACGGGGGGCCACAACTGGCAGAATAAGACCATGTCCACCACACAGTGGGGCCCCGCACCGGTGGCCCCCCAGCCCATGCCTGGACCACTTGTGGTAAGGAGACAAGAGACCCACACAGGGAGAGTGAATCCTCCATCGAGGTGTCTGCCCCCCCCCCTTATTTCTATTCATCCCTATTGGTCAATAAATCTTTATTTGATGATCAATAACGAAGTTCATTACTAGCGATCCCAGATTACGGCATGAATGAACTCTCAGGTGTCACAAACAGACACGTTGATAAAGGAAAATAAATGAAACTCTTGCACTGAATGCTCAGGGTGCGTGTGCGTGTTGTGTGAGTTTATGTGACGGCGTGTGTGTGTGTGTGTTGGTACAGTATATAAATGCCTGTGCATGCTCTTTCTGTGTGTGTGCTGATGTTGGCAGCTGCTGATCGTCCTCCTGATCTGTGGACGTGCAGTTTCTGGCTGACGAGGACAAACTGTCACTAACCCTCCGCTTCCTGTCTCCCTCTCTCTTTTCCTCCCATATCTATCATTTCCTCCTCTCTCTCAATTCTCTCTCTCTCCCCCTCTCCTCCATCACCTCCTCCAATCCCGCTCGTCCTCCTGGTGAATTGCTCCGTCATCGACTCGTCTTCCTTCCCCTCTTCTTTGCCGTTTTGCGTTGTCATCTGCTCGTCCTGTTTTTCTCCTCCTCCGACATCCGCCCCTCCGTGTCGTGACCCCTCGTCTGTTTTTTCGGTCTTTTCGTATTTCCTTCACTTGTTCCTGTCCATCTCTCTTTTTGCTTACCTTGCTCTTCTCATCTTTCATCCCACTTTCTTTTCCCATCTTGCCATTTCCCCTCCCTCTTTCATACCCTCACACTCATTTTCTTTGATTCTGTCTTTCTCTTTCCTCTCCTCCTCCTCCTCTCTGCCTCTCTGTCCCTTTTCTCTCTCTCTCTCTCTCTCTCTGTCTTTTGTCTTTTTTCCCTGTTGCGTCCTGATGCAGAATGGAATGTTCTATACTAGTTATGTAAGTACTTATCCCTGTTTAGTAAGAAAAGTCTGAGCCACCTGCAAAATTTCTTCTATTATGTGCTTCCTGCCTCCCTCCCTCCCTCTCTCTCTCCTCCCCCCATCTTCCTCTCCCTCTCCTTCTCTGTCACCTCTTCTTTTTTGTCTTGCATTTCTTGCAACACTTATACAACTGAATTGAATCTAATCCTTGATCCATTTCAGTTTCTCCTCACTCAAGTGCAGTTGTATGGGAAGGAATTGGTCTTTTTTTTTTTAATATGCATAATGATGTGAGTGCTGCAGGTTTTTTTTTTTTTTTTTTTTTTTTGCTCAGCTGTTTGCCAAGGAAAATGAATCCTTATTCCACAGTTTTATAACCATACAGTGTATTTAGCCCATAATGTGCACTCAACACAATTTTACATTCAAGGAATCAACAGTGCGGCTCACTTGTTGAATGCCCCAGGAAGAATTCCCAGAATAGATTATAGGAAGCACTTTACAATTTCAGACCTAAACCCATTTTTTCACAATATTTCTTCAGTGGTCCCAGACCTGAAATAGGTTTCGACTCCATAACTATCCGAAAGCGTTGAACGTGTTTTATCTCAGGGTCGTAAATTGTAAATTTTCCATCGGAAAAACAAACCTTGTCAACCCGGCGCCATGTGCTGAAAGCTCGGAACTTTTGTCTTCGTTCACAGTCTTGTTAAGATAACCCTCCGCTCCATAATAACTCTGGAGACTAATTATTTCTACTTATGTCAGCTAACCATGTAAGCCATGATAAGTCATAGTGATATGCGGCATTATAATATGAGATATCAGAGGAGGCCACCGCGTGATAACCGCCGTATTTGCGATTCAGAAGGTGGCAACGCTCTTGATGCTTAAAATGCCAGAAATCCTGGGAAAATCCTTTCACTGATTCATCCTTCACTTAGCCGTGCAGGTCATCTCGGGTCGGCCGTCTGAGCCGGAGAGAGAGAGAGTGGCCTTTAGAAGCAGATGGCAAAGGGAGTTGCAAAAGTTCATCTCTGAGTCGGGATGAAGGGTCTGGAGAAAAGAACATATCTTTTTGTTGCGATGAATATATCCGCAGAGAAGGAAACACTCCAGAGAGAGAATGAAGAGGGGTGGAGATGAAAAAAAAATACAGATGAGGCAGGATGTGAAAGAGGATGCACGGAGGGTCAGAGAAGGTGCTGCATTAATGGCGCGACACCTTGATATTCAGTCAAAATGAATATATTAATTGATATTAATATTAATTTCATAATATCATAGAACGTTTCTCTTTGGCTCCTCCAGCCGTATTTTAATTCCCACTGAAATCCCCTCCTCTGCAGCTTTTATTTTGCCAGCCTTTTCATTCTTTTATTGCTTTGGCTCAGTATTGGCAGCAGTTTAAAAAAAATGTATATTTTGCACATCAAATTGAAATATCTGCAACAAAATCAGGTAAAACCAGGTGTTCATCCATAATATATAATAATGTCAATTAGAAAGCTCTTCAGGGGCCTCCGTTTATCTTTTCTGTTCCAAGTTTGATTTCATAATATATATATATTGTCACATACGATCTGAGAAAGTAAGGCTGCAACGCGTAGAAGCTTAAAACCTCCAACTCCAGACAGATCCCGACACTTTTTTTCTTTTTTTTCCAATCGAGGCAAGAATTATATTTAGTCTCCTCATTTCGCTTCCGACAAGAAAAAAAAAAGCAGGCGTATCAGAGTAACTAGCGTTCATATTTAAATCTGAACAAATGCGTCAGACTCATTGTATAGATCCAGCAGCTTCACATGCCGTTTGTTTAAAGCCTTCATTAAGGTGTTGTGGCATAAGTAGCAATTACGGAATAATGTCAGGGTGCCGTTATTTTTTCCCACCAAAAGCCTCAAGCCACCATTGTACCGCCTGGATGAACGTAATCCGCCGTTTGACGTGGAAACTGAGAACACACAGGTTCCCCGACCCCGGGCTAATTGCTGCGTTTCAGGCCAAATGTGTATTTTCCACTATTTGTTGCTGGGTGCGCGGTTTATAGTTTTCACCTGCGAAAAGTCCCACTCGGACGGGGGGGCGGAGGTGCTTTTAGTACTTTTCCCGACTGAGACCTTACGAAGTCGTGCTCGGAGAACTGCCACAGTTGTCTGGTTTACGGTGATGGATTGGGTGTGTGAAGGCAGCGAGCTGTTTTTAATGAGTTTGTGAAAAATAGGTTGAGTGAGCTGACCTGCCGCAGAGTGTTCTCCACATCTGACTGCCGCAAAACACTCCGGATGTGGGGTTGACATGCATATACTGTGTGTGTGTATATGTGTGTGTGTGTGTGATATGAGGAAAATGATCTCCTCGGTTATTATTTTATAATGTGCAGATTTTTGCAGGTATTCCCAAGTGTAAAAAAAAAACAGCTGTTAGTTTAGAGTGAAGTTGTCACAGGGCCTCTAACTCAGCTGTCAAATCACTGCAGGCCACAAATAACCCCGTCTGACATGTGCTAATATTAATACAGCTGTGTGTGTGTGTGTGTGTGTGTGTGTTCAGCCGTAGTGGATTTGATTTGTGCAGTAAGGAGGGTGAGGTCTCGATGTCGTCCGATCGAGCCACCCCCTCTTAAAGCCGAGGTGATGATTGCTCCCAGTGGGATCCCACTAAGTACCTCGGCTGCACGCTGCGTTGTTGCGCTCCTCGGCGCACAACACTTTATTTGGCCTTAATTGTATTCTCCCTGCACATCAGCAGGCTTTGTGCGTTTTTTTTTTTTTGTTTTTTTTAATTGCGCTCTGCCAGACACTTGTGTTATTTAGATGAGATGCCTGTCAGAGGAAATCCATTATATTTCAAATATTTAAAATGCTCTTCCTCCAGGCTCCAGCTCCCATGGCGTTCCCCATGACCACACCGCAAGTGCCTGTGTATGGAATGGTGAGTGTGTGCCGGGAAAACAACAAACGCACAACTTCCTGCATGGTGAAAATGTCGCGTCACGTTTTCTGTCCATCTCCAGGTCCCTCCCCAGATGGGTCAGATGGGTGGGGTACCAGTGATGGCTCACCAGCCAATGATGTACAACCAGCCTGTTCTCAGACCCACCAACCCCTTCGCACCCATGCCCGGCGCCCAGGTGACACGCTGAACACACGTGTAGATACTAAATTCCACATGTGACCACCAAAAAAAAATAAAAATCCAACTAAACCTTTAAATGTCACATTTATTTGGAGTGTTTGGTCGATTTTGTGAAGATTCTTACAATAGAGTGATATAATAATCACAATTTCCATGTCATAAAGTCAAAGCTGGAGATTTTAAAATCTCTCTCTCTCTTTCTCTCTCTCTCTCTCTCTATCTCTCTCTCTCTCTCTCTCGCTCGCTCGTCCGTCCAGATGCAGTTCATGTAATCCAGTCAGGGGGGGAAAACAGAGTGCCAAAAGCCACCAAACAAACAGCGGGAGAAAACACACAAGAGGAACGATCCGGTGGACGGAGGAACCATTACAACGAGTCGGAAAAGTGAATAAAGAGAGACAGACACGTGACGAGAGGGGAAAAAAACAACCCGACACCAAAAAAAAAAAAAAAACGTGGAGGGAGGTGAAGACGCTCCGATGGAGGTTATCCATCCCTGGCTGGTGTCTGTCTGAAACAACTCCTGGCGTGTGTGTGTGTGTGTGTGGGTGGGTGTGTGTGTTTGTCTGTCGCTTCTTTCTGTTATGTTGTCTGATTTTAAATCGATGGAGTGATGTTTCAGGAGAGGGAATACTGTTGGGAGAGAGAGAGAGAGAGAGAGATGAAGGATGGAGGGACTCCTACCTCTGGTTTTTGGGTCTGCTGCCGATTTTAGCTTTATTTCACACTGGTGCTATTCCGTCTCCTCTGGGTTACTGCCCCCGCCTGCAAACGTGCGCGCATTTGAACGGGAGGACGACTTGTGCGAATGCGGCCGAGTATGTTGTTTCAGACCACGCCTCCTCTCCGTCCTCCTCCCTCGCTTTCTGTCCGCCCCTGTCCGATCCGTGAGGCATTCAAAGGCAGATCTTGTGCGCCGCTCGTTTTTCTCCCGTACTTTTCTGCTCTGTTGGGATTTATCTTTGTATTTTTAAAACCTGTTTTCCTCCTCGTCCTTGTCCTCCTCCTCCTGCTCCATGTCACCGAGGCTTGTACAGCCATTTGTCAGCCAAACCCATTTCTTAATAGCTGTCGTGCTTTTTTTTTTTTTTTTAAGGCTTTGTTGACTCATACATGCATCGTTTTCTTCTCTCAGAGCCACAGACACACGGAGAGAGAGAGAGAGAGATTGGAACCAAAAACGTGTCCAAAAAAATGGATCTATCCTATCCTCGTCCTATGGAAATATTTGTGGCTGTAACCACTAACAACATCAAATGTCAATAATTGACAGCAAGATCACACAATTTGTGGAAGTGATGTATTTGGTGCCGCCGTTTGCGCTCGGATACAAGAAAATATATAATTTTATTTTAAAGAGAACAGCTGATAAGAGGCCAAAGCTTCTTCCTCTCAGCAATGTCATTCTACTGCACAAGTTTGTGAGTCACAAGTGCACAACATTTTCGAGATTCTCCACGGGTGTACCTTTGCGTTTCCAGTATCCAGAGTAAAAATGGAGGAAATGTGTGTGTGTGTGTGTGTGTGTGTTAATCAGGGCTATTGGCCTGTGTGTATTTGTTCTTCTTGTCTTCATTCGTTGGCCGAGCAGATTTAAGCATCCAGAGAGGTTTTTCTTTTTTTTTTTTTTTTTAGCTTTATTTGGTTCACCCTGTAGACGTGAAGTGCCGACGGTCGGTGACGGCAGCACTGACTGAGTGAGTGAGGTGAAATGTTACTGAATGGAGTCCAACTCACTTTAAATTGCACTGAATCTAAACGAGACTCTCAACCTTTGGCACAAGCGTGGTTCCTGGAAATTTCGTGGGAATTCAATCTGGCCCGTGGGAGAGTTGTTGGCCTTTTTTTTTTTTTTTGGTCAGCCAAAGCTTTAGTGGCCATGAGATTGACTGTTGGTGGGGTTTTTTTTTTTTCCGCATTTTTCTGTGTGTGTTCCTGTGCATGCTTGACACACATTTGTGTGTACGTTTTTCCATCGAGGGGCTATTTCTGAGCGTCAGGTTAATCGGGTCTTTTTTTTTCCCAGCCGGCAAGAAATGTGCTCGTTTTGTTTTTGTAAAAAAAAAAACTAAAAAAAACAGAAATAATTGAATTTTGTTGCAAAAATGCACACGGCAAACCTTTGCACTGACTGTCCTGTCGTCGCCAGGTTCTCCCGTTTTTTGAAGATAGTTTGGGTGTTTTTTTTTTTTTGTTTTTTTTACAAGAACAAGTTTGTCTCATCGAAAGGCATCTAAAGGTTTTTTTGCCTGCCATTGTAAACAATGACCTTTGAATCCGTTTGTAGTCGTCCCCCCCCCCAAAAAAATCCCATCCGTGATGTTCCATCATCCGCTCTGCTCTGAAATCTCGCTCGCTTGCCGTCGAGTTGCTCTTTCTCTAGATTCCTTTTTTTTTTTTTTTTCCACTCTGGTGTATGTAGATATGTAAAATAACGATTGTCATAAATAACCGGTTTCTGTCTTAGATGGTCTGCACTCACCCGTGGCTGTAGGATAGATATTGCTCTCCTTGTCTTGTGTTAGCTTAGTATCCTCCTTAAACCTGTCCCAAGACCTCCACCTCCTCGTCCGCGCCTCCTCCGCCAGTGTCTAGTATCTATAGCTCTATTATCTCTTGGTGTGTCTTGTCTTTTTTAGGTGTTTCGGAGGCTCTTTCTTCTCGCTCATGTTGTCACGCCAGCGTCCTGCTTCCCTCCTTTTTTTTTTTAATTTTCTGTCTCAGGATTCAGCGGGAAAATTGTCAGCCAAACTAAATTCATTCATTCATTCCCCAAGTTCACTTATATTTAGACTGGAATTCAGCTTTTGCTGAAATACACACACAAACACAAACTCAAACTGGTTTTGATTTGGAGGCAAAATATCACTGAACACGACATGTCCTCAACCCAGACTCCTCTCCAGCGTCTGAATTAAAAATATGATCTTTGCATTTATATTTTTGGCCACCATTAAACTTAAATTTTTAATTTTTTTTAATGGATGCTGCTGCTTGGGTCTAACGGTGGCTCTTTAGTTTAACGGCACAGCTGTCTCACTCGCTATAATCTGATGGGATAAACCGGCGCGTCGAGAGAGAAGCTGTCGTGGTGGCGCTGATCCAACATCAGATGCTCGGAAAAAAAACAAAAACAATGAGCCAATGGGGTCCGACTGAAGACCTTCTTCATGTGTGAGTTCAGAGTCGCTTGGTTTTGGCGCAAAGAACCTTCTCTGTTCCTCACGGCCTGTTTCTGGGCTTTTTTTGCTTTCTTTCCTTCTCCGTGTCTCGCTGTGTTTGGTAAACCTGAATATTTCTCCGCATGGGGGAATCCAGTCTCGCCTGTGGGTGACTACTGTGGCTTTCTTTTTCAATTCTAACAGCTTTATCATGCAGGTCCTTCTGTTATTCAGGGAGTTTTATGGCCGAGCATCTTCGGCGGCAAATCCCCCTCCTGGCTTTTCCCCACCCCGTCCTTCTGGGCCCCCGGTGCCACCTCTGTCCTCCAAAGGGCCAGTTTTTCTCTCGGCTGCAAAAGCTGCCGCCGCCGCCGCCTCTCTGCATCGTTGTAGCATGAACCTCGGTGGAGACGGGATACACTGATGAACCTTGATGTCATATATTAAAATACGTTTGTTCTCCGCTGAGGCCAAACGTGGAAACGAGAGACGTGGCCTCTCTTGAGTCCCCCCCGGGTGGGTGGACGAGAGCATGGTTGTGTTGTGGATTGTTTGTTGTCCCCCAAAGAAACGCATGATAAGACAGTGATGGTGATGATGATGATGATGATGATGATAAATTCCCTCCTCTTGTCGTCCTTGTTTTTTTGTTTTTTTTTGTTTTTTTTACGGTGGATCAGACTTTTTTGACCCGTCCCATCACTCGGACAGATGTCAAAAGTGTCCCTGTAATTGTCCTCGGCCGTTTTCCTCCGGATGCTTTCGGATTCGGAAAGAGACAAAAAGTAGAGAAGCTGTTCAAACAGAATCATGTCCTCGTTTTTGTCAGTGAGTCGGTGTTGAGTCAAAGATTCTCTCGTGCACGTTCTGTTTTTTCTACATCTGTGTTTTTTTTTTTTGGGCGGGGGGGTGAGAAAAAGAAAAAAAAACTTGGATTGCTGCCTCACAATTCTGTATATAAAGAACACACACACACACACACACAGCTTAAAAACATACTCTCATTATCCGCAGCTGCATTATTTTCATTTACTCCTTATTTTTTGTCAACATGAAAGATATTAGCGTTCATACAGCAGTATATAGGTATGATTACTACTCAGTGGGGGCGGGTTAACAGACAGACGATGCAGATTTCCAGAGCTGCAGACCTCCGGAAATCCGGATCAGCCATGAATTCTTAAAGATGCCAAATGTTTAATTTTTTTTTGTGTGTGTTTTTGGAGCAGAAAAAAAATCCCATTCAAATCTGTTTCTCGCTCGCTCGCTCGCGCTCTCTCTCTCTCTCTCTCTCTCTTCTCTGTATTCCCCCCCCCTCCATCTCTTTGTACATGTTTTCTATTTATTTAAAGCAAAAATATGGATTGTATCAAGCATGGAAAGGCTCTCGTTTTTGTCAGTGAGTCGGTGTTGAGTCAAAGATTCTCTCGTGCACGTTCTGTTTTTTCTACATCTGTGTTTTTTTGTTTTTTTTTGGGGGGGGGGGGGGGGGGGGGGGGGGGTGAGGAAAAGAAAAAAAAACTTGGATTGCTGCCTCACAATTCTGTATATAAAGAACACACACACACACACAGCTTAAAAACATACTCTCATTATCCGCAGCTGCATTCTTTTCATTTACTCCTTATTTTTTGTCAACATGAAAGATATTAGCGTTCATACAGCAGTATATAGGTATGATTACTACTCAGTGGGGGCGGGTTAACAGACAGACGATGCAGATTTCCAGAGCTGCAGACCTCCGGAAATCCGGATCAGCCATGAATTCTTAAAGATGCCAAATGTTTTAATTTTTTTTTGTGTGTGTTTTTGGAGCAGAAAAAAAATCCCATTCAAATCTGTTTCTCGCTCGCGCTCTCTCTCTCTCTCTCTTCTCTGTATTCCCCCCCCCCCCCATCTCTTTGTACATGTTTTCTATTTATTTAAAGCAAAAATATGGATTGTATCAAGCATGGAAAGGCTAACAAATGTTTCAGTGGACAAAAAAAAAATCACAGGCTTTTATTTTACAGCAGTATATTTCATTATTCTAGGGATTTGTTTTTTCTCTTTTTTTTGGAAGAAATAAAAAGTCATTTTCCATTCCTAAACCTCCTGTTGTGTTTTCTTGACACTTGCTGGAGGAATTCTGACCTCAACCTGTTCGCAAATCTAGAAACCATTAAAATGACTACTTAATTCATCCTCATTTCTTTTCAGGTTTTATTGAATCCATCTTGGTATTTTTGATTTTCAGTTGAAATTCATCTCCATTTTAACTTCTGCATATTTACTTTTTCGTCCCTGATTAGCCTGAAAGAAAAAATAAAAAAACCTAATACAGCCACAAACAACATGATTGGCGTGTCTGCTGTGGATCCCATCAGCCACACCAGGAATGCCCCCCCCCCCCTTCAGATAAGTCCTGACAGCTGTAAACTGAAACCAGGGAGGTGAGCTGCTATTTTGGTCTTTCATTCAGCCAGGCCCAGAGAGACTCTGCTCTTTCCAGAAGGCTCCTCACTCCCCGTGTGGCTCTCCCCCCTGAACCTCCTGTCCACAGAAGCTTCTTGCAGGACCAGCCGCTCATCGGCCCCCCAGGTCCCAGGTAGACCAGCGACCGAGGATCCAACATGGCTCTGCTGTGCTACCACAAAGGCTGCGGACAGAAGTACGACACTGACAAGAACAAGGAGGGTGAGATGCTGCTTTTCCATTGGACTGCTTTGTTCCTATGAAGCTTCTTCAGGGGACATCGAGTCTGCGTGAAGGAGGGAGAAAGAGAAAAACTGCCTTCTTGTGTTTTTACAGAAGTTTACTCTCCAAACTGAAATTAGAACTTACTATACTTTTACTTTCACCATATTAATCCTCTACTTTTATTTCTTTTATGACGTAAAATCGGACCAAAAAAATACAGAATTCATTTTTTATTTCTTTTACCCCGGACAGAGATTTATAATGGACAAAGGCTGTAAGATGAAGTGTTTCTTTGATCAGAAAAGCGTCTTTATTATTGGACGTGCCCACACGTCCCAGGAAGGACAACTGCGGCTTCCTTTTACGGGGACACACGTGGTCTGTGACGTTGGTGAACAGCTGGTGTCCACTGTGTCCATATACAGACTGACTTGTGTCTTTCTTCTCCTTCCCAAAGATTCCTGCCTCTTCCACCCAGGAGTTCCCATCTTCCACGATGCTCTGAAGGTAAAACCTTCTCGCAAGGAATTAAAGAAAAAAGAATAATAATTCCACAGATGATCATTTTCAAACGTGTATTTCCTTCTCCAGGGTTGGTCCTGCTGCAAGAAGAGGACGACGGACTTCTCGGAGTTTCTCTCCATCAATGTAAAAAAAATATATATATTGTAACCATAATATTGAAAATTGGTGGTTCTTCAAATATTTGTGATTCAACTGAAGGTTTGAGTTAAATTCAATAATGAATGGTTTTGGTTTTTGTTTTGGACAGGGATGCACACGCGGGCGCCACAGCGACGAGAAGCCCCAGGAGCCTCTGCGACCGGAGGTGACGTCGGACAAGAGCGAGCTTAAACACGCCGCCAAGCGGGAGATAATCTACCAAGGACCCAAATCTGCAGAGAAACTGCAGAGAGAGAGACCCAGGTGTGTGTTTTCCAATTGCCATTTATCACCACCTGCGTCTTTTCACGGAGTGGCACACACCTGGATTCGTTGCTTCAGATAATGATGGTATTGGTCTGCTGGTGTGTATTGGTTTTATCAACTGTGTTTGCGCGCGCGCGCGCGTGTGTGTGTGTGTAGTTCAGAGGAGCCCAAGACCAAACTGCCACAGAAAGTTTCTGCTTCACTGACTCAGGCGCTGGAGAAGCTGGAAATCAGCACAAAAGCCGAGAAGGAGCACAAAGGTCAGCTTAATTTTTTATTTTTATTTTTTTCTTGCTTTTTCATCTGCTGATATGAAGAAATCTCCGCTTAGCAGTGAAAGTCATTTCTGTCCAGCTCTGCAAACGTCTGAGGAAAAAGGGAAAAATGTTTTGGGGCAAAATTGAGAAAATCCGCATTGAAGAAGGTTAGCGTAAAAAAATAAAAGTAAAAATATGGTTTCATTTCAAGAATGCATTTAAAAAAATCTACACTCGTTTATTTTCTCACTGGCTTTGGAGGGAAATGAACCACTGTGTCCTGATTTCTTCTTCAGAGAGTCAGATTGTCATGCCAGGAACACGATGCAAGAACTCCGGATGCAAAATAGTGAGTGTCTTTATCATTTGTTCATTTTTGTATTTGTGCCTGTGTGTATTTGTATCTGTTGTTGCACTTGTCCATGGCCCAAAACACACTCGACATTCATTGGCTTCCCGACGTTGATCTTGAATGCTGTGGAACAGCTCTATCTTGTGGACAAGGGTGAAAACAACAAAGCATGAAGCGCCACAGCTTTATGTCATGATAAATCCAATCTGTCCCCACCTTGACTCTGAAACTGTTGAAATACAAATGTTAAATGATTAGTATTTGATATGAAATATTATTGATTATAAGCTGATCACTTGCAATGTGTCCATTTGCTTTAGGCCTATCAAGGTCCAGAGACGGACAAGGAGGTCTGCACCCACCACCCCGGTGCTCCCGTCTTTCACGAGGGGTAAGAAACAAAAAGGATCCCCTTTGTGTTTCCACGTCTTTCCGAAAGCATTTTTGCATAAAATGCGAAATCTCGATTTGAAATCTTGCCTTGCGAAACTCTGCCTTTGAATCCAATAAATAACCGAAGGACCCATAAGAACCGTTAAAACTATAAAAGTAAAAAAAAAAAAAAGAAAGATCCAACAATTTATTAAAGATGAGTCAATCAAAGGAGACTTCAGAAGGAAACTAATTCAAGGGCACCATTTCATCACGTTCTTTCATTTTTAACCTTATCTGGTAAAACGGCATGTTGGATTAAATGCATATATATTTACTGTTTTTTTTGGTGTAGGTACAAGTACTGGAGCTGCTGCTGTATAAAGACAATAGACTTCAATGCTTTCCTCGATCAGAAGGGCTGCACCACAGGGAAACACAGCTGGATCCCCAAACAGGTTTAAACATACTATATCACCCTATATATATATATATATATATATTCTGTCTTTACCGAAATTAGGATGTATAAATAACCACTTTTGTGAGAGAAAAACAGGTAGTTTAAAAATGGCTCACTTTCCTTATTGTGTGTGTGTGTGTGTGTGTTCTGCAGGACAAGAAGAAGGTGGCATGTCGACACGATTGGCATCAAACTGGAAATAATCTTGTTGTAACAATTTATGCGAAAAACGCAAGTCCTGAATGTTCCTGCATAGAGGCCAATGGCACAGTGGTGAGTGTAGTGTCGCGTCGAAGCTTTTGTGAAAACCTCCAATACATATATATATATATATATATATATATATATATATATATATATATATATATATATATATATATATATATATATATATATATATATATATATATATATATATATATATATATATATATATATATATATATATATATATATATATATATATATATATATATATATATATATATATATATATATATATATATATATATATATATATATATATATATATATATATATATATATATATATATATATATATGTGTGTGTGTGTGTGTGTGTGTGTGTGTGTGTGTGTGTGTGTGTGTGTTCTGCAGGACAAGAAGAAGGTGGCATGTCGACACGATTGGCATCAAACTGGAAATAATCTTGTTGTAACGATTTATGCGAAAAACGCGAGTCCTGAATGTTCCTGCATAGAGGCCAATGGCACAGTGGTGAGTGTAGTGTCGCGTCGAAGCTTTTGTGAAAACCTCCAATACATATATATATATATATATATTATGGATCTTGAAAATATTTTACATTCCTCATATTTCTGAGGTGATTTTAAAGATGGCCGAAAGTGATATTCATCTCCTCCCTGCAGCTCTCATGTCAAATCCAGTTTGAAAACAACAAGATTTTCAAGAGAGACTTTCACCTGTGGGGGGTGAGTACCAAAATATGTGTGTCGACATCATCGAGGAACATAAAAAATCTTGAATTTAGCCTTTGGCCTTTTTCTCTTTCAACGTCCGACGGCCCTCAGGTGATCAGTGTCAATCAGAGCTCTGTCAACATGGTCCCGTCCAAAGTGGAGATTTGCCTGCGCAAGGCCGACCAGGTGGCCTGGGGCAAACTGGAGGACCCCAACTACAAACCTGAGCCCGAGCCTGTGGAGGACCAATCGAATGAAAGCAACCAAGGGCGCGGCCAGCCCGCCGACTGGGAGATCGAGGACGACGACATCAGCGACTCCGATGAGGAATGGGCGTATGACACGCCGCAGAACAAAAAGCCGAATCAGGAGCCACGTGAGCAGGAGAAGCAAGCTGAGGAGATGCCGACGGCGCAGAGGAAGGAGGTGGAGGAGGAGATGAAGACGGCGATGGAGGAGAGAAGGAAAGCGGAGGAAGAGAAGAAACTGGAGGAGACGCAGGGCTACGAAGACATGCCCGATCTTGAGTAACTGGGCTGAACAACCGGCCTTTGTTGACCAGGTTTGATATTCATCAGCGGAAAAAAAAATAATGGGGGGGATGTTTAGGTTAGAAATTCACATTTTTGGGTGTTTTCATTTAAATACATTTTATATGTAATGCTATAAATAGTGAGGTCTTTTTCATCAGATGTGAAACTAATTGGACACCACGAGATGCCACAACAAAAAAAAGAAATAAAGATTTTCCTTTATTTCAGTTTCTTTGTCTTCATGTATTTTTTTATTTTTTTTCAACGACAACAAATAATTTGACAGCTGCTGCTAAAACTAACATATTTATACATTCCAGGGTCGTCGATTAGGATTTAGGATTTATTTCAACCCTGTCCCCATCATGGGAGTAACAACATATAATTATACTATATATTTTTTCCCATTGTATTTTTTTTCCTCGTTGGACCTTTCCCATTTTTGCACCACATACAGGTACTTTACTGTGAATGTGTCCATTATTCCTTCATTTGGCACCACCCTCCTGATGGAGGTGTTATGGCAGTACGAAAAGTTTCACGAGGACCACGTGTTTCAGTGGCAGGAGGGACCTCAGCAGATGGTCCACGGTGTTCCCACAATTCCTTTGATTTGGCTCATCCCAAGCATTGCCTGTAAGTATTTTTTATTATTCGGGAGGGCTCCTGGCAGTGTTGAAGGATATTTGTCGTGGATGGTATGCTTTTGTTTTGATTACCTTAATGCTAGACACTGGCTGATATTAATGTGCGAAGTTAGTCGTGACTCAATAGCATCTAGTATACATTACATTGTACCTTGTCTGTTATTCTGGGTTTATATATTGTGCTTTCGGAACAAGGTGTCTGTATATTTCACTTCCCTTACATGCTACAAACTAACTAAGTTAAGTTTCGGTTGTTTGTCTACAGGTTTTCTCCTTTGCTGTATCAACATTTTCGACGAGTCTACTTTCAACCTGGAGCTAGAAAGGCAAGTGCTGACTCTCGTGCTGCTCGTTAAGACAGAAATGTCAGAGTTTAGTCTGTCCTCCAAAAATTGGTCAAATAACGTCAAAAAACGCAAAAAACTTTTCTATTATAAAAAGAAATATTTTTTTTTATTATTTGTAGAAAACCTGTTTTGCATTCACATCCAGAACTGTTTAAACTCTCTCTTCTGACGTCTGGGAAGAAACGCGTATATATGTGTCAGAAGGAGATGACACAACATTACAATTATTCAAAAACACTCCGCTCTGTGTCAGTCGCCGTCTCTGGGCTTGAGCGAAGGACACCCCGAGCATCCGCTGAGCCCTTTCTCCTTGGCGTTGTAGTCGAGATGAGGCAGGACCAGCACGCTGCCCTCGGGTTTAGCGCTGGCTTCGCTCGAAGCTCTCTCCTCCTCCACAGACATGATGTTCTTCACCAGACACGTCATGGCGGCGTCGATGTTGGTGTTGTCCTGGAGACGGGTGGGAGGTAAAATAACTTAACGTTGCATCATCAACATGTACGAAAGCAAATATCAGCCCCCACTAAAAGTTCCTCATAACCATAAATCAGCTGTGCATTAATGAGGTGTATGAATCCTGGAGACCAAAGAAGGATTTTTATAGATATATATAGTCCAAAAATGCCCCTGTAACAAATAAATAAGTCAAAATAGAAAAAATTAAAACCGTAAGGCCACTAGATGGCGCCAAAGGATCAGGATATTTGCTGACTCGTCCGTCATCTTAAGGCCACTGAGGTTGGAGAAACTGCAGCAAATTCCCTAAGCCCTGCTGAAAATGGTGGAGCCGAGCTGCGATGCCGGTGATCACTCGGTTCTTGACCGAAGGCCCCCTCTGCTTTTCTGAGTTTTTAGCCTCCGGCAGTTTCTCTTTAATCTCCGTTTCCGGCGCGGTAGAGCTCTCGTCCACCTTCTCGGCCTCGGCGTCCCCGTCCCCCAGCGGGTCCTCCACAAAGTCCTGTGTGTACTCCCCTGTGGATTCATCCGCAAAGTCCTCTGTGTACTCCCAGGTGGAGTCTGAGAACCTCTCTCTGAACTCGTCCGTATATTCATCTGTACAGTTGCTGAAATAGTCGTCTTCGTTGTCGTGCCCTTGGTCCACTATGTAGTCCTCTCTGTGGTCCCACCAGTATTCGTCCCAGCTGTCCCACAGACGTTCTCCAATTTGGTCCCACCAGTAGTCGTCCCTGTTGTACTCCTCGTAGTTGTTGTCGTTGTTGTCCTGCAGCTCCTCCTTCTCCAAGTCATTCCTGGTGTCCCCCCAGGAGTCGTCTATGTAACTCATTGTTATTCACTATCTGTGGTTTCTTGGGTTTAATTGCAGGTGTGAGGATAATCCAATTCAATTCCATTTGAGGAAGGGAGAATTCTTCAAAACACTTTGATGTTCTGATCAAAGTCCTTCCGCTATGTGTAGCATCCACATATGGAATTGTCTTCACAATAAATGACAATACTATTTATGTTCCTTTCTTATAAGTGAATATGCATGAATATGATAGGAAAAGAGAATAAATGTTATACACAAGTGACTCAATGCAGCTATATATTTAGTTGTATGGTTCTAATATGTCTGAGTCATTATATACAGTAGGTCAACTTTTATTTTGAAATATTTTGAAATGATCCCGAACCATAACAACTTACCTTGGCGGAGGTTTCGAACCAGCCAACAAATCCGTACTCTCTGGAAAAGTTCTCCAGTTTGGGCAGCTTGGGGCACAGGCCGTGGTGGCGCTGGTCACACTTATTGGCCAATAGGACCGCAGGAACTGGCCTCCCGTTGCCGATGGCAACCTGACCTCACAGGAGAAGATAGATTAGAGACTGCCATGTACATCGCTCACTACACCGCGTCCAATGTCCACACGAGCTGACTTTATCATGCTCTGGTGGGACACGCAGTGAAACGAGTTCACACTGATGTGGTTATCAGAAGGCCTTCTGGGTAATTCTGGGTTAGTCACGACTGAAGCAGAAGTGGAGGGGAAAATCCTGAAATAGAAACTAACTGTCAGAATGCGGACGACGCGAGAGAGTAAGGTTATTTCCTTCATCTGTGCTCCGTTGGGCCAATTAGGTACCTTTGAGTCCAGGTCTCCTTTCCACTTGAGGACGGCCTGAAACGTGGACAGCCGCGTCATGTCGAAGACCACCAGGGCGCCCACGGCCTCTCTGTAGTACACGCGGGTCATGTTGCCATAGCGCTCCTGTCCTGTTGAGGAGAAAGTGTTTCCAGTTTAGTTGTCTGGGAGAACGTTGGACGAGCGGGCCGCAAATGTGATCAGACGCAGGTGACTTCCACCAGCTTCATTTTCAAAATGTCACTTGTCAGTTCGGGAGGCCATCTGAGGATTCTTAAAACTTTGTCACCTGAAAGTATCCCCAGGACCCAACTTGTTTACAGGCCAACTGCTGTGTGTGTGCGTGTACGCCTGAAAACAGCCTTATTCTCCAAGAAGTTGGTGTCATGACGATGGAGACACAGCTGTGTGTGTGTGTGTGTGTGCGTGTGTAACTGAATACATGAATACGTCTTTATTCAGGAGCCTAACTTCCTCCACATGATCCTAATATAGTAGTGAATCAGCAGAGGACATCTGACACACACACACACACACACAGAAACAAACAAATACTGCACATGACCACCGATAACTGCCCAACAATTTCAGGCCCTGGCCTAGCCTCGGATGCATGAACATCAAAAAAATGCAATATTTTATCCTGAGATCTGTATATTCAAAGTGTTGTACTGCCAAATGAATTGACCCTCGTGAAGGCAAATGGCGGTCTTCTTATCAGCAGCGAGAGACGGAAGATAAGTGTGCGTTGGTGTGTGTGTGTGTGTGTGTGTGAGTCAGAGAGAGGAAAAGGTATTTTCAACAGCATGTGCAATCACATTACAAGCCATTACAGGGACATGGCAGCTTTTTAGCTCCAATACAAAGAGGTTCTTTTTTTCCTGCAGCTGCTAATCCGGTGGACAGTGGGACGTGTTAGAGGGCAAATTCACAACTGGAAGTTAACCCCCTTTTGCAGATGGCAACTTCTCATTTCATGCACCATCATGGTGGCATGTGTCAGCGAGATGCCGCCACCAAGTGAGAAATCACTCCATTTGTAGGCTGGCCACGACAAGAATGTTCGCGGTGATACAGGGATCCATTTATAGGAGGATACTCTGAGTTTCGGGACTATTCTAGACATATATTGGAGCTGACGCTGCACCCCAACTCAGGTGTAAAGTGACTAATTATTGTCACGTGTGCACGTGACGTTGTATTATGCAAACGATCTTTCAATCCCACGGTACATGAGCACACTCGGGGGTTATACACAAACAACTCGGTCCTTAATCATTACAGCCTCACTTAAATACGCACCGGCGATGTCCCACAGCTGCACGCGCAGCACCGACTTGTGGTCCCAGTTGAGCACCTTCAGGGCGAAGTCCACCCCGATGGTGGCCCGGTAGTGCTGGGAGAAGACCTGGTGCACGTAGCGCTTGATGATGGAGGTTTTCCCAACCCCCAGGTCCCCGATGACCAGGACTTTGAGCAGGCGCTCCTGCTGCATCACTGCTCCGTGCGTAACGCGTGCGTAAAGCGGATGGCACAGTGCTCAGGTTATCCGATTACGCACAGTGCGGAGGTTTGGCTGCTGGAGTCATGTATGGAGGCAGAACATTACAACAGGCAAACACACACACACATACACACACAACAGGCAATGAGTCCTGTGAAAAGCTGCTCAGTCCGAAGAAAAGATCATTTCACAAGAGCAAAACCGCAGGACACGCACGCGCAAACGCCAATTCAGGTATTAAAAAAAGAGGAAATAAAGCTACTTTCATAAAAGAGTTGCGGCTGAGGCGGAGTCTCACAACCGAGAAGAAAAAAAAAGAACAAGAAAAACCAACAACGAGGAGTTGTGGGTCTGTTTAGCCTCAGGTCTGTGTGCACATCTCCTCCTGCTGTGTTTGTTTGGGCCCTGCAGAGGAGGAGAAATGGTGTGGCCACACCCCCGTGCGTGTGTGTGTGTGGGTGGGTGGGTGCGTGCGTGTTGTTCCATGTCGGATTGAAACTTTGTTTAATGTTATTTCCTTAATTGTGTTATTCTATTTCTTCTGCTTGCTTCTTTTAGACTTGCTGTCATTTCTAATGTTCCTATTTGTGCTCATCTCACTTTGATTTGGAGACGCACGTGACCCACAGTGCATGCACAACATGTGTCATGTCCATGTTTGGTTGAGGGTCATTATTGATCCAAAATGATGTGCAACTTTATATAAATCCAGAAGACACTTAACTCCCACTGAAAAATCCGAATCCAAACACTGAAACCTCGTCGAACTATCGCGAGAGTTCAAGAGACGCGTCTCTGCAAAAAACTACATCTCCCACTTTGCAGGGCCCACTTCCGTCCCGGCCCACTGATGTATGCACGCATGGCGGTGTCAGTGCACGTGCAGGAAATCTACTCTTTGGATTAAAGGACTTTATATAATTTATATATTAACTTTAGTGTGCGAAAGACTTTTCATCTCACATCACGAAATGTGGTTTGTGTTTTCTCAAATTATAATACAGGGGAATATATATATATGTATATATACATATACATATATATATAGCGTATTTAAGGCCACACAGCAGAAATGTACATGTTTCCTTCATTATTGATGTAATAATGATCATATTATCCACATACAGGCTGAATACGTGATTAAACCGTAATGTCTGTTGATTCCTCCCCTCAGTGGCCCAGCAGGGTCGATCCTCGGCGGGTTTCCGCCACGTTTGCGCCTCTGCTCGGGGCTTTACGGGAGTGGTGCTGATGCGGGATGAGTCAGGCTATATGATGCTGCCGCTGCCATTTCATCAGCACCACAAACACACAGCGAGCACACAGAGATGACACGGCGGGGTTCCCCTCCGACAGCCAGCATCCAGCCTCCATCCTCCACCCGCTGAGCCTCTGCTCCGTCCCGGGCCTGGACGCGCGGCACATCGGCCCGTGTTTGCCGTTTACGCGCCTGCTCCGGACGGGAGGCGTCCTCCGCTCTCCACGTCGGGCCCCGATTCCACGGGCCTACCGTGCACCAGCCTCGGCCCCCAGCCTCGGCCCCCAGCCTCCAGACAAAACAGGCTATCTGTCGGTTGTCGCGCTTCGTCCTGAGGATCCATCGAGCCGGAGCCGTCGGTGCCATGGAGCCAACCGCGGCCTGAGAGGAGCAGCCCCTCCGGCCTAAAGTCCAAGTAGGCTCCTGTTTTACCTCCACCGTCTGTCGTCTGTGTTTCTCTCATTGATCCTGCTATAAAAGTGCTCAGGACAAAGACAGGCCTATTTCAGGACGTGTGCTGGTGTGCAATTAAAACCCACACCACAAAAAAGAATCTGCTCCAGGACGTGTTATCCGTGGGTTTCAGGAGTAGAGCCCACCCAGCTCTTAGTCCCCATCCTCAAGGCCAAATATCACAGGAAATTACCTCGTGGTGTTTGCGTGTCCCATCAACAGAACTGTGAGAGGAAATCAAGGTCCAGCCAGTAAAAACATGAATGTATATTTCTTTATATTTAAGATGATGGGGTGTCTGGCTGGCTGCCTGCTGTATGGCCCAGTCAGGCATGTATGGTTAGGTTTGGTTTGGTATGTGAAGATGTGTGTGTGTGTGTGTATATGAAAAATCTTATTTCAAAAGAATCAAACATCCTGACTCTGATGTTACATTCAGACTGGCTTAAAAAAAACTAGATTCCTTAAAGCAGCATTCCTCATATAGTGACTTTCAGTTTCAGGACAAAACTTCCACAGCAGAAATTCAAACAGACTTATTTTGGATTTGGGGCGTGTGAGTAGAAAGGGATGTCTGATGTTGAATCTCTTGGGTTCAACATCATGTTCATAGGTAACTGTGTTCAAAGAAAGTCGTCGGGTGCCAAGATGATAAAACAACGTTAGATTGGCTCTTTTGAGCACTGAAACACACCTTTTGTTCAGTAAATAAACCTGTTAATCATTAAGGCCAGAAAAGGAGCAGCTGATCAATATTTATAGATCCCCTGTGGTGCATTAAAGATCAGTTGCACCTGCCTTTCTCCCTGAGGTTTCTTATTACATGCACGTTTTTCAAAATACCACCATCAGACATCTTGTGTGAAGATGGAACAATCTGTGTTACGGTGTGCACAAAAGTATCCACAGTTGTAATTCTGCACAAAAATGTGCTGGAGTTGGAAAATAAACCTTCTGGTGGACTATAGCTGTTAGTAATTAGAAGGTCACAGGTTGTGACCAAGGCCTGGTATCAGAAAAAAAAGAACATTGCAGCCAATAATCCAAAAAGCAGGCATATTCAAAAACATCAATTGACCCCCATCCAGTAACTAGAAAAAGCATAAGAGGATTTTCTCTTATATCTCGTGGTTTTAATTCAATCACGCACCAAATACAAAGAAGCACAGTTAGCCAGCGGGGTGTGTGTGTGTGTGTGTGTGTTCCACTTCTTATTCTCGAGTTATTGAAGCAACCCTCAACTTCCCAAATATACATATTTATTGTTTTATACATACATGCTCAGGACCGCAGACCGAGTTCTCACAGGAACATATTATGGACTTGGAAAAGCTAAAATGAGATTATAAGTGGCATCAGAAAGAGCCATTTTATATAAATAGACTTTACCCAATGACTTCCATGACATGTGTGTGTCAAAGTAGTTGAAGCACTGACTTGTTTATTTCCTGGAGCAGTTATTTGACAGTTTTAGTTTCTTGTTACTTTATTGATTCAGGTTTTACATACACACTTATAATGAGTCACAGCAGTTACTGGAGGCAGTGAAGGGGAAAACACACCCACTCCTGGAGTCACAACACACACACACACACACACAGAAGCTTGGTACTTTAAACTTTACAATACTTGAATGCCTTCTGTTCAATAGGATTAAAAAACACACAATAAATCCAATATTAACTTAACCTCTTTAAAATAAAAATATTATATATAAAGAAAACAAACATATGATGTTATCTCTGACTCTCTCCCTCCCTCTTTCCCTCTCCCTCTCCCTCTCTCTCTCTCTTCTTCTCTCTTGCTCATGCAGGCACGCACCCCTCCGGCTCACACACACACACACACACGCACGCACACGCACGCACACAGTGACAGACACACACACGGAGTCATGGAGGCCATCTGGCTCTATCAGTTCCGGCTCATCGTCATCGGGGACTCCACGGTGGGGAAGTCGTGTCTGATCCGCCGCTTCACGGAGGGCCGCTTCGCGCAGGTGTCGGACCCCACGGTCGGTGTGGACTTCTTCTCCCGCCTGGTGGAGATCGAACCAGGGAAGCGCATCAAGCTGCAGATCTGGGACACGGCGGGTCAGGAGCGCTTCAGGTGAGCACACACACACACACACACACACACACGCAGGCTGTGTGCTAAACTGTCAACACATTATTGTGTACAATATTTCTTTAACTGTGTGTGATAAACCAAAATGACAAAAAACCACCGTATTTTGGCACATCATTTATGAGAACATTTATTTCAAGTATTGGTTTGGTGTCCAGTTCAGTGCGCTATCATTCGTCTACCATATTCTACATCTAATCATTTAATGGTGTAGCTGGTTGAGGTGTTAAATGTAGTTAAAATAGTAAATAATAACAGCAACCTCAAACAATGTGGAGCATGTGTAAATCTTAGAGCCTTCGTGGGAAATGGGAGTGAAACCGCTTTAAAATTCCAGCCAGATGAAACCACTTGTTCCCGTAAAATAAGTGAAACAGAAATTTCCCCACCATGTGATTCCTGTCCTTACATGCAAAGCAGGTGGCGTGTGGTTATTTTTTTGACCAGCTGATAGAGGGATTTGCTTCTTATCATGGTTAGGATTGACCTCTGACCTCTTTTTATGGAGGGTGATCAATAAAATGTCCAATTATTACCAGATGGCAGTGAAATTGTCATTTTGATGCATGTGAAAAACATAAAACACTGAAATGCAGTGATGAGAGCTGAGCACGTAGCCTGTAGGACCGAAAACTTGAAATTCCACCTGGAACCTATTTGTTTGTCTGCGCCATGGGAACATCCTGTATTTAAATGAGGTTGGAGGTGATAGAAGCCGAGAAGAAGGACCAGAGGGCTTTTTTTTTCTTTTTTTTTTTGCAAGAGTAAACGTGTGTCACCGCCCAGCTGCTTCAAAGGAGAACACTTCATGACATGTAAAAAATGCCCTTGAGCATCACAATCACCTCTGATCACCTGACACACACACACACACACACACACACATCATGCTGACAGAAAGGAGGTCTGGTGTCACCTGTCAGTTCGATGGCTGTCTCCATGGCAACTGTGACACATCCCTCTGAGAGCAAGGACAAATAAGGAACATTTTCTTTAAACACCAAGGCGTGGCCATTGTGTGCCAGGAGGAATGTGTCTGTGTGTGTCTGTGTGTGTGTGTGTGTCTTTTTTTTTCTTTTTTTTTTTAGAAGTGTTCTGGGGATTTTGTTTGACGACACAGAACAGCTGTTAGTCACTGTCGTTTCATCTGTGTGTGTTTGTCGTGTGTTAAATGTGTGTGTTGTTGGGTGTCACTCAGTGTGGGTTTTTTTTTTTTTTTTTCATCTTTTCATATTATGACAAAGCTGACCTAATCAAAAAAGATATCAGAACCGAAAGAAAAAAACACACAACGTCAATCATGCAAACGCACAACATAAAACAGGAAGCTGGAGCAGAAGAGAAGTGGAGGAGAAACGAGCAATGCGACCTAACCCCTGGATTTCCCGTCCTCCACAGGTCCATCACGAGGGCGTACTACCGTAACTCCGTGGGCGGGCTCCTGCTCTTCGACATCACCAATCGCCGCTCCTTCCAGAACGTCCACGATTGGCTGGAGGAGGCTCGTAGCCACGTCCAGCCGCACAGCATCGTCTTCCTATTGGTCGGCCACAAGTGCGACCTGGAAGCGCAGCGCCAGGTGTGTGAAATATGGACACTTTGGGGTTGAACTTAGCTGCCGGTGAAAATGCCTGATTAAAATCTGCATTACGTAACAAAAAGTTTTCAAAAGAACCTTTTTGTTCCGTTTTAGACCAGCACACATTGTCTCATGTCATTTCAGGGTTAAACTGCAGAGTCATATGATACAATGTTGAAGTGGGATTTTCTTTCATCTGACCTCCCAGGTGACCCGGCAGGAGGCCGAGAAGCTGGCGGGGGCGTACGGCATGCGCTACATCGAGACGTCGGCCCGCGACGCCATCAACGTGGAGCACGCCTTCACCGAGCTGACCCGGGACATCTTCGCCCTGGTGCGCTCCGGCGACATCACCATCCAGGAGGGCTGGGAGGGCGTGAAGAGCGGCTTCGTGCCCAACGTGGTCCACTCCTCCGAGGAGGTGACCAAGAGCGACCGCCGCTGCCTGTGCTGATCTGTGAGGAGTTTTTAAAAAGGCCGACGGGACTGAAGGGGGAGGATTCCGAGGGGAGCGGCTGACGGAGCGCGGCGTCGGGGCCCTGAGACTCTGTTCTTCAAACTGAATTTGAAAGAAGGACCACCTCCCACATGGTGGACGGCTGAAGGTCCAAAAGCATTTTATTCGTTGGAGAGGAAGGATCACTGATGCTCATTTACTCCCAAAGGCCACGGAAAGGCCTCAGAAAAGAGGAAGTGATGCTTTCCACTCGTCTCCCATCATCTCCTCGCTCAACCCCTCGTCCCGCTTCTTCTCGATCCTCCCTCTCTCCTCCAATATGCAATTACATCGTCACACACACACACACACACACACACACACACACAACAGCCACGTGTCCAGCATCCTCTCCCATCATTTCTCATGTCCACAACTGGAATGACCTTTCTGCTGACATTCCACTATCGGAGCGGAGGAGTCGCACTTTAACAAGGGGAAGGGAGACATTCCTTTTTTTTTTCTCTCTCTTTAGAACAATTTAAACCTCCAGTAAAATTCAGCGACATGGACAGCCTGGACACCGTATCGATAATTTCCACCCCGGTTCCTGATGGACTCCTTAAACAGGAAGCGATGTGTACAGCTAAAATGATCGAGACGAAATGGTTGGACTATCTCACAGAAGTCTTTGCCTTCATCCTGGTTTCTCGTTTAAAAAAGACTTGTATGGAATGTTGGAGCCAGAAAAAAAACAAAAAAAAAAACCTTTACGGCCGATTCCACCCTAACTGTGGAGCCTCATTTTTGGTTTATTTGAAGAGTGCAGAGAAGCAAAGCCGAGATCATTTCTTTCTCTGAAGAAAAGCAAACAGAGAGAGCTCAGAGAAAAGGGCAACGTGATGATCGGACTAAACACGCCCCCGATCACACACACACGCACGCCTGTCCCGACTGTACCACAACGTAGTCACGCCAAGATAAGTGGTTGTCATGCCCTTTCTTGGCACGTGTGTTACATATAACCTTGAAAAAAACATTTCCAACCACATTTATTTCTGGTTTTAAATTTTGAGTTTGACAAAGATGCCAAAACACTTTGGAAAAATCTGCTTTTTTGGCTTCCTGGTGCGACCCAAATGACCATATTACTTTATTTATTTATGTATTTTATCTTTTACTGCAGAGACCATGTGAGCAGTTACTATGGAACCAGATGAGCCTGAGATTGCTCCTGCCCCTATGACCTGTATCAAAAACATTAAATCGTCTTTTTTTCACTGACAGAAACGTCATGTCAAATATTGAATGTCAGATTTGCTGGTTGGGGATTTTTTTTTCTTTGCCTGGTCCAAACATATGGGTTTGCCTACAACTATGCTTGTGTTTTGTGTCATTTAATTTATTGTCATTTAAACATTGATAAGGAACAGAAAGACACCTGTAGTTTGCCATGTAATGTACCTTACACTAACGTACCATAATAACCTGGACAGCTTTGTGTGCACAGTTGTTTTCTCCTCAGTCTCGATATGAAGAAATAAATGTGTCTGATTGAGATAAAACTGTAGATGTAGGAAACAGATTGAGAACCCGTGTTTCTCTTCTTTCTGATCTGAGATGAAACCTCCCCCAATATCTATAATAAAATGCTCCTGCTGTGGTCACGTCACAGATTCTTTTACCATCCTCTGAAGGGCGTGTGCGCATACTGCTCATTTCTGTATAGCCTTCATTCACATGTTTCCAAAGAGTTTCTGTCATTTTATTTTTTACATGAATGTATCAGCAGGAGAGCATTTACACTTTCTAATGAGGATGATGCTTATTATAACAATAATCCATTTCCACACAGTTGCTGATGTGAGTTAAATGCTGTTTTTCGGACAGAAAAAATGACCTTCACATTAAAAGCTTCTCCCCCCACTCCCTTGTGTTCTTGAAATTGGACAGATATGTTTTTTTTCCCACGACGCACAAAGGAACATACAAATTCCCAGCAGATTTTGTTTTTTGTGTTTGGATATAAAATGGCCAAATCAGTTCTAATCTGAATACCAGAAGGTCAGGACGAGGTCGAACTGGTTCCACTCAAACACGATTCACTTCGTGTGACAAATAAGCGGCCGGCTATGAAAAGATCGTGGACGTCTTCTTTCCTAGAATCAGCTGGTTATAAGCTCACAAGAAGTGGTGGTACAATTTTATTTTTTTTCAATCCTCTGAGCTGTACAGACATTACTGTATATGACGGTTCTTAATTCCTGCTGAGATGAAGCGGACAGTCTCTCTTCCTCTGCACTAGTTATCTATCTACAAACTGAAGTGTACTAAAAAATAAAATAAAATCTGACTGGAAAAATCAACATGGTCTCATTGCTAATTTTTGCTGTTTTCATTTGATTTATAGCTTTGAGGAGATCACCCAAGTGATCATCAAGAGCCATTACCTCCTGATTGATACCTGCCTTGTGTGGCTCATCCTGACTCTTGATTGGCTCCCCCAAGCTACCAGCTGGCCTATCAGGGGTTAGGGCCCTCATATAAAATGAGAGTTCAGGCAGGGCTTCACTCTCTTGAGCCCCTTTGCTGATGTCTGCTGTGACACTGCAGACTAAAAAACTCAGTCTAGACTTTCATTTGTTGTATGTGTGTGTTGAGAGGTTGTGGATGTAGGTAAGTTGTGGTACTCTGTACATTTTTAATGCATGTAGCGACTCCTCTGTTTAAAAACCGTAGCTAGTTGGTTGTTGCCACCCCTGTGTGTGTTTTTTACTCAATTATATTCTTATTTTGTTCATAATTAGTTTTAAAAGGGAACGTTTTTTTTATATATGTTTGTTTGTCAGGTTATTGTTCGAATTTTTGTCTTTATACTGTCATTTCTTTTTTTCTTATTCAAACAGTTGTCGTTGCAGCCTGCGGCCGCTGGAGAGCAGTAGGGCCTCGGCTCCGCTCGCCAGACGCTCGGTTTTGTTCGTGACGAAGAAAGGAGCAACCTCTCTCCAAGATGGCGGCGACCATAGACAGCAGCACCGTCGTTCCGTCGACAAAGAAAAAGCACCTGGGGATCCCTGAGGCGGCATTTGTGGTGAGTAGAGGCCGGCTCACCTCACTGTGTCCCGGCTGCCACGCTTGGATCCAGCCTAATGAAAGTGTAACCGCCTCGCTTAGTGTGAAGGCGCGTCATGCTAGCAGCTGGCTAGCAGTTAGCTTCGGTGTGTGTGTGTGAGATCAGGGCGTCTGCCTGCTCACCTCCTTCTATGGACATGACAGTTGGTTCCTCACATTTCATCACGTCTCTGCCCTTTTTTCTGTGTTGTTTGATTCTTTAAGCGGCTTTATCTGCGTCTAACTTTCATTAGAATTAGCAGAATTAATTCCGCAAAGAATAACATTAACGAGGCTGTAGATCCAGGCTGGGTTTTATTCATAAAGGGGATTGATATTCATTTTTACGTCTTGCCTCTTAGCACCTGTTTAGTTTATATCTTATTCATTGTCATTAATGCATACCGTTGATCATTTCAGTTTTCTTCGTGTATAATCTGAGACACCTACTGGCCATGAGGGCAAACCATTTTCGGCTCCAAATGAGGGATTCTTTCATAATCTTCTGATTATTTGTATTACATTGATACAACATGTGAAAAATAAAGTCTGTTGTGTGTATTTTTTGCTTGTGTTTTAGTTACAGTACATTATAATTGAACCTTGCATTGCATTGTGTCTTTTTAAATGGCTACTTGAATAATGGAACCTTATCTCTTTACATTTATCTGTTCTATTGATTTTCCATTGATAAAGCACTCTTTTTATTTTTAGGAGGATGTCGACTCTTTTATGAAACAGTCCGGCAATGACACGGCAGACGCAGTTCTTAGGAGGCTGGACGAACAGCACCAGAAATACAAATACATGGAGGTCAACTTGTCTCAGAAGAAACTCCGGTAACTCTCACATTCTCACACGTACAATAATCTATAGGACAGAATAACATGCCTATTATGTATCATTGTACTGTGAGTGCCCTGACTGAAAATATAGGCCTTTCCACCAATAAAAAGTTCTTACAAAAATGAGCATCATGTTTTCTCATTTTCTTCATGTTCAGGTTGAAAAGCCAGATCCCACAAATCACACAGACGCTAGAAATCCTACGACACATGCAGAAGAAAAAAGTGAGTGTGAATCTCTGAGGAGCTATTTAAGATGGAATGTAACATGTTTTTTTACTGAAATAGCATCAGTGTGGTTGTGTTATGCTTGTTGGGCCTGGTTTTGTTCATTTTGAGGTAAATAACTTATTTTCATTCAAATATTAAGTTTGTTGTTGTGCTTTTTTGTGTCCGCCAGGAAACCACAGAGCCCATGGAGACTCACTTCCTCCTGGCCGACAACGTTTACTGCAAGGCCTCAGTGCCGCCCACCGATAAAGTCTGCCTTTGGTTAGGGGTAAGTCAAGCTTGGATTCCAATCAGTTTTATTTACCATCCCGTCCTCGATATTTCAGTTTTGCAGACCTAACTGCTCTCTCCGACCGTTTCCCCTCTCAAAGGCCAACGTCATGTTGGAGTACGACATCGATGAGGCCCAGGCTCTCCTAGAGAAGAACCTGTCCACCGCGTCTCGCAATCTGGAGACGCTCGTGGATGACCTGGATTTCCTGAGAGACCAGTTCACCACCATTGAAGTCAGTATCCTTCCACCTCGTGATGGGGTAAAATAGTGTCGAATGTGGTTCCACTTGAGGAGCGTTTGATGAATGAATAAGTTCAGATGTTTATATCCATTTTCAATATCCTTCCTGCATTCAGACAGATATGGTATATATTCTGGTATCGTAGCGAAAAGCCTGTTTTTAGTATTCCTGATCCCGCTGTGGTTCCTAAACGCACCGCGCTCCTCAGACATGGCACGAGTCTACAACTGGGACGTGAAGAGAAGGAGCAAAGAAAACCTCCTCAAATCCGTAGACAAGTCTTAATATCCATTTGAGCTGGCGTCCAAATTTTCCCTCGGCTCTCTATCTTCCCCTTAGTCTATTAAAGAAAAAGAAACACACCCAGCCTCTTAAAACAAACAAGTGCACCTAGTCTCCCAAATCATGTCTGTTCACCCCAGTGCTTGGAACAAGGGGGGCACATTTCAAATATTTGCAAAAGCGGTATTTTTCTTTTTTTTTTTTTTTTAAACGATTTCACTGTTATTTTTCAGCTGATGATGAGTCAGGGTTCTCTTTCTCTGTCTTTTCCCCCTTTGTATTTTATCTATTTACACACCGGACACTTGTGTTTTTTTTGGTTTTTTTTCAAAGTATGCTTGTGGGACTTTTACTTGAGTTACTGTAAAAATCATCGTTGCCATTATAGTCCATAGGATCTGGCTTATAGGCTGACAAATCTGAACAGAAGACAATGACGGAATAAAATAATTTCTACCTTGTGGCTCTGGTTTCCACTTTTCATTTCTGGACTTCTCCTCTCACTAAAGGTGTGATGAACAATGTTCAAGAAAAGAAGATAAAATCTACAGGAAGAATAGATTGGCGCATTTGGAGAAAGAAAGTACTCCAAGTTCATGAAAATGCATCAGGGCTGGTGTAAGAAAAATAAATAAATGGATAATAATTAAACAAAATCATTAAATGATTTCTGAGCCAAGATCAGATTTCAAAAAATAATAATCTTTATTTCAGGAGCCAAAATAATCACTGATTGAAAAATGTCTTTTACTTGATCATGACTTCCTAAATATCCTCATCTCTGGGATTTTTAACTTCTCCTCCAGCCTCTGCTCCTCAGTGTCTTAGGTCTCGGGATTGACGGCCGTGATGAGCAGCGGCGCCGCGTTCCTGCCTTCGTCGCACACCCCCGGGCTGAAGAAGGGGAAGATCCTCTCCGGGAACAGGCAGCCGGAGAAGCTGTAGATGTGAGAGCCCGTGTCCACGTCCACGAAGGACACCGTCCCGTCCTCGCAGTCTCCAAACACGCCCACCGTCTGCGGCTTGTCCCGGAGAGAGAGCAGCACCGAGGGCGAGTCCAGGGCCCGGTACTCGTCCCCGTTCCTCAGGCGCACCGTCCAGTAGCCGTTCTCCGGCTTGGAGGTGATCATCCCCTTCACAGACTCTTTGACCACGCCCAGGTCCCAGAAGGTCTTTGTGCCCACCGCCACCTGAGGGATGACACGTGAAAAAACATTTATAAAAATAAAAAATCTCATGGAAATGGACGGTAAGGGAAAGGTCATGAGAGCGTTTAATGGCGTCGAATTTGTTTCGTGACCTCTGCCCTTTGTGATGAGTTAGAAACACACCTGGAAGTAGAACCTGCCAGACAGGAAGCCTCTGCTGCCCAGGACGCAGATGACGGGGTCGAAGCGTTGTGGGATGTCAGGGACCACGTGGAGCAGCTCGCCGCGGCCCGCCTGCTTCCCATGCTCCGACAGGACGATGTTTGGATGGGCGGTGTCCGCGTCCAACACCACGTCGACTGGACGTAGGCGAGACGCAAAGACATAAACGTACAATTATAAATGTATTTATACTTTCAATCATTTTCATTTAAAATAATACGGTTTTGAGGAAGGGAGGTCATACCTGCATACTTCTGCATCCTCTTCATCTCTGTCAGAAGAAGAAAAAAAAAAAAAAACATTATTTGTGGCTTTATGAGGAATCGTGTTTCATCTCTTTTACGTAAGGATCTTCTCCCACCTTCTTCCTGCCGGCTGCCCAGCTCCTTCCTCAGGCTGTTTTCCACCTTGGACAGAGCTGACCTCACGGTCCCCACGCACAGCTCCGGGTGGAGGCTGATCTCCGTCCACTCTCTGGTGGGTGGAGGCGACGTGAGAGAGGGCAACCTCTGAGATACAGAGAGGAGCAGATATTTATTTGTGTGTGTGTGTGTGCGCGCTTCGATTTTAAAGCGAGATCTTGTTCTTCCACAGATGAAGGCGGGTGGGTCACCTGTAGGAGGTGCAGGTGGTCCTCGGTGCTTCTCAGCTTCTCCAGCTCCGTGCTCCTCCTCCTCAGCTCGCTGATCTCCCGCTGCAGCTCCTCAGTCAGCTCCTTCGCCCTCTTCTCCGCCGCCGCCTGCTTCTCGTCCACCTCCGCCGCCACCTCGCTCCGCCTCTCCTCCATGGAGCGCGTCAGAGAGGCAAAGAGGCGGTCGCTCTCCTTCTTCTCCCTCTCCGCGCTCACCTAGAGGAGGAACGCAAAAACTCTGAAGGTCAATGAAATGTGGAAGAAGACGTCTCCTCTTATTATAGTCCAACAAATTATAGGATGGATGAAAACCCACCGTGCTGAGCTTCAGACAGCTTTTGATCTCCTCCACTTTCTTCAATCGCTCTTGAATCATCTGCTGAAAACCAGCCTCGGTCTTCTTCATGTGGACCTAAGGAACCAGGTGAGAAGGCATCGATGTAGTAATTGTCGGGACATTCACGCGTGGCGTGCAGAGAGGGACGGAGTACCTTCCTCTCGCCGCTCTCCTCCTCTAAGGTCACGGCCCGGTGACCTTTGTGCTGCGTCTCGGTGCAGAAGCGGCACACGCACTTCTGCTCGTCCCTGCAGAACATCTCCAGCAGCCTCTCGTGCTTCTTGCACATCCTGTCCTGCAGGTCCCTCACCGGCTCGATCAGCTTGTGCAGCTGCAGCGCGGAGACCCGGTGGTGCGGCTCCAGGTGGCCGTCGCAGTACGACGTCAGGCACACCAGACACGACTTCAGGGCCCTGATCTGCAGAGAGGCCGTGGCGCACACGTCGCACGCCACCTCGTCCGGCTGGGCCGCCGGGGCCGAGGAGCAGAGGGGCGGGGCCGAGCAGCGGACGGCCATCTTTCTAAAGGTGTCGGCCAGCTCCTTGAAGGCCGCGTTGATGTTGATCTCCGGCCGGGGGCTGAAGGACTTGTTGCAGGCTGGACAGAGGCAGGCGTCCTCGCCGTCCCAGGCCCTCTGGAGGCAGGCCCGGCAGAAGTTGTGTCCGCAGGGGGTGGTCACTGGGTCCGTGAAGACTTGTTGGCACAGGGGGCACTGGAACTGCTTTTCGGTCATCATGCTGCCTGAGGTGGCCATTGTCTACAGGAAACCCCCCCCAAAAAAGAAATCTGTTGGTGAGCTGGGGCTCAGGAAGAATTGACGGAGGAAGTCAAGGGAAGAAAGTGAACTTTACCCTCCGTGTCAATACAGTCGACTACCTTCATTATTTATTATCTGATATGACGTTACTGTGTCAGTGTGGAAAACTTTGCCTGCTTTTAATTCAGGACTTATACACCCAGCACTGTTTGGTGTGTTAGTCATTGTTTTCTCAGGTGAATCCACTTGCAACTCACACACACACACACAGCAGACACACCCTTGTTTTCCCACACTAACACCCAACTACTCATCAAAAGATTTTCCTATATGAAGATATTTCAATATGAGAAATCCTTAGGAATCTACATGTGGTTGTTTGTGTGAAACCTTCAAAGTTAAGGGTAAACCAACAAGTTTGAAAAATATAAAGATTCAGTGAGATTTACAGTGACTTGGTCTATCTAAAAAAAAAGACATAATAGAAAATATAAATGTTTTAAACGCAAACTGTTTTTTTATAGAATAGAAACAGAATCAAACGGGTTTGGCGTGTACGTTTTTTTCTTTTTTTTGACCCACAAAGGCTAGAAAATGGAACACAAACAATACCGGATGCACCTTGAGTAACATAATAATGAACGGTGTACACTCTCTGTGTCTACACACATTCAAATTCAGTTATTTCCCACAACAGTCGATCATAGATTTTATTTTATTTTTTTTAGGTTGTAATTACGAGTTGCTCGTACTCACGTCTCGTAAACTGCTCTCCTGCTGCCCTGTGAATGTGTGTGTTTGTGTGTGTGATCACATTGCAACGGCGTCCACACAGTTATTCATCAGCCCGGGCCCTCCCTCTCCCGCGCCTCGGTGGCAGTCTCCTGACCTCAGATCAGCAGCTTTTCTTCCACCGCCTGCTCTTTATGACCGCGTTTTACATCGCTTATGGTTGGAGGACACGCCATTTATGATGAGGCGGTGCGTTGTGCCTGCTGGGTGCGCCTGTGCGCCTCCTCCGCACCTGAACTGGACCTGAACCTCTCAGACACACCCGCGTGGCAGGTGGTTGGAATGCTGCAGGTTGGCATTTGCAGGGCAGAGAACTGGTGTGTCAAGTGCATTTGGCTGCAGTGAAACAATGGGCCTTAGATGCTCCTCGTTACCTGGTCATTAGGTTTAATCTTTTGCTGGTTACGTAATCTTTCGCTGGTTACGTAAGGTTTGGAACCAAAGCCGTTGTCCTCAACCGGAGGCTCATTTTCAGATTAGAGCCCGTGTGTGTGTGTGTGTGTGTGTGTGTGTGTGTGCGCGCGCGCGCGCGCGATGTGACCTTTCAACTCGGCCCGTAAAGTACATACTGCATGTCTTATACGTACGTTTAATGGAATATATATCTATATATTCCCTGTCGTAACCCAACAATGGGTCACCACCGGCGCATTGCATGTCTCTTTAAAGCAGCAAGTGGGCAACGTGAATGCTCAAATATGTTGAAAATGCAAATATGACATTTGAGGCAGTCCAAAGCGACGCGGCGTCTTCATTCACCGCATTTCCTGCAGTGTTCCGTCTGCTCCACTCGGTGGAGACAAGACGCAAGCGTATTCTCTCCTCCATGCAAGCTATTGGTGACGTTGATGGTGCCTCTAGTCGGGTATTGTTCCAGGATGCGTGAGACAAGGAATGGGAACCTGCGGGTATATCGCCTGCCATCACGCATTATTGATCCCTTGTGGGTAGAGATGAAACTTGTTTGCCAGGAAGCCCTGAGACGTCATGGCAAAGGTAATGTAAACATGCCAACCGCGCAACAGCCTGTGCTCCACCTAGTTTGGATGTGGCTAAATGCAAATATGACATTTGAGGCAGTCCAAGGCGACGCGGCGTCTTCATTCACCGCATTTCCTGCAGTGTTCCGTCTGCTCCACTCGGTGGAGACAAGACGCCAGCGTATTCTCTCCTCCATGCAAGCTATTGGTGACGTTGATGGTGCCTCTAGTCGGGTATTGTTCCAGGATGCGTGAGACAAGGAATGGGAACCTGCGGGTATATCGCCTGCCATCACGCATTATTGATCCCTTGTGGGTAGAGATGAAACTTGTTTGCCAGGAAGCCCTGAGACGTCATGGCAAAGGTAATGTAAACATGCCAACCGCGCAACAGCCTGTGCTCCACCTAGTTTGGATGTGGCTGTGCACTCTTATTATCATCCTCACAATACTACCTGTCCTCTCATTATTGAAAGAGAAAAGCAACATGCAATCAGGTGTCAGTGTTGTGCTTTCAATTCTAAACAAAATGTTGCTAATTATGCTTTGATTCCTATCATTTCATGTCCTCCCCATTATTACTTCGGCCATTCTCACTGCTTTTTTTAAAAATAGATTCTTCAAAACCTCCTCCAGGAACTATTGGACTGCTTCCAAAGAAGGAGGACCAGAAATTCCAGTAGTTATGTTCCACTTTGTACCTTCTGAGGTCTCAAGCGGATTCAACACCTGTCAATGAGTGTCTCTCCGTCCGACCGAAGAGGTAAGACATTTTTTATACTACGCTCATGTCATGTCGTATATCGGCAGCTTTTGCTTCGAGATACGCTTTTATTCACAGGTGGACATTACGGATATCTCGCAGGTTGTGTGACACATTTCAATTTCAAAATATGTATTTATGAGAAATATGCACAAAGTAAAATCCAGCCAATACGGTTTTTCCAACTTTTCTTATTCTTCAACATTTTTCAAGCGTACGTGTCCAACAGAAAAAAAATAAAAAAAAATGGTTTGCATACAGATGTAAGCAAGCACTTTACGACATAAAACAAGATAAAGGACCGGTGCAACAATTCTGCGTGCACTCAACATTTGATATAGAATTGTCCAGTTGAGAACAAAATCTCAACATCGAAGTATTCTTTATTTATGCTTTATTATATCTTCTGCCGCACTCGCCATGGGAAACACTGTAACTTTGTTTTTGATAGATGCCGAACAGATCATTGATAGATAATAGTCTCATTATAAACTTAAATACTATAATAGGTTGCATGACATTTGTGTCCATGCCAAGTGTCCACCTCGCAAAACCCACACCGACGGAGGCCAAGTCCCTAACGTGGATGAGTGCTGGCGTTTCTTCTCCACTTTGTCATTTTAAATTGGAACTAATGACTGAGTGGCACGTTATTTGTGTCACAAATGTATGAAAATGTTGCACTCCACCTACATGTTTTTGTGATGATGACTTTTGCCTGTGTGCGTCCGTTCCCGTTTGCTGCTCAGACATGGCCTCCGCGTTCGCAGAGGAGCAGTTCTGCTGCAGCATCTGTCTGGACATCTTCAGCAACCCTTGCTCCATCCCGTGTGGACACAACTTCTGCCTGGAGTGCATCAAACACTTCTGGGACACCAGGCGCAAGTCGGTGTGTCCCCTCTGCAAGGAAACCTTCAAAATCTGCCCGGAGCTCAGGATCAACGTGGTCCTGAAGGACATCACGGACCAATTCAAAAAGTCCGTTCCCGTCACACCTTTTTTTTTTTTTTCCCCCCCACAATGCATTTCAGTTTATTTAGAATGAACAAGATGTGTGTTCCATCCCAAGGTCTCTGAGGAGCAGGTCGTCGTACAGGCCCTTGCCGAGGCAATACTCCGACACCATCTACCCTTGCGACGTGTGCGCGTTGGCGGCCGTCAAGTCGTGCCTGGTCTGCCGGCTGTCCTACTGCGAAGCTCACCTCGCGCCTCACCTGAGGGACCCGGTGCTGACCAGGCACAGGCTGACCGACCCGGGCACCTTCACTCACCTCTGCCCGAACCACAACAAGCAGCTGGGGCTGTTCTGCCGGGACGACCAGACGCCCTTGTGCGTGAGGTGCAAAGAGCGGGCCCACAGGAACCACGACACGGTGCCCATCGAGATGGAGGGCCAGAGGATCAGGGTCAGCTGTTTTTGTTGTTTTTTTTGTTTGTTTTTTTTGGCACCATATCAGATAATACACAGCTTCGTATTGACGTGGACTCGATACTGCAAATTTGAGTTTACGGTTCTACCAATATTTGACTTTTTAATTTTTTCTCCTGTTCAAAATGTTTCAATATTCTGCAGGTCACTGCTTGTTTCTGTAAATTCTTCAATCTTGAATCTTCACCTTCAAACCTCTGCAGAGTAAGATGAAGAGGATGGAGGAGGATGTCCATCAGAGGATCCAGGCCAGAATCAGGAAGATGGACGAGATCAAGAATTCGGTGGAGCACACCAAAGTGAGTCACCAACAAATAACGATAACATAAAAAATAAAATCCACCATTTAGGCGTGTGCTTGAATTCAGAACATCCTCTCGTGTGGCACCTTTACTGCTCCAGCAGTCCTTTTTTTTTTTTAAATACTGGAATACTTTACAAGATGTATTCCCTTACATGGATACATGCGCCCCTGCAGATACAGAAAAACAGGGAGCTCCAGACCAGTGTGGAGGTCTTCACCATGGTGGTGAGCGCCGCCGAGGGGAACCGGGATCTGGCCATGGATGAGATGGAGGTGAAGCAGGAGGCGACGGAGTGGAGAGCCCAGCAGCTCCTCCGAGAGCTGGAGGAGGAGGTCGCTGAGCTGCAGAAGAGTGGCCGCAAGCTGCAGTACCTGGAGCCCATAGAGGACCCTCTGCATCTGCTGCAGGTTGGACACGCGCAAGCGCACACACCAACTTTGTGCACAAACATATATATGTATACACATTTTTAAAATGTTTCTTTTTTCCAGAGTTTGGCTACTCTGAGCGTCCTTCCGGCCTCCAGGGACTGGTCCGAGGTCGCCGTCCACTCCGACCTCTACATTGGGCGCGTGAGGATGGCCTTTTCCAAGCTGCTGGAGACCTGCCACGAACTGGAGAGGAAACTGTTTGCAGAAGGTCAGTAGCTGCAGCCTGTTGGATTAGAAACAGAGCTGCTCAATTTTAATCGCTATGTAAGAAAATATGTATATATCTTCCATTTCAACAGATGCTTTTTTCTCTTTTAGAATTCGACAGGATAACGCAATATGCAGGTATGTGTTTTGATTTTGTGTTGTTGGCTTGAGGGGTTTGAGTGATGGTGTCCAATACTTATTTCCAGTGGATGTAATTTTGGATCCTGCGACTGCAGCAGGCTGGCTGATTGTGTCCCCCGATGGCAAAAAGGTAAAGACTCTTCTCTTATGACTGCTTTATTACATTTTATAATACTTGGCATATTTTGGTTACATGTATGTACTGTGGGAGGAAAACCAGGATTGCTCAGTTGTTGATGTTGGTGATTGACAGGTGAGCATCAGCAGCAAGCAAAAGAAACTCCCCGATGAGCCGTGCAGGTTCGACTCTTGTGTCTCCATCCTGGGGAAACAAAGCTTCACCTCCGGGAAACACTACTGGACGGTTCAGGTAGGACACATGGACCGTACAGTAAGGCTCTAAAAAAATGTTTGACACATTCGCAGTAAGCAAGCCTTGGCCCAAGGGCTGGGGGATGGCCTCGCCTTCATTTCTGTCTCAATGGTGCCCCCTTGTGGCTGTGAAGATGCTCTGCAATTTCTTAATATAAGAAGTAAATTCAGTATAGTCATGACTCATTTCACAATTGAAGGATAGATTGTATACATTAACCAAAATGAGATTACACAAATAAATGATTGTTTGATAAAAGCGAAAAACACTGTGTTGTGCTGCAGGTGGGGGGTAAAACGGACTGGGACCTGGGCGTGGCCAGGGAGTCCATCAACAGGAAGGGGGCCATCGTGGTGCGTCCCGACAGCGGTTTCTGGGCCATCTGCCGGCGTAAAGGAGGCAGCCTGAGCGCCTGCGCCGGGCCCTCCGTCAGCCTGCGCCTCCAGGACACGCCTCGCAGAGTGGCCGTGTTCCTGGACTGGGAGGAAGGCTCGGTGTCCTTCTACGACGCCGAGGCCAAGACTCACGTCTACACCTACAGCGGCTGTGACTTCACCGAGCCCCTCTACCCCTACTTCAACCCCGGTCTCCAAGACAACGGGAAGAACGCCGCCCCGCTGGTCATCTGTCCCATGGAGGTTTTGTTCACGGTCTGAGCAGGCCTCACTTTGACCTCTGTGACCTCTGAAGGTATTTATCTCCTCCGATGACGTGATTCATATCACCCGAGCCGTGAAGAACAAACTCACCTGACTTCAACATGTACAATACGTACAATATGTACAACATGATGTCACAAAACCCTCAGTTTAGATGTGGGACTGTTAATTCCATTATTTACATAATAATTTTAACTTTCTCTCCTCGACTTCTTTGAATATAATTTATCAACAATCACCTTGGTGTAAATGAAGTGTGGCTGTTATTCACAGAATTCAACTTAATAACCAGAAAAGCTTCTTTTTTTTTTATTAACTAATCATACATCATTTCCCCACTGTGGGACAATAAAGGATTATCTTATCTTAATTCTCCAGACATTTTTTTTTTCTTACCATAAATTGGGATATATTCCAGAATCAGGTTATTATATTATATGCTTTTATTTTCTGCGTGTACAAAAAACTAACACCAATAGACAACAAAAGCAGAAGACGAATTCTATTTTTACAGATGTATATATCAAAACGCTCAGCACGTAGCAACTTGTGAAGCTGCACAAATGGGTCGAACCATCAAATGTTGCTTTCTTTGGCTTGATAGCGGGACGTGGTGTCTGCTTGTTGATCCTCACTGAACCAGGTTCAGCTGCTTCAGCTCTTACCTAACATTTGCCTCAGGCAACTTCTCTCAACGTCAAATAATAATAATGTGCCTCTTCTTAGTAATAATAGTCTACAATGTGATTATTTATAATCGTATACAAGTACTAATAGTAGAGAACATGATTATGACCCGCCATTACATTTTATTTTTGGACAGGTCTTATTTCTTGATGCTGTGATCAGCTTTTCCACTTACCTTGACAACAAATGTTTTGTTGTCTTCAGGAAGAATGTCTCACTGTGTGTCTATCGTCCTAATCACAGCCTTCAGTAGGATCGTGCCATAATCTGAATCTTTATTATGGTAAACTGGGAATATGGAAAGGATTTGTTGACCATTGGCATTATTCTAAAAAAAAAAAAAAAAGAATACACCAAATTAGTAGCAAACACAGACAACTTTATATTTCGCCAGAGTCTCAGCACTTCACTAATAAAACGTGTCATGTCGAACTTTAATGGAAAAAAATAAATAAAATGTATTTTCTAAACTTGCCCTTTAAATAATCCTCTTATAACGAGCATGAGCGAGTCTGGCTGCTGGTTGATCGTCATTTTTTACATTTTCTTTCCACTCTTTCACAACACACACTTCCTTCGCTTCAGCAGTCGGATGATGATGTGGTGCCAAAGTGGTAGTTGGCGGTGGAGTTTCTCAAGCCCTGTCCCTGAGCTCATTTTGAATTACGCAATTCCACGGGAAAATCCCAGAATAATGTGGAAGGCAGACGTCGTCATATCTGTACGGGACCGTTTTGCCACCTGACCTGACCGAGAACTGCACACCGACTCGATCAGTCCCATTGAAAGCCGTTGGTGACTAATTATGTCATTCTAACCAGGAATCTGCACAGCTGCAGAGGCCGTACTCTGGACGTGGACCGGTAACGTTTTCCCTGCAAAAATTAATTGGTGTTAACTGCATAAAAACAGGTTTCATTGCCGTGTTTGTTTCCTAGTGTGTTCAGTACATTCAGTAGCAGGTTGGAACGTGTGGGCCTGGTGCTTTAAAACGACCTCCGCTTGTTTGAAATCATTTCTTTGAAAATAAAACGGAGGGTGAACTGGATTTCAACCGAGGTGTTTTTTTTTGTTGTTTTTTTTAATTATTATCATATTATCATAAACACAGATTCAGTCCTGGGAAGAAGTCCACAGCCAACTGAGATAACTGGTTTGTCAGGAAGTGGCACTTCGTCAGTTTCATTTAACTGAAACCCGAGTAGATGTGAAGGCATCTTTGTATTCCATTGTTGAAAATTGACAAATGGGTGCAGTGAAGGACAAAATGCCATTCAAACAGATTGTTGGATCCGTTCCAATCAGTGGACAGAGCCAAATAGATTTGTTGCACTGGTGTGTCAAAAATATAAATGCAGGTGCACTGTTTTTCGATGAGACCTTTTCCAAAAAGCGTATTTTTTTCTTTTTTTTCTTTCTCTCAAAGATGAATTTAATGAAATGGATTTGATTTCTTATTTTTATTCTGAGAATAGAACGTGCTTGTGGCCTCACCCTATGGAAGTGGGACAGAGTGTGCCTGACGCAACATTCCCCCGTACACTTGCGGCTCTGCGGGAAGCGGTGACATGTCTCCCAACCCTTCACCTCCAATACCTGAGTTCCACTGTGTGACCTCAGAGGGGGAAATTTCCAAAGAGCAGAAAGGCGGAGCTTAACGGACACCTACAAAAGAGAGTGAGCTGCTGTGAATGTGCAGCGCCTGACGAAGGAGCAGGAAGCGCAACATGTCGACCCAAACTGGTGAGCACTGGATTTAGATCCATTTTATTGCGTTGGTATGAATATTTGTGATTTTCTTTTTGAGAGTGTCTTCAATTATTGTGTTTGGTTTTGATGATGAAATGTCACTTTTGATGAAGGATTTACATTTCACGCATACTCAATTAAAATAATATCCTTTTTTTTTTTTTTTTGTTAATCTTCCAGTCAGAAACGTGGCCCCTCAAATGTTCAAGGAGCAGTTCAGGTGCTGCATCTGTCTGGATCTTTACTCCAACCCCGTTTCCATCCCGTGCTCACACAACTTCTGCATGGACTGCATCAAAAGCTACTGGCACACCAAGGACCGGGCGGAGTGCCCGCTGTGCAAAAAGACTTTCACCAAACGCCCAGAGCTCCAAATCAACCGGGAATTCGCAGCCATCATTGAGTTTCTCACAAGGTTTGTTTTTTTGTTTTTTAAATATATCTATATATTTTTTGTTATCTATATTTTCATTTCAATGCATGAGTAGAACCAAATCCAAACGTCCCGTTCTCCTGCCAGAGCGACGCTAGAGGATGACGTGGACGCTGTGGCCCCAACGGGAAACGCGATGCAACACTCAAGCCGCAACAGCGATGCCGAGGGCGTCCCTTGCGACTTCTGCCCAGGAGACGAGAAGTCCACATCCGTCCAGTCCTGTCTGGTGTGCCAGGCGTCCTACTGCGAGCGGCACCTGGTGGCCCACCGCCGGGTCCCGGCCCTGCAGAGGCACCGGCTGACCCAGCCGGTCACCTTCGGCAGCAGCCACCTGTGCCGGCAACACCACAGGCCGCTCACCATGTTCTGCAGGCAGGACCAGATGCCCGTGTGCCCGCAGTGCACCGAGGGCACCCACAGACACCACAAGGTCGTCGCCATGGAGAAGGCGAGCAAGAGGGTCAAGGTGAGGAGGAATGAGATTCCGCCAACCGCCTCATCTACATTTATTTTTTGCTGATTTGGGCGATTCGATGGATTGACGAATGGATTTTGCACTTTCAGCACATTTTGTATTGAGTATTAAATGTCGTGTCACCTTTCGCAGACTCACATGAGGACCACAAAGCTCAACATTCAGCAGATGATCCAGGACAGGCTGATAAAAATGGACGAGATCACCAAGTCGGTGGATCTAAGCAAAGTAAGCCCCCCCCCCGTCCCCCCAGATGCTTTTAAATTTCTTCTGTACATTTTTACATCTTCTGTCTTTTCTCATTTTGTAAGAACATGACAGAGCGCGAGATGGAGAGCGGGGCTCAGATCTGCAACATGCTGCTAACCTCCGTGCAGAGACACCAGGCCCAGCTGGTGCAGGAGCTGGAGGAGAGGCAGAAGGAGGCCAAGAGGCAGGCCAAGCAGCTGCTGCTGGAGCTGGAGCAATCACCAAGTCAGTGGATCTGAGCAAAGTAAGCCCCCCCCCCCCCCCCCCCCCCCCCCCCCCCCCCCCCCTCCTTGTTCTTTCTTTTTTTTTTAAGCCCCCCCCCCCGTCCCCCCAGATGCTTTTAAATTTCTTCTGTACATTTTTACATCTTCTGTCTTTTCTCATTTTGTAAGAACATGACAGAGCGCGAGATGGAGAGCGGGGCTCAGATCTGCAACATGCTGCTAACCTCCGTGCAGAGACACCAGGCCCAGCTGGTGCAGGAGCTGGAGGAGAGGCAGAAGGAGGCCAAGAGGCAGGCCAAGCAGCTGCTGCTGGAGCTGGAGCAGGAAGTCTCCGAGCTGGAGGCCAAGGGCAGCGAGCTGCAGCGCCTGGAGCTCAGTCAGGACCCTCTGCACCTCCTGCAGGTCAGATACCACCCCCGCCCCGTCTCAAATACATCAATCAGAGCTGGAAATGTCGGTTGTACTCACTTGTCTTCCTCATTTCAGGGTTTCCTGTCCCTCAGTGTCCCCCCGCCCACCAGGGAGTGGTCCGGGGTGGCGGCGGTGGACCCCGATAACTGCAGGGGGATGGTGAGGAGAGTCGTGGGGAAGCTGGTGGACGTTTGTCAGGAACTCACCGACATGCTGGCGGCGAGAGGTCAGTGACCCTGAGGCAGGAAGTGATGTCCACCAATGGTGGAATGTGTCAAACAAAAAAAACGAACCTTCTCTTCTTCCTGTTTGCAGAGGCAGAGAAGGTGAGTCGATACGCAGTGGATGTGACTCTGGATCCCGAGACGGCGTCCAGCTGGCTGGTCCTGTCTCCGGATGGGAAAACGGTATTGTCCTTTTTGCGATTGTGATAGAAGTGATGATGATGATGATGATGGATCAGACGCATGATGAAGATGGATTTCACACAGGTGCGCCTGGGAGCTCAGAATAAAGTCCCTGTCCCGGACAACCCTCGGAGATTTGACACCTGCGTGTGTGTCCTGGGGAAACAGAGCTTCAAATCTGGGCGACGCTACTGGGAAGTTCAGGTAGGAGCTCCCAAACACCCAAACACTCTTGTACGCTGGTTATAGGCTGCAAAATATGACTCTGCTATTCCCTCAGTGGAGAAAAGAAAATCACAGTATTTCACTTGTGTCAGATGGGGTTTGTTTCTGTCCTTTCAAACTGTTCAATTTTGTCCTTCAGGTGGGGGATAAAACGGACTGGGACCTGGGCGTGGCCAGGGAGTCCATCAACAGGAAGGGGGCCATCGCGGTGCGTCCCGACAGCGGTTTCTGGGCCATCTGCCGGCGTAAAGGAGGCAGCCTGAGCGCCTGCGCCGGGCCCTCCGTCAGCCTGCGCCTCCAGGACACGCCTCGCAGAGTGGCCGTGTTCCTGGACTGGGAGGAAGGCTCGGTGTCCTTCTACGACGCCGAGGCCAAGACTCACGTCTACACCTACAGCGGCTGTGACTTCACCGAGCCCCTCTACCCCTACTTCAACCCCGGTCTCCAAGACAACGGGAAGAACGCGGCCCCGCTGGTCATTTGTCCTCTCTCCATCTGACAGGAAACCGAGGGGACCAAACCGAACCGATGACCAATCAGAGACTTGAGTTCTTCTTCTGGATTAGAATGAAACTTTTTTTTTTTTTTCATTGATTGTACTTAACAGTATTGAATCGTTGCTGACCTGCAGCAGGCCAAGTTACTTTCACCCACTGTCGCACGTTTGTATAAATGAATTTATTTTCAAATGACTATGAAATGTGTTTTTTGTGCACGTGTGTGCATTTGTTGATGGGAAGTTCATTTGTAAAGAATGCATTGTTGGTTGTTGGCAGTGTGCAAGGCCCATCCTGGCAACACCACGCCCTTTATTAAAAAACAAAACAATGTTACTTCTGTGGTACGGCATACTCCCTTCACCTATTGAGACAATTGACCTATTTAGAAAATAAAAATCATCATTAGTGGAAATGTACCAACTAATTAAAAAATAAGAATAATAACTTTAATACTTTAATCATCTTGTGCTGTACTACATAATGTGTATTCAAGTAGATTTTAGACACAAGGAGGAACTCGTTTTAGAAAATAGTGTGAAAACTTCGACAAGGAAGCTGGACAGAAGGGAGGAAGAAGAAAGTGATGGACAGGTGAACCTGCTGCGAGTGACCCAACATAACCATTTCCAAATGAACCCATGGTCTGATTTTGTCCATTTTTCTTTTTTCCACAGATTGGAGGTGCATCAGTACGCGACGGAGGGCCAGGGAGGCGTCACGGGTGCAGCAGGAGGTCCGATAGCCAGGAGAACAGAAGGCGGCCATGCTCGTGATGTGATTAAACGTCTGCTCCATCACAACGGTCTCCTGGAACATGCGGATAATTGGAGAGAGAGAGAGAGAGAGGGGGGCAGGGGGGACGGATATAAAAGCCCCAACTTCAGCGGCTTCTCTCTAACCTACCTGAAGACTCGAGGCGAGAGGTGGGTGTTTTTCTCTCATTCTCATCAAATGAAATGTCATTTCTTCATGCATGTTGCAAATATTGTTTTTTATTTGTCTGTATTCACATTTTTTTTTATTATTATTACTGTTCGCTACGTTTCACTGAGAGGATTCACCTGATTCCCATTTTTCCATGTATTTGCATGCATCTGTGCTCCCAGGACCCGCAGTGCATGAAAAGTAAACCCTTATCCGGAACTGTATGCGTGAGTTCATTTCGTAAAAATGTGGATTTGTAGTGTGGAATGTGAGTGCAGAGAGACAAGGATTAAATTAGAGGAGATTGTGGGCGGGGGGGGGACGTTTACCCACAGATGGCCTCTCAGTGGTGGGATCGTGATGGTCCTCTGCGCCCCCCCACCCCCTGAGTCCATCTGGCAGCACATTACCTCATCACTTCTTCCTACACTCTTTTTTCATCGCAATTTATATTTATATATATATATAAGGCAGTCGCATGTTCTGATGCACACGGTATACAAAGCCTCCAGCGTTTAACCTCCGACCTCACCACTGTGCATATAACCACTTCCTGTCTACGCCACGTCCACCCGTCGTCTGCAGATCAGTTGGTGGTACCATGCCCCGTCCAGCTCCTGCTCCTGGGCCTCGTCTCTCGTCCCCTCGCTGGGCCTTCTGGGTAGGCCTGCTGCTGGTCCTCCTCCGCGGGCCCCTGGACGCCCGGGGCCAGAACGACACGGAGCCCATCGTGTTGGAGGGGAAGTGCCTGGTGGTGTGTGACTCCACGCCCTCGGCCGAGCCCTCGGGGAACGCTCTGGGCATGTCGGTGAGGTCGGGCTCGGGACGGGTGGCCTTCTCAGCCATCCGCAACACCAACCACGAACCCTCGGAGATGAGCAACCGCACCATGACCATCTACTTCGACCAGGTGTGTAGAAAAAAAGGCCTGGGGTGGACGGAGGGAGTGAAAGGTTTTGATTTGGTGCAAAACGTCCCGGGACCTTTTTTTTTTTTCTTCCCTCCCGCAGATCTTTGTGAACATCGGCAGCCATTTTGATCCGGCGAGGAGCATCTTCGTGGCCCCCAGGAAAGGAGTCTACAGCTTCAGCTTCCACGTGGTCAAAGTTTACAACCGCCAGACAATCCAAGTGAGAACAGTTGAAAGATTTCATGATGATGCATGCCCTTTTGTAGCATCAACCACTTGTAATTCGGACTTTTCCCAGGTGAGTTTGGTTCTGAACGGCTGGCCCGTGATCTCGGCCTTCGCCGGAGACCAGGACGTGACCAGGGAGGCCGCCACCAACGCCGGACTGGTGATGATGGAGCGCGGGGACAAGGCTTCCCTCAAACTGGAGCGGGGGAACCTGATGGGAGGGTGGAAGTACTCCACCTTCTCCGGGTTCCTGGTGTTCCCCCTGTAAGGGTGAGTCCAGGTTAGGAAGGGGGGGGGGCGAAAGTCAATTTTACACCAAACAATCCTAAATGTCATTTTTCCATGTGTGTTGCACATTTGTGGCTTATTGTGTGTCGTGTGGGTGTGAGTGAGGTTAGCGATTTTCCTTTCCTACCAAAAACGTCACTTAAGGGGATTATGGTGTTCCTTACCTGACTCGTGTCAGTCTTTGTGTATTTATACACCAAACCCTTTGCTGATGGAGAGAAAACACGTAACATAACGTGGCTCCGGGGGCAGATGGAGGGAAAGGTTCTGCAGCCAGAAACCTGCCGAGTTAACACCGGACCATTGCGGCAGATTAGGCCTCAGAGCTCGGAATCGCAGCAGAGGCCGGTGTTAGCTCTTTGGCGACTCGTGTCTGGAGTGTAAAACGACGCGTCCACTCCATATCGAGCAGGAAACGAATATAGATTGAGCTCAAACACTAATGTAGAAAAGCCACGATGTTTAAATACAAATATGGAATGTATTTTATTAGGTTTTCAGAATCCAAAAGTAAATCAATTTCATCTTTGTTTTCCTGATATTTATTGTGCATGAGAAACAACAGATTTATTTATTTTGTTCAGTGAAAACTTACAAAAAAAAAAAAAAAGTTAAAACATTGAATCTAACATTCTGCAACTTTTTTTAATCATTCAATCTACTGCAATATAGTTTTTGATACAAATATCTGTTAAAGCTCAACCTTATGTTTAATATCATTATAAAGTTCACTGAAAATGTACCTTTACAAAATATGATAAAAAACATGTATATAAAAATTATAATAAAAATCCTTGTCTGAACATTGTGCGGCCTCCGTTGTGGTATTAAAGAAACAAAACCAAATGAATATAAAAACAAAACATATCCTTTGCTAAATATTTCAGTTCACAGCCAAACAATAACAAATCTGAGAACAGGTCTGACTACATATTTTCCGAATGTACATATTTGCTGAGTCCAGTATGTGGGGGGGGGGAAGAAGAAGCAAACCCCATGTGACTTGGCTCATGCTGTTTACTGGGGAAACAAGAAGTGACAATTGTTTCCCCCTTTTAAAGTTTCATACAGAATAAGCAGAGTAATCAAAAAAACCATGAGAACCTTTAGAGATTGAGTCCTCCGGAATTGTTGGTCCTGCTTCCTGAGCGCGGCCGCGGCAGGGTGATGCTGGGCGGTGCCGTGGGGTGGCGCTTCCTCTCTGGATGGTCTGTGCCATTGATGTACATGGTGTTGTGGTTGCCAAACTGTAATCCGATGACCGTGCTTTCGTGGATGCTGACTTTCCTCGCCATGGGGGGGTTTTCGGAGGAAGGGCCAGGGCTAGAAAACTGGCGCTGCAGATTTAATATTAATAATATTAAATATTTCATGATCCCTATTATTATTACAATTATATTTAATTATCTGCTATCATAAACGGATACATATGACGTATGTAATTTGGAACATATAATACCAGACCCCAAAAAAAAAAAATAAAAAATAAATATATATATATATATATATATATATATTCATTATTATATTTTCTTTCTCTCCTACATGTGATCAATGTTAAATTTTACAAAAAAAAAAAAAAAATGATTCCCACCTGGTAATTATGATGAAGATTTGGCTTCAGAGGCCTTTGGGGATCTGCCGCTGCGCCGCCAGCAGGTGACCTCTGGGTCAGCGGAGGCCGAGGTGCCGCGCTGACGGGATGAACAGAGGACGCTTTCACTTCAAAAGGGTTTGATGATGAGAGGGCTCGGCCAACGTGAGAAACATTTGTCTGTTGAGGTGGAGGAAGGTCTGAAAGGGAAAAAAACGGAATGTTTGTATCTCTGAAACTTGACTCACAACAAAAGGCTTCACCCACAAAAACACAACTTCCTGTTTACCTTTGACTCGGGCTGCGTTTCCTGTGTGATTTGCAGACCAACAATCGGCCACTTCCTGCAACAGAGTTTGAGGTTATTGTTGCTTTTAACATCATGGTTAAAACTGAGCGTGCCTTCAAATTATAACACAAAACAATACACTTAAATCCAATGTTTGTGTATAATATTTTAAATTGTATAATTTGTATACTTTTGATTTTTTGGCCGAACCCTAAAGGTATTTCTTTTGTCTTTTTTTTTTTTTTTTTGTTACAGGTCCAAGCCGAAAACGTTGGTGAGTCACTGCTTTTCATTTTTTCACTATCAACAACAGCTATTAGATACACGTGTTTGAGCCAACAGAACAGTGAAATAAAGTAGAGTTAAATGAGAGAGTAGTTTTATTGGTAGAAGTAGTTTTTGTTCTAAATTGACATGTTTGTGATATGAACATATCTTTAATCCCCAAATGTTCCCGATCGAAACTTTAGCTTTGTGTGTTGTGTTCGACACTGGCTCCCGGAAAATTCCGTGGGTGGAGCAGGAAGTGATGTGTGAAACATTATCCTTAGGCAGCCAATAACACATGCGTCATTTCACTCACTTTTGCTCAATACTGCGACGTGTCGACACTGCCTGTCATGTACAATGTACAAGGGAAACTCTAAAGTGCCTCACCTGAACCGGGGGACGTCCCGTCAGCACCTTATCACAGAGGTGTGGAGCTTCAACTCTGGGATGTGCTGGGGGGGGGGAAAGAAAAAAACCTTTTTGGTCAGTTCAAACGTGACCAAAATGAACAAGATTTAAAGGAGAAATCAGATTACTTATTTTTGTGTGCTAAATGGTTAAAGCCATCTAACTTTAGGTTAAAAAATAAAATAAAAGGCCCAATCTTAAAAAAATGGAATCTAAAAAACGTACACGAAGCCTCTGTGATTTCAACCCTCTGAATCTGCTCGATTATTCCTTCTTCTTCCTTTTGCTCCTGGAAAAAGAGAAGAGCAAGCGTGACTCAGGCAGTGACAGGAATGAATAATAACGAAAAAGAAGAAACGGTGATTTGCTGCGTCATGTCAAACTTTTGCAGCTGGACTCACCATTTTCTTCAAAATGTGATGGACGGCGTTCACAATTCCATTTTTCTGTTTGGTATACAGTTTTTCGGTGAGGTTTGCACACTCTGCAAAAATACAACAACATATTCAAAAAAAGAGCATAAAAAGTGATTGTATTTTCCACAACACTTATTTGGCATCGTGTCACCCATCCTTTATTTTATAGTCTATCTCACCGTAGGACGAGGGCCTTTGGGTGGGACAAGCCTCCCAGCAGTTCATCATCAGCTCCCTGAGCTGGGCCACCTCCGGGCACCCAGCGGCCGGGCACCTGAACTCCTCCAGAGATGGACGGTCCCCCCGGGGGATGCACAGCCGCACTCGGCTGGACATTGCATCTGGAGCAGAGGAGAAATAATGATGCTGCTGTGTGAAACAGGTAAGTCTCCATATCTGCATTTTCTTCAATTCTGATTATTTAGAGCCATCTGTTGGTGATCACCGTGTACTGCGGTCTGCACACAGATTCCACGACTGTCCACTTTACCCACAAACCAACTCTAATTAAATGTAATTATCTTGAAAGATGTCGATTTGTTTTCATCATTGATTGATCTGCTAATTAAATGGATTGTTTTCATGTTAAGTAAATCAGTGGGGAATATATCAAAAAAAAAACTTTAATCTGAATCATCTTTTCTCAATTCCAACTTTGACCGGCGTATCTTCATAAACATGACTTTTAATGCTGCGTGTGTCATTTAATTGAGATAAAAGAAAAAGATGATAATAGAGAGGACATGAACGGTAGTGTAAGGAGATCCAATTGTCACTTACTTGCATATGGTTGTTTCCCTGTGACGATTGACCACAGCAGTATTCCGTAACTGAAAGAAAACATGCAAGGATCAGCACTTCTCAGGAAGAACTATTAATTATAGCACAGCGACTTGTTTTCGTCCGTGACATGACAGTTATGAGGAGTACGGTAGTAAGAAAAAGAAACTATGGGTTGTTGCCAAAGATGTGGTGTGAAAATTGCTTAGAGATGATAAATGATCTTCTATAACTCTAGTTTCACACATAGTGTATGTTAATAATAACACATTTGTTTTATCTATTTTTTAAGCTACTGTACCTGTAGATATCAGAGGCTGGTGTGGCGTGGTACGAGAGCTCGAAAGCCTCCGGTGGCATGTAGCTGATGGTCCCACCTTCGTCTTTACCGTCCCTCTTGGAAACCCGGGTGACGCTGTGGTAGAACTTGGCAAGGCCAAAATCTGTGAGCTGGACGGAATGGCCCGATGGAGGATAAATTCCCACACAGGGAGGAGGAGCGTGACGAGAGGACGACAGAGAGGTCAAAGGTCAGCGAGAACAGTCAAAACCGAAGTTTATTTGTGCACAAAGGGAAATAATAAAGGAGGAAACTCACCTTGACGTTGAGATGGGAGTCCAGCAGCACGTTGCTGGGCTTCAGGTCCAGGTGGAGCAAGGCGGGAATTTGGCTGTGGAGGAAGTTTATACCCAGAGCCACCTGGTAAGCCAGTCTGAAGACCAGCGGCCACGGAAGGGTCCCGTGTAAGGTTTCCTGTCCCAGAAAAAAGGGGCACAAATGAATATTTACACCAAAGGATGTGGAAGTTGGTCGCCATTGCACAGTGACTTACCTGTAGTGAGACCAGCGAACCTTTCTCCATGAACTTCATGACCAGTCCCAGATGTTCTGAGGGGCCGGCGTTGGGCAGGCGACCCTTGAAGACCCCGAGCACCTGCATGACGTAGTCGCTGCTTCCCTGACGCATCATCTTCACCTCACGCAGCAATGACGAACTCGTCCTGTTTGTTTTGGTGATTTTAGTAATTGCCATTTATTGTTATACAGAAAAAGCAGCAATCCACTCACCCGTCGTCATAGTGCAGCAGCTTGATGGCCACGTCGTAGCACCACCGCTGATGCCTGGCCTTGTAGATTTGTCCGAACCCGCCGGAGCCGATCACCATCCATCCCCCCAGGCTGGAGTCTCCGATCAACACCGGAGGTGGACAGCTGGACAGAGCCATGTTCACTGCAGGAGGAAATCAGGTGAATAATGTCCTCATTTTTTAGAATAGTAGGTTTGACATAAGCTCATGTTGGATGTATATAAGCCTCATTTAGGGTTGAAATGATCCCCATGTCATCAATGCAGGGTGAGTAGTACTTTATTTGATGTTTTTATTACATACTAATTTAAACCTGTTGAACTGTATTGTATTTGACCATCAGAGGGCAGCAGAACACTGTAGAAATGTCAATAGACATATTTTAGGGGTTTTGTGTTTAGTAATTTAATTGTGGGGTTTGGATTTATGACCTCAGTATATATAAAACACAAGCTCTGGCTCCGCCCATGTTACTTACTGTTTTTATTTGAGTTTTCTTTTATCAGTATGAGAAATTGTTTCTTTTACTCTTAGTAAAAACGGTATCATATTATTTATCATTTTAAATGATACTGTATATTTTCATTCCAGTTTTTCCTTTGACTCAATACTCCCATAAAAGAAAAATCTGTCTTTGGAAGAGCTTTACCTTCTTTTTATGATGGCCATTTTAAATGTACAATGGTTTCATCGTTCACAGAGGGGAACATAAGGAACCACAAACACATGTACACCTACACAAAACAGGAAACAAATCTTTTTTTTCCCCCCTTTTCAGGTCATTTACGCACACAAATGAAATGCAGAAAATAGATGAAATTATAAAAAAATACTGAGAGAATCCAATATGTTACAAATAGTGTTGATTCAGTCCTTGCTCACTTTGTGTTGTTTTGTTGGATTGTAAAAATACTGTAAAATGAAGAGATTAGCCTTTTGCTGTTTGTCTTTGGACCTAAAAGTAAACATTTTAGTTTTACATTTCAGAAAACACAGTTTAAATCTACTGGATTTGAACCTTTGACCTTAAAACATTTCTCATCAACGTAAAACTTGAATAATGGGTGACACTAAAGGTAGAAAGAAAAAGACAAAGTGCAGTTTCCTGGTTAAATCTAAACCACGGACAGCAGGAAAAAAAGGTTAGGGAAATTTACTCGGAAACCACTCACCTGAGGGAATGAACTCTTTCTCCTCATTATTTAAATGTGTGGCCGGAGTTGAAGAAGTTGTAATGAGCCCCCTGCTCATTCAGTGGCTTTCTACTCACAGTAGCAGCTCCTGATGTCACATCGAAGCTCTGAAAGCAGAAGTGAAACCATGCAGCCTTAGATCCATCCCATATAGTTTTCTCTTTTACTTCTGCTTCCTGGGAATTTATGGTGTCGGCAGCATGTTGCTTTTCTGATTTATTTGTCTGTTTGATATCTGCATAGGGTTGTTTTTTTATCTTTATTGCGAGTTTTTCTTTTCTTCTTGGTAAAACGATTTGATTTTGAAATCAAATCATGGTTTGCTTATAGGTTATTTTGGTTATCTGAGGTATCTGTTATCGCCTGGTATCAGGCCCATATTTTGAAAGAAGGGATCAGTATTTACGGTAGAATTAGAAAAAAATACTATTTTGCAGCGGGGTTTGCTTATCACGCAGCACATGCCCATGATTACTTTGTTGAACGGAGATAATTTACAAAAACAATTTGAAATTGGGAATTGTGCTTTAAGTTGACCTCGAGGTCAAAGGGGAACAAAGACAAAACATATTTGTACATTACATTGCATACACAGGACTTTATTTTTGAGAACCACAAATCACGTATGAATGATTTAGAAACTTAAGTTACAACTCTGAACTTTAAATAGACTAAATCATTTTTGGGAAGAGAAAACGACAGTAGATTGTGTCGACAGGCAAATACTATATTTGGCCAGCAGAGGGCAGAATCTGAAAAATGTTCAGGAAGTGTCAGTCACTGACTTTTTCTAAACCTAATATAAAGAGAAGAAATAATACTGTCTCGTCATTGCTTGTCACTCGCAATTAAAGTGCAAATTAAGTAATGTATTATTTATTATTATTTGTTGACAAAAAAAGTGCAGGATGTTTCCAGACTAGACAGGAAGTAGTCCGTCTTTCTGTACTGAGTCAAACTCTAAATAGATTCATCGACGAAGAGAGAGATATGGGAGAGTGAATTGTAATGAATGTTATCAGCATATGTGTCATTGAGTTAACCAGCAAAATAATAAATAAACAAACGAATAAACAAATATAAACCTGAAAAAAAAACATTTATGACGTCAGTGGAAATCCCCATGATCTCTTGTCCGACTCCAAGTCAATAAGGAACTGTGTGAATAATGTGAACTTTTATAACTTTTCCGTGAGCCACAGTTATTGTTTAGGTTGAAATAAATGTCAGATTAACCTGAAATATTTCATGATTTAATTATATGTATGATTCATACTCGTACATAAGTCTGTGTTTGTTATTTAACTGCAGAGTACCCGCCCGGGGCGTATGTGCGTGAGTGCGTGCATTTAAGTCAGTGTTGGTGGTTTCGGTTTCTCTGGGTTTTCGCTGCTGCAGTGGCCGGGTCCCAGTCCACCACCGCCGGCCTCCCTCGTCCCGGCACTGGCTGTGTGACACACGTTGGACTTTGGACCATTTCGGGTTGTTGTTCTTGTTGTTGATGTTGTGGTGGGATTGCGGAAGACGAAACGAGCTGGACCGTCTTCCTGTCGCCTCTGGAGCGTGAAGCCTCCTCACGTAAGAGAACGACACAAAAACATTGATATTTTAAGATTGGGATGATTTTATTTCCACAATATGTGACGTTTTACACTTTACACTGATCTGTGATCGGTGTGATACACAATCTGCCGCTGTGTGTGCAACAATATATAAAAGTGTTTCACTGTGAGGCTGCTGCCACTTTCTACTCCAGAGGCCATGTTGTGATATGCTTGTGTTTTGTTTTTTTTTTGTTTTTTTTATTAGATAAAATCAGATTTTCTTCTGTGTTGGAGCTGCATCAATAAAACATGTGAATATTATTTAGAAGACATAATATGACACTGTTAAAGTTTATATCAGTGTTTCATCTACGCTCTACCTCCACCGGTGAAAAAGTTTTCATGCAGTGGAAGTATAGTTGTCACGAGAAGTTTTATTTCACCAACTTCACACATAGTAGATGAAATTTAAATAAATAATAATAAATAAATAAAATACAGCTGTTTTCCTAAATACAAGTGTGCACTGCCTTACAAATAACAGTGTCCACTGAGCCTCTGACCTCGGCGTGATAAGATATTATAAATATATCCTAACATGCGTGAAATGTCATCTTTTTTCACAGTATGTTCAACACTCTGCTGCTGGTATAAGAAGACGGATGGACGGGGAGAGAGGCGATGGAGGAGGCGGAGAACCCGAGGTGGAGGATGAGTTTGCCTGTGCTGGGATCCTCCGAGCATCTCTGACCTCCATGCACGCCACCGTGGAGCGACTGTTCCGGGTGGCGTTTGGCATCGGGGCGGACGACTCGTCGCTCGGCCACAACGGGCAGATTTGGCTGAAACTGCGTGGGCAGAGCAGCAACGTCAAAGCTGCAAAAGTGAGTGATAGATTTCCTTCATTTATGGCACACTGTTCGTCATAAGTTGAGTCATTTCTTTGGTTCATGTTGAAACATTTCAAAATGAACTTGAGAATAAATTCTCAAACTGATTTTCAGAAACTGTCGTATCAGTAAAGTTGTTGGCACAGGTGGTGCGGGTCCAAAGTTCACTGGTGACTCATTTAAATGTTGATTTAAAAAAACGGCTCCCGCAGACTCATACATTTAGAGTGACTGATAGCAGAAGATGACTCCCATTCACTAAGAAATGAAAGTGATAGACTTTAACCTGCAACACCAGGGCCCCAGAGGGCAACATAACAATACAAAAATAAGTTATAGTTAACTTTTTTATTATTATTATGACACTATGAAATAAAAAGTTGAATTATCTGCATAAAAACTCTCTCAAAGGCCATGTGATTCGATCTTGTGTTTGCAATATGAAGGCTGGTGTGAGAAATATAAACTCTTAATATTAAAGTTTTTATAATATTATAATATACGACAGTATTTTAATTTTTTTCACCTATTCGACAGAAAAAAGTTTGACCTCAGTAACCGTGCTGAAACTCTCCATCCTTCAGTTGTTTGTGAAGGGAGTGGTGAACCAGGAGGAGCAGCAGGAGGTTTCCTACCCCGGGGTCCTTCACTGTGTCTTCTGTGGAGCCAAAGGCCTGTTCATGGACTGCCTGATCAAAAGCACCTCCGCTCATATCCTGGTGAGTGTTGTGTGTCAATCACTTTTGGATTAGAAAGGAGAAGCAGAAATTAGGCTAAAAAGTCTCTTTACTTCCCCGGGAAAAAGCATAATTTTTATTTTTTTTATTGCCGAGGGTTATTCCTCTGATGAATTATCAATCACTTCCATCTTTTCAGTCAGTTCCTGACGTAATAAAGATGTTGACTAATAATGTGATATTTTTCGATTACATTTTCGCATTCTCGTAATAAGTGACATTATTAATAACTTTCAGTGTTCCCTTATGAAGTAATGCCTGCCTCATAATGTAAGACTCTGATGTTGTCACTGGGAATTTTTACTTTTGAATGATTTATTAGAATTTAGGGAAAGTTTCTTTTAAAACAACTTCCCTTTTTCAAAGTTTGTTGCTACTCGCTCCTTAAAATAGCCTGGAAAAAATTGGGTCTTCATCAAATTATGAACACATTTTAGCGTCAAAGTTTTTTTTCCAACTCGATAGACCAGATTTTTTTTTTAAAAGGTAGCATGCAATCAATGCATTGCAATAATCAATTACATACATGCAAACTTAGATTACAGGTACTTGCTTTTAGCTTGCAGCGTGACAATGGTCCTTCCAAACTCATGAATCTGGTTCTCGTGGACCACTTGGATCTGCTTTCATTCTTATATTGTCGTAATTTTTTTAATTCTCTCCAAACCAGGTTGGCTCTCCAGGATTCCTTCTCATATCAGGTCTGGCCGAACCCGTGGTGCGGGCCTACTCCCTCATTATGGACCTGGTGGACAGATACGAGAGCACCAATTCCGGACGCCTCGAGGCCGGGGAGAGGGCCGCGGGAGAGACCCTGGTTTTGCGGCGGGCCTTCAAGTCTCTGGTTGAGCTGTGGGAGGACAGACACATCCTGGATCTCCTGGTGCTCCCGGGCTCAGTCAAGGAGGTCTTGCTAGATTTGGTGAAAGAATCGGGACTCGGATTAAGGCCTAACCTGGCAGAGATGGACAGATTAGGGGGTGAGTCGGAGGATGGACGGGACGAGCCCCCCGACCTCACACACACACTTGCTGAACCATACAACCCTACTGACCGTCTGGTTGAAGGCAAGGCTGCAGCATCCAAGGATTCTGCATCTCCAGGCGCCCGGGGACGGGCGGAGGGAGCAGAGGGAAGACTGGAGCATTCTCCGCAGGAGGTGGAGCAGGCGTCGGGTACCAGAGAAGAGGAGGAGGAGCAGCAGGAAGAGGTGGAGCGACAGCTGTCCGCGGGGAACAAAGAGTTCTGGCTCCTTTTGAAGTTCTTCACGGCCATGGGCTACACGGAGGACGTGGTGAAACGAGTGCTGGCCCGGACCGGACCCAAGGAGGCCTCTCAGATCCTGGACGTGGTCCAACAGGAGCAGGACCGCAGCGACCAGAAGCTTAAAGAGGGGGATGCCACGAGTAGGAGCGAGAGGAACCGACCCTGCGAGACGGAGCACACGGAGGACGAAGACCCAGCGAGAGGTGATGGAGGCGTTCAGGAGGAAGAGAGGAGGCCGTTAGAAGGAGGTGAGTCGGAGGAGAAGAAGAAGGAGGACGAAGGACACGAAGAAGACTTTGTCTTCGGAGTGTTGAAAAAAGCCGCAGCCAGCTGTGGCTACACCGAACAGAAAGTGGCTGAAGTCTACAACATGTATCCGGATCCATCCACTCACCAGCTGCTGCTGGAGCTGCAGAGAGAGGAGAGCCGAGAGGCGGGCGGCCTCAGGGAGGGGCCGCGAGAGATGGACGACGTGGTGCTGGACAAAGGAAGGAGAGATTCTAATGATGGATGGGTAAAGGTGCCAAAACTAACTGCACCAGAAGCAGATTTGTGGAGCAATAAACCCCTGCAGCCTCTGTTGAATCAACACACCCCACAGCCAGAGACACAAACTCCACGCCACATCCTCCTGCCTGAGGTCAAAGGTCCCCCCACGTCTACGTACTCCTCATGTCTGGATCCTCCACTCAACCTGGTGACGGGCGAGCAGCGTCTCCTGGAGGGCCTGCAGACGCCCTTTGACCTCAAGCTGACGGACAAGCCCGGAGACGCCAAACTCAGGACCATCGTCATTGATGGGAGCAACGTGGCCATGAGGTGGGACTCACGTGCACATCCCATAATACTTCTTTAGGTGTTGTGTTTTCAATCTGCTCTTTTTTTGCATCTTAAATCTGTCTGAGTTTGATATAAAACTACATTACATGGGTAATGTGTTTTTTATTTTTTTTTGGTTACAGTCACGGTCGGGGTCACTTCTTCTCCTGCCGAGGAATCGCTCTGGCCGTGCAGCACTTCTGGGACAGAGGCCATCGTAACATCAGCGCCCTCCTGCCCCAGTGGAGACAGAAGAGCCACCCCAAGCATAAAGGTCTCTCTTCATATGTCTTGTCATGGAAACAATGTGTTTATCTGTAATATGTAAAATGTCCAATTTGTTCCAATAACCCAAATTAACATTATGTTGTCTGTTGTGCGTCTCAGAGCAACACTATCTGACGCTGCTGCAAAATCTGGGCCTGCTCTCCTACACCCCGTCCCGGGAGGTCCAGGGCAAGAGGATCAGCTCGTATGACGACAGGTAGACGGACTCCCACCTTCACAGCTCTCTGTTTCTTTAAATATGAATATAAAACATCCTTTTTAAACTAAATACTCGAGAAAACATGATTGTTTTATCCTTGTAATGGTTGTGGGCCTGGTGTGTTCTTTTTTAGAACCAGCAGAGGGCAGTATTGTACCGTTTTGGATGTGCTGTGATTTTTAAAATTCTCTGGATTTCGTCAATCCTTTACACTGAAGCCTGTGTAGTTTGAGTTGAATGATATTCTAAATTCCACTCTCCTCCGTCGTCTCCCTTGGTGATGCAGATTGCTGCTGCAGCTGGCGCAGAAGACGGACGGAGTGATCGTAACCAACGACAACCTGAGGGACCTCTCAGACGAGTCCACCGTGTGGAGGGACATCATCAAGAGGAGGTGCCGTGTCTACAGCTTCTAAACGCTCACAAACTTCAGTGATGCTACTTTGACTTTATTATATTTCCCACCAAATTTGTAGAAATATGTCAAATCTCTCTGATTTGACTCTTAGTCTCCTATGATGGTATGTTCCTCTAACATGTTCCTCGTATAAACCTGTAGAACTGTTTAGTCTGCTCATTACAGAGGTATGACGACCTCATGTTTAATCCTAGGCTTCTTCAGTACACGTTTGCGGGGGATCTCTTCATGGTGCCGGACGACCCTCTGGGGAGGGGCGGTCCCCACCTGGACGTCTTTCTACGCTCCGATCACAGGTAGGACATTCCACTCACTGTTCATTTCGTGTCCTCTCTGACCTCTTGACCTCTTGACCTCTTTTCAGATTTTGCAATTAATTCAAGTGTTCCCTCTCAGGACTCCTGATCCAGGGAACCACTCTTTTGCCGGTGCAGCCACCACATTCCCTTCTTCCAAATCCTCCCGTTCCCAAACTGAGGTGCTGAACTTTCGTGACAGAACGCTAGGTGGCGGGCAGGACCCGGGGAGCAGAAGGGGCCGGGGCCACGGTCCTGGGAAGGGATGGGACCAGCCCAGGCAGCCCAAGCAGCACGGTGGGGCAGGTCCCGGGTCGGGGGTCGGTGCAGACAGGAATCCAGAGGACACGGCCAGTCTCAGAGAAATGCTGTGTCAGGTGTTCCCAGGTCAGGACAACATGGTGACTCTGGTGCTGCAGTGCCACCCGGCACAGACGGACGTCAACGTGCTGTCTGATCTGATGCTGGAGCTCTTGTTGCATTAGAACGTTTTTAGTGTTATATATTTTTTCTAAATCAACACATTCTGAATTCACATTTTTGCCCTGATTTTTCAACATGTAATGCTCATTTCGTTTCCTTTCGAATTTAGCTCAGATACACTTAAACCTCCTAAAGCCCTGATCAGACTCTGTGTAATGATGCCAGCCATCATCCTCATTGTTGGTGCCTTTCGTTGGCACCTGATCTGCACTTGTTGTGATTTTTTATTTTTTATTTTTTTGCTATTGTTAGGACCAGCACCTTTCGTTCGTTACCATTGGAGCATCTTAAGTTGGAGAAAATAACTGAATTTCATGAGAGGATTTCTATATTGGAATAATGTGTATATATATATATATATATATCATGCTAAACTTAGTTATGTTATTTCATAGCTACCTGGGTGGTTGAGGATCTTAAACCATTCGCAACAATATTCAGCACCATCGGTTTTATATTTTTTATTTATTTTAACTTGGTCTGATGTTGTCAGGACAGTATGTCTAATAATAAATACTGATAGGAGACCAGTTTTTCATTAATAAGACTTAAATGTGTGATCATTATTTAATGTGAAAGGCCCCTTATACATCTTTACTGACTTTACTTTTAAGTGGCTTTCCATATAAACTAAATGTTTCTTGTTTTATTAAACCCATTGTGTTCTTTTTCATAATGCCTCTGCTTCATAATCCATCACTTCACGGCCTGGAAAAAACGAGAGCAAAGGCATCTGACAGTGCTAAATCTGGTTAAAATGTGTTGCCTAGGTTACATATAGTGTTACCGATATTTAAACTACACATCAATGACTCAATTTCACTATGAAATGGGTTTAATGAGGAAATATAGCTTCATACTATTTTAACTGTATGTATATGTTATGTTGATGGAAATATGCATTAGTCCTGTTGTGCTGCGTTTCATGATAATGTCCAACAGAGGGTGCACTTAGTCTCTTTATCTTGAGAGATGAGTGATGCGGCAAGCTCCAGACAATAAGTTTAAATTCTTCGTTTGCCATTAATGACATATTTAAAAATTGCAAATTCATCTTTCACCGTCTGTTTAGGATCACAAAAACAATTTCACGGCAGGTAAATCTTAAATAACAAAGAGCAAAGAAATCGGTGTGGAGTAGAATAACACTCAGTTCTCAGGTGCACAGCAGCGGTATCTTCAAAATGTTGAGAATGTTGCCCTGTAGGTTAATGTTTGTCTGTGGTCTTCTTTTCTTCTTTGGTGTTTCATTTTAGTTCATGCCTCACTCGTGTCTGTCTTGTGGACACAAATTTGAACTAAATTACACATCATATATTTCTGTTTACGCAGGTTAAGGTGAAGATTACTATTGGATGGCTTGCTTCTTTTCTGGGCTTCACAATAGAGGATGGAGTGGCCTCGCTCTGAAGATAGATGCCATTTAACCAGTTGGGTGAGTTTTAAACAATAGCGGAAAAATACGGCACATCTATTTTTAATACAGGCTGAGTATTTTTAACAAGGGCGTATGAAAAGGAGGATAAATGGAGATCAATGCATTGGGCCTTATGATGTCTGACTCACCTCAGGAGAGTTTAAAATTAGAGAGGAGCAGTGGGTGGTGGCTTTAGATCTGCCTCATATTTGAAACATGACTTTATGTACACATATTGAAAAATGTATGAACATACGTGCAGAATAACATTTTTATTGGAATGGTTTTGTGGCACAAATCTAAGGGGGCTTGAACGAAGACAATTTCTCATATTTTTTTCTCCAAAGTCAGGAAACTTCTTATTTGTGTTTGCGTGTTGCAAAATCAGTGTCTGACTAAATGTCCTTTAATCAAAGTGTTTCGATTCCAAAAAACAGTGCCACACATCCATTTTAGTAACAAAACATTTAGAAATTCAGAATGAGAAAAAAGAAAAGAAAGTGAAAGCTGAAGTCCCTCGATTGTTTGTCTGGTTGCGTATTTTCCCCAGCTCTTGCACTGTTGATTTGTTCTCTCAGACCAATTGGCATTCTGCTGTTTGGAAGTATGTGTGTGTGTGTGTGTGTGTGTATTTAAAATGTATTTATAGATGTCACACACCCAGAGCATGCAGACAATTCTCCCATGTAACACACATGCACCAACGCAAGGGCATCAACACAAACGTTTTAAAAGGTTACAGAAAATAAACGTATAAACTCGTGTTTGTCTCCACAGGGAAGTTGGTTTGCAGCATCAGTCACAGGTAGGATGCACATGCAGCAGACATCTACACTTTAATGTATATTGCACCTCACTGCAGATGTTCCATTATTGTACATGTCTGAAAACATCAATGCTTGTGTGATAAAGGACACTTTAGTCAAGAAAGATAAAAACAGAAAACAAATATACATAAAACGTTTGACAGAACTACCACAAATATTTATACATATATACTGTAATTAACATAGTTTTAGGCCTGGCAGAAAGGGACTGAGACGCTCAGGGGCCCCTGCGGTACCGCCTATCTCCACCAGAAGGCGCTGCTCGGGCAGGCTTGTGCGCGCCCGCCGGCCCACACTCACGCGCTCTCCGGGCCGCTCGTGCATGGAGGCAGACGGTGCGGCGCTTCGGAGCAGAGGGTTCAGATGAGAAGAAGAAACACCATTAATCTGAGGTTATAATCTGATATAAGGGATGAAGACCGTGACTGAAAAGTGAGGTAAGAAGATTATCATTTCAGGTATATGAATTTAACACAACAGCGTCATTTCCATGCCCCTCGTCCCTCCAGTGTTCCTGTTCTCCAGCTTTTAGTCAACTCAATTACAACAGCGAGGTCAGCTGTTTATATTTTGAATGGGTCCATCTAGTATTGGTGTGATAACGGCAAGTAATTGATACATGAACGGGACAAATCCCATCATCAAGTGGTTTTCTGTGGTTTGTTTTTTCTTTTCTTTTTTATGTCAGTCGTTATGGAACAATTCAACTGAATTTTGAAGTTGGAAACATCGGATACCTCACAGATAAATCTAGATATCATAGATTGAGTTAACACAGATGATAACATGCATGCGTTGTAGTATCCCTTTCTAACTAAAAGATTGAACTATAGTGTGTTTGTGTGTGTGTTAATCAATTGACCTATATATATATATAACCGTATTCATCCTAAACATCCACATCTATTTGTATAATTTTTCATTGTAAAGCACAAAGATCCTGAAAGAGATCGGTCTTTTTTTTTTTAAAGCCAATCTTCTCGTTTGCATTCTTTGAAATATGAGAATTTACTGCTTTTGTTTTGCCATTTATGATTTGTCAAACAAAACAAGTAATCAGTTGACTTTGCTTCCAGCTCTGAGAAGTTATGATGCACTTTTTAAACGTATTACCTTCATTATACTGAAGGTTTCAATCAGATTCACAGAAAAAAACCTGAACTATAATTGCTAAAATTACTGGCAAAGTTGAATTCATATAATTTATAGCCATTAAATGAGAAATGGTTGTTCATGTAATTTTCTTATTATTATCAAACCTCTAACATTTTAAGTTCATTCCTAATTCTTAAATCATTCCTCACTATGAAATGTTTTAAAGAATAATTTTGATGGTTTGATTTCGACCGAATGACTAAGAGTTTATTTTGGAAAATCCCCATTTCATTTTGGAGTAGTGAAACTCATAGACAGGGTGTCCTTTGTAAAGACTTCTGCTTCATATGAAAGATCACGCATTAATCGGACCAAATAATCTCTGTGTGACTTTGACATTGAATCGGAAATGTACCTGTAGCAGAGGAGACGGATTAAAGAATCATTTCTAATCCAGGCCGGATTGGAGCAAAGCACCGTGTGTAGGCGGTGACGAGGAAAAATGGGTTTAATGTGCACTGGGTGCGTCGTCATTCCGGCACACACCTGTACAGTGTGTATGTGAACTCTGCATGAGTGCGTGCACGCGCGCGCGTGTGTGTGAAGAGGCTGCAGCCGGACCAACAAGTTATTTTGCATAATAGGGAAATGACGCGTTGTCATTAAAACGGTATTGAAACCATGCACAGGTACAACTTCCTCCTCACTGTGTCGTTGTCGGGAGCTGAAACATGAATAATGTTGGTTTTTTACACACTTTGTGTATTTTTGTGCTTAGGCTCTAATCTGTAATCTCTGTTTTTGTAGTATGGATCAACGGCCACCGAAGGAGATCGTGCAGCGGTTTGAGGTCCGATCTGTGGGACCGTGAAGGATTCCTGAACATCACGGAAAGACAGAGGCCGGGAGCAACATGATGGCGGACGAGTCACACAGGCCGGAGGAGGAGGAGGCATCGCAGGTGGACCTTCCTGCCGAGGGCAGAAGGACGGGGGGAAACATCCTGGAGCTGGACGAATTTAAAGATGGCGTCAGGAAATCCAGAGACGGCCGGGACACGAAGGTGGACGACCCAGAAATGGCCGCACAGTCTGGACTGAGTGAATCCCAGGTGTCCGTAGAGGTGGGAGTGGTGAAAACGGCACAGGCCCCCCAACCTCTCCGAGCCAGAGAGTCCAAAAGGGGATCTGTGGACGGGGACGTCCTGGACGAGTCGTCCCAGCACACCGGTTTCCCAGGACTCCTTGAGGACGAGCTCCACGGCATATCATTGGACAAGAGCAGCCCCGTCTCTCCTGTTAACTTTTCACAGGACGATCCAGATGGAGACAGAAACAAAGACTCTGTCCCAACTAAGGGAGAGTTCTTCTCCCAAACCAGGGACAGCGTGGACATCAGGTGGGAGGAGGAGGACGCGGAGGAGGACGACGAGGACCGGCGGAGCACCCGGTCCAGGCAGAGCATGAAGGAGGGAGTGTGCTGCTGCTACCAGGCCGTCCACAGGGCCTTCCTCAGGTGCGTGGAGGAGACGCCGGCCATGCTGTCCGGGCTGGTGCTGTCTCTGGCCTTCTGCGTGACCATCATCGTCATCATTCCCACCACGGGACGGGTGAGACACACGGGGTCTTTAAGAATTATCCATCAATCCTTATTTGTCACAAAAATGTCCAAAAATATTCTCCTGGTCTCAGCTTCTCAAAGGATTTTTGAGGATGCCGAAATAGAATTAAATCCTCAGACTAATACTCATATTTAAATGTATTTTTTTTTTTTTATTCTTCTCAGGACATCTTGACCCACGTGGGAGCCCTGTCGGTGGTGTGTGTGGTGCTGTGTCTGAGTGTGGTGCTGCTTGTGTGTCTGCCGTGGCTGGCCACGATGAGACGCTGCAGCGGCGCCCTGGCCCTCTTCGTCTGGGGGACGCTCTACACCACCGCCATCGTCTTCATCTTCACCGGCGGACCCGTGACTGCGTGGGAGCAGGTGGGCGGGACACAAAGAGACAGACAGGAAACAAGCTGTGTCTTCATTTTTTTTTCATTATCATTTTTTTCTCCACATGCACATTCTACCCTTCTCAGGTGGCGTTCTTCCTCTTCCTGTCCCTGAGCGTGTACACCGTGCTGCCCCTGTCCCTGACCTGGGCCCTCATGGTGGGCCTCGGCACCAGTGTTTCACACATCATCATCATCAGTGTCTACGTCTCCGTCAGGAGCCCAGAGACGCCGGCCCTGGCTGTGCAGGTGACATTTTGCATCCATTCAAAACGATTCTCCACCTCAATGCCAAGAATACAATTATAAAAATATAAATCACCTATGGATATTTTATCTTTGTTTCATGGTTCTCAATCGGGGGGGGGGGCATGTTTGAAACCTTTGCTTCCAAATTTAAATATTGTGTGTAACAGTTGGAACAGTTTTGTGTTTCCCAGCTGGGACCAATGCAAATCCTGCACATGAGCCTTTATTAGTCCTCAACCGGGTTTTATGTAAATGTGTCTATGCACATTTCAATTATGAATAGACTATAAACATTTTATGTATGAACTTTGACCATAAAAATGTGTGTGTGTGTGTGTTCTCTCCTCAGCTGATAGCCAACGCCGTCCTGTTTGTGTGTGTGAACTGCATCGGGATCTTCCACCTGTGGACCACGGAGCACGACCTCAGGATATCCAATCAGAAGAGAGAGGAGTTCAGCGCCATCCGCTCGCAGAAGGAGATCAGGAAATACCAGCAGGTGAAAACTCACACGATCCGGCTCCAGTTGAACTTTAATGTTTTTGTTTTAAATCATGAAGAATTTTCTTTTCAAGTGGACACTGTTGGAGTGTCTTATTGGATAAAGAGCTCTTTATCTGGATGGCCTGTGTTGCTCCGCTGTGTGTTTTTCCTGGCTATTAGGTCAATCGATCAATCATTCACTCAGCAGCAAACGACTACGCAAACGCACACGCACACTTCTCCACGGCAAGTCAACAAATACATGAAACGTGATCCGCTGGGTCAACACGGCGTGGCCTTTGATGGCCGCCTCCTTCTTTTACAGCCCCCGGGTGAACAGATTGTCACCTCGGCAAGACGCTGTCCCGGCGTCTCAGGTCCTCACAATAACCCCCCCAACCCGTCCCTTCTGTTTCCCCCGGCAACAGGAGCAGCTCCTATTGTCGGTGTTGCCGCGCTACATCGCCATGGAGCTGAAAACGGAGGTGATAAAGAGGCTGACCAAGCCCAACGAATCCAACTTCAACAACTTTCACAGCCTCTACATACGGCAGCACAAAGACGTCAGGTGATCCATCCCTCCATCCATCTCTCCATCCATCCATTTTTCTATCCGTCCATCCATCCATCCATCTACCTCAAATTCCAATATTATTTCTTATTTTCTTCACTTTTCTGTGCATCTATAAATCAGACCTTCTTTGTGTCATTATAATTTGCCATTCGTGTATTTAAATGATTCTGTTTGGTGTGTGTGTGTGTGTGTGTGTGGTTGTGTGCAGCATCCTGTACGCAGACATCGTGGGCTTCACCAAGCTGGCCAGTTCCTGCACTCCAGAGGAGCTGGTGGCCGTGCTCAACAAGCTCTTCGGCAGATTCGACGACATCGCCAAGGTGGGAGCGGCACCTCTGTCCGCAAATTCCAAAAAGAACCTATTTCCTCACAAAGATGACTTTGCCCTTATTTCAACTCTTCTTTTTTTATCCCATCTTCAGAAGAACGGATGTCTGCGCATCAAGATCCTGGGCGACTGCTACTACTGCGTGTCGGGTCTTCCTGACCCCATCCCCACGCACGCCAGGAACTGCGTGCAGATGGGACTGGACATGTGCACCGCCATCAGGTCGGTTCGATTTTCACGGTCATGCTTTGCGCAGCCACAGGAATAAAAAAAGCTGCTCTGTGTGTGTGTGTGCTTGATTTTCATCGAATTTGACTTTTATTTGATTTAACCTCTTCCTTCAAAAGGCAAACCTAGGTCATAAAGAAACGTTTACATAATATTCTCAAATGGTATATTCTATTTGGGTTTGTCCCATGCCAATTCAAATATTGGGTTGTTTATGTCAGTTTTATGGAATTGTTGTTATTATAGAATTTTAGGATAAATTCAGCGGGTTTGTGTCCGTGCAGCAAACTGCGTGAGGCCACAGGTGTGGAGATCAGCATGCGCGTGGGCGTGCACACGGGGTACGTCCTCTGTGGCGTGATCGGCCTGCAGAAGTGGCAGTATGACGTGTGGTCACATGACGTCACGTTAGCCAACCACATGGAGTCCGGAGGTCTGCCGGGGTGAGTCAGGAAAAGAAGAAACTGATGAGTTTTTTTTTTTTTTGTTCCTTTTCGTGATGAGTTTTTTTTTAACCTGTGTTTTTATTTTCATTCTTATATCTAACAGTCGAGTCCATATCACAGAGGAGACTCTGCACCACCTGGATGGAGCCTATCAGGTGGAGGTCGGGGACGGGGGCAGTCGGGATCCTCTTCTGGAAGGAAGGAAAACCTACCTGGTGATCGACCCCCGCCACCCGGACAGCCGGCCTGAGCTGGTGGGTCTACTCGACCTGTGCTCCTTTCTTTTTTATGTAGATATTAAAACTTCTGGGTGGGGAAATAATTCCTTTTCCTGATTTCAGGCCATCGCCCTGGCCTCGGGCGAGCCCCGGCAGCGGGCGTCTGTCCGCATGTCCCAGTATCTGCAGTCCTGGAGGAACGTTCACCCCTTCGCCGACCTCAGCAACCCAAGCGCCACAAAGTCCAAGAAGCGGAGGCTGCCCAGCCGGGGGGGCGTCCTGAGCCGGGCGCAGCTGATCGCAGTGAGTTTGAGCCCTGGCTCCTCTGGCTGGGCTTGATATTTATTGTGTAGCTTGTCGAAAGTGACAGCCGGGAACACATTTCATGATTGAGATTTCGATTTTAAGAGGAGGTTGTATTGATAACGTGGGTGTTGGTTTACTTCAGGCAGACCGACCTCCAGGCCAGAGCAATCCCAACGGGTAAGTTCCCTGAACTATAAATATATATATATATATGGAAAAATACTTCTTTTACTCACTCAGCTGTATACGTGTTGTTGTGTGCACACTGTCGTCTAACTCTTCTCGTTTTTGTCCCAGTCTGGTTGTGGATAATGCCGTCAGGGGATCACTGGACCCCATGGACACGGCAGGGTGTGTTTTCATTTCAACTTCTTCGATTTCTGGCTTTTATTCTTTTTCTGTTTTACTGGTTATTTCCCGCCCGCCATTCATTTTCTCCTCTGTTTTTTATTTTGTTTTGCCATTCAGGCGAAGAGCGAAGAAGCTCAACTGTTTGACGCTGCTCTTCAACGACCTCAGTCTGGAGAAACAGGTTTTTAGCCTCCATTCGTCCATTCTCTCTCTTTTCACCATCCAAGCATTACACGACATTAAATAAGCGCCTTTTGCCGTGCGATTGTGTTCCAGTTCCGATTTTCAGAGGTGACGGGCCTGCACCACCAAATCAGCTGCTTAGCTCTGATCTTCATCACGGTGTTCACCGTCCAGATGCTCGTCTCTGAAAAGTGAGTCCCGGTCCGACATGCAAAAACATCTCACGGCCTGGTTTTTCAGACTTGAGCAGGTCTCAGAATTTTTTTTTTGGAAATGCTCCTCTCAGGAACTTTGAGCTGGCGGTGTCCTTCGGTGCCACCTTCCCGGTGCTCGTCCTGCTGCTGTCCATCGCTTTCACCGGATACTTGGAGGTGAACCAACTATGAGGGGACAAAAACGCGCTTCTTGGGGATATCAATTGCAAACAGGAGGTTGACTTCTCCTTGTCTGGATGTTCTTCTGTTGTCAGAAGTGGCGCTCCAAGATGCCCACCGGCGTCCAGTGGATATCGGGACTGTCCCGGGGCGTCTCCACCCGGGCAGCGCTGCGACTCTTCGTGGTCACTCTGGGTGTGCTCATCACGCTGCTGATGGCCTTTCTCAACTTGGTATGTTCTGTCTGCCATTCGCAAAGTTCTTTTTGCATTTTCTTTCTTCTTTAACCTCGTTCTTCTTTTTCCTCTCAGATTTTCCTGCCGGGGAAGAACTGCACCACTATCACAAACAGGACCGAGCTGGAGGGTCTCCAACTCTACACCGTGCCTGTGAGGACCAAGTTCCATTTTTTGAATAAATCTTCTTTTCCTTTGTTATATACCGTTCAAACATTTTTCAATTTTTTATATTTATGTCACACATTGTGATCTTTTGCACACACACACACGCACCAACACAGATCATCGAAATGTGTACATTTATTCATTTATTTTCAAAAATCACATATTGCACACAACGGGTTGGGCGTGTAAGTTCATCGGTGTGGAATGTGCGTAGGTGGCCTTGAGATGATTACTCAGCTTTTCCATGTCACGGGGAGGCTTTCTTCATTTCTAATTCAAAAATAATCGTTCGTTATAGATGGTTTCCTCGCCCTTCAGTAATGACCTCGTGACAGATTCTTCTGTGGTCGTTAAACTTAACGAGCTCTCCGTGTCTCCTCCGACCTCAGTACTACCTGTTCTGCTGCCTGCTGGCCATGCTGGGAGTGATCGTGTTCGTCAGGACGTGTCTGTCCGTCAAAGCTCTGCTCCTCACCCTGGCCGTGGTGGTCTACCTGGCCCTCTTCCTCCACGTGTTCGCGCCCAGGTCGGGCTGCCTCGTGGACCTGCTTTACAACAACACCAAGTGAGCACACGCTCGTGCCAACCGAATATCAGGAAAAAATACAAGTCCTGTCCATCAACAAAAAGAGGCATGGAAACGTGTGCAGACATGAATACATGGGAGTTTTAGCTGGTCATCCCGCCCAAGTCCACCTTCCGCTCGTCTCCGCCGTCGCCAGGACGTCCAAGGTGTCCGGTGTCCTTTTTCTTCCCGTCGTCCAGATTGTGAATCCTTGGCTGGAGTTTCCAGTCGCCATCATTTATTCAAAAGGCTTTGGGTAGACAGAGGCCTTGCTGGGGGTGAAGGCCTTGTGAGCTGCGAGATACGAGACACTCTTGTCTGGGGAATAATGGAATGGAAAAACAAAAGAAAAGAGTGGTGGTTTTAGATTTTTGAAAAGGTGAACCAATAATGTGTTTTTCGACAGGCCAGGAGTGTTGAAGGACCCTCAGATCATGTCTGGTCTTTGGTTGGTCATCTTTTATATCGTATGCCTCATCCTGGCCAGACAGGTTCGTGTTTACAACTTTTCATGTCTTTTTTTTTCTGCTATCTATAAAGAGCCTTTTTATTCATATGTTTTTCTCTGTCCTTCCCTGTCAGGACGAGCTGAGCTGCCGCGTTGACTTCCTGCTGGAGCGATGTTTCCAAATGGAGAGAGAGGAGATGGAGACCATGGAGAACGTCAACAAGCTCCTCCTGGAGAACGTCCTGCCGCTCCACGTCGCCTCCGTTTTCATGGGCAAAACCGTTCGCAACCAGGTAAATAAAATGATAAAAATGAATAGTTGCAGGATGCGTGACATCTCATTCAACTAAATCCTCCTACTATTTTTTTTTATTTTGTTTCAGGACCTGTACAGCCAATCATACGACTGTGTGTGTGTGATGTTCGCCTCGGTGCCTCAGTTCAAGGAGTTTTACAGCGAGAGCAGCGCCAACAGGGACGGCCTGGAGTGTTTGCGCTTCCTCAACGAGATCATAGCGGACTTTGATGAGGTACAATATAAAGAGTGTTATTAAAAGGACGCTCAGAACACGTTGTCTCTGACCACACTCTTTATTGGTCCCACTTTATGCACTCCCCTGTGTCTCCTTCACGCAGCTCCTCTCTAAGCCCAAATTCTCGTCTGTGGAGAAAATTAAAACCATCGGCAGCACGTACATGGCAGCGGCCGGTCTCACGCACTCGCCTCCCGGGGATGAAAGAAAGGTCAGAGCACCATTTGTTTTAAATTTACAAGGGAGGTCTTGATGGGGTTTTTTTTTTATTGTCATGAAACCAACGGACCACCTTACCTCTGCCTCCCTCTGCAGAAATACGAGATGTCCTACAGTCATGTGCGAGCCATGGTGGAGTTTGCGTTCGCGCTGATGGCCAAACTGGAGCTCATCAACACGCACTCCTTCAACAGCTTCAAACTCAGGATCGGTGAGTATATATAAGACAGTGATTTTTGTGTCATTCATTTTGTTTTTACACTTGAATATTATTCACACGCAATCCAGTGAAAACTTGCGAGCAAAGTTGTATTTGTATTCGTATTTGTTGTGGTGTCTGCAGGGATAAACCACGGCCCGGTGATTGCTGGGGTGATTGGAGCAAACAAACCTCAGTATGACATCTGGGGGAACTCAGTGAACGTGGCGAGCAGGATGGACAGCACCGGAGTGCTGGACAAGATTCAGGTCAGAGAAAACCAGGCGGAAATATTCAACATACGCTGCATTTATTATGAGAGAAATAAGATAAACGCCACATTACATGCATTGCTTCATAAATTCAGAAGTTTATTGTTACACCAGCTTTATTAGTAGCAGAAGTGGATGGACAATGAGACAGCATTGTCTCACCATCATTTTGTCTCTCAGGTGACGGAGGAGACGTCGCAGGTGGTGGAGAGCATCGGATACAGCGTCACCCTCAGAGGAGTCGTCAACGTCAAGGGCAAAGGTCAACTCACCACCTTCTTTGTCAACACGGACCAAATGTCTCCTCAGTTCTGACCCGCACACTCAAACACCGAGCAGAATTAAAACTGATCACTCGGGTGTGGGTGCGAAGTTTGTTTTAATGAACTGGAGACACAATCAGTCAGGGTGATTTAAATACACCGCTGCATGTTCACCCAAACATCAGCACAGACTCGTTCCCCATCGTTTAAAGCTACAGAGGAGCTGCCTTTGTCTTTTGGATGAGACATTAAATAAAATCCTGACCGGTTATATGAAGACTCGCACCTGGCCGCTGAAAGCAGAGCTTTCTCCTCATGGACCGTTCAGTGTTGCTTTTTCTCTCTGTACTGTATCTGGATCATAGGGTTCAAGTCCAGCTTTATTCTAAAAAAAACGAAATATGCCCTGCATGACTCCACATGGCTGAATCACAGGCATTGTCCACTTACAAAATGGTGTTAAGATATACCAGAGTTTCCTCATGTACGCAAAGAAACTGCAGTTTACAGATATTACTTTAATATTCACTTTTTTTTTTTACCCTACTGTGTTAACACTAAGTTACAAAATAATGACATGGGTTTTATTTTGAATTTTATGCAGAACCTGAGTATGTTCAGTCTTTAAATGTAGGAAGAAAATCGGGTCAGCATTTTGTTGGCTTTCTGAACGTTCATTTCTCCAATCTGAGTTTTTTTATTGTAAGTTATCATAGTTATATCCACAGTAACAAGTCTAAAAAAAGGTTTTTAACCACTTGTCAGTGGTTTCATTACACACTGCTGCAACCGTGTCATTTATTAATACAATGTTTTTGTCCACTAGTTACACAAATTAAACTTTTACACATATTAACCAAGACACAAACCAGTTTCAAGCCATGAAACGTCAGATTATGCACATTTTAAAATTGCACTTTTTGATAAGTTATATTTTTTTAAAGGGATTTCTGTATGTGTACAACCTGATGAATAACCCATACAGAATATATAAACTTTTTCTTTTAAAGTAAAAACGCATATATATCTATAAGGGATGATGAATATTTTTCTATTTAATTTATGTACTAATACTAATAAATGCCACTCGTGTACTTGCGTGTACCCGCGTCTCATTCGCATATCAGCCTGTCAGACAGTGGAATTTCCCTCTACGCCGCAGAACAGCCACACGCGCATCCTATTGGCTGAAACTACTTCCGTGAGGAACTTCTGCCGCCTGCCATTGGCTGCGGCAGTTGTCCGTCAGGTCACTTCCTGCTTCTCTGTGCGGTATGTTTATTTAAGCGAAGCTGCTTTTAAACGATGCGTAGAAGTTGGTGAGTTATTAAATTATTCTATCTGTCAATCGTATTTGCATTTAAATTAAAGTTGGTGACGCTTTTTGTGCCGATTTTTCTAATTAGACATGAATGAAGAAAGTTTAAAAAAGAACGTTACTTCGCTGTGATCGGACAAACTTCCGACCGCTCGCCGTGTCTCTTTCATTGATCTGTATTTTTCCATTTAATTTAAAGGTTAAACGATGGTTTAATTCTTCCGTGAACTCTTTATAAAGACACTTTAAAGATGTCCGGGGCTCCTGAGCAAGGTAGAAAGCGACGCCCCCCCAAAATGTTTTTGATTTCGGCCGACCTGCGGCTCCAGGACGAGCTGGAAGGAACCATTCGTCTGCAGCGGGGGTTCATGTGTCAGGAGCAGGACGCGACCAGGAACAGGGACTGGCTCTGGATCAAGGTATTCCCAGCAATAACACTCGAAACTCATATTGGTAGACTTATATACTGTGAAATTGACCGTGTGAGGCTTTATGGGTTCATTAATCAGTAGACTTAATCAAAAGCAGTGGAGCACAGGTACTCTTTACCTTGCGGCCAGGTGACGTGAGGGATAACTCACGCTCATCTTCTTTGAAAGTTTGTGGACATGCTTAGAAGAGATTTGACCCGCATTGCGTGTTTTCTTAATATCCCCCCTCATATAATGCTCCTTTTTTTCCACAGGTGTTGGACAATGGCTGCATGGTAAAAATAGAGAAAAAATTCCTGCTGGAAATCCCGAGTGACATTAACGGCCTGTTGGAGCCTGTTTCTGATCCAGAGGCTCGGCTGAAGCTTCTAAGTAAAATACTCGTATAATTAGTAGAAGTAGCACAAGTGGGACAAGAAGTAAATAGTTCCTGGTGCGTCTTCCGAGTTTTTCATTGTGTCATTGTTGTTGCATTTTGCAGCCAATCCTGGGAAGCTGCAGCAGTTGGCAACGTTGCCGGTGGACTCCCCGCTGTGGGTCCAGATCGGCCAACAGGACGAGCTGGCAGAGGCCGAGCTGAAATACATCGGGCACCTGACCAGGGGGAGCAGCGCTGTGTTTTTCGGGGTACAACTCAAGGTACATCTGCAGGAAAAAGGTCTGAGGGGATAAAGGTTAACACTCGGCCTTGAACACTTTAAATATTTGTTTTCTCATTTCCAGGGTTCCTCTGCGGGTAAAGGAGTAAGCAACGGTTCCTTTAAAGGTCAGCGGCTGTTCACCTGCCCGGACGCCTGCGCCCTCTTCCTCCCGGCCAGTGACATCAGGCTCCGCCACTGGTCCAGCAGAAATGAGTCCCATGTACCGGAGCGACCCCGAGAGCGAGACCACCACCGCAACAGCAATATTCACCCCGGCAACGGGCACCATGCTAACAACATCCGCCCAAACCACCACCACCACCACCACCACCACCAGCCGCAGCCCGGTCGTCACATTAGTTTCCACCAGCATAATTCCAGCGGTCCCACTCAGCCACAAGCCCTGGGCATCCTCCCTCGAACGGCAGACTCAGCGCCCACAATTGCACAAAACCAGATCCAGGTGCGACACCCGGCCTCACCTCCTCCGTTCCTCGTGGGCCAGCGGGTGTGTTTCCCGCTGGAGGACACCGTGTACGGTGGTGAGGTGCGATTCTGCGGCCTCCTGCCTGGCTGGGACTTGTCGGGGATGTACGTCGGTGTACAGCTGGTCAGTATGAGAAATAAAAGGGACTACAATGAGTGAATGATTTTGGACATTTAATATACATGATATATATATATTTTGTGGATAAGAGGCCTGTGTGTCAGTCTTTGTGTTTTTACGTTTGATAATCATTTCAGGATGCTCCAGTTGGTAACTGGGACGGTTTTCACAAGGGAGAGAAGCTCTGCCATATTTCCTCTGCCCTCTATGGACTCTTGCTGCCCGTGTCCAAGGTTTCCAGAGGTATGACAACGGTTTAAACAACACAACCTCAGACGCTCATGTTTCAGGCTCTTATTCTGAGGCCTTTAGGGCTAAATTAAACTAAAACACCAGCCCCATAAGATGCAATGTATGGATGCGGAAACTCAAATATTAACACATGAATGGGTCAACTATTTTCAAGTTCAGCTGTAAATAGTCACACTATTTATTGAATTTTTCCTCAGAGCCCAAATCCCACCGTCACAGTCCTCCTCACCCAATGTCCAAATCCAACCTAAAGCTGGCCCCGCCCCCCGTCACCAAACAGGGCTCCACATCGCCGTCCACCTCTGGTCCCAGGGTCGCCTTGATGCCCCCCGGCAAACCAGGACTGAAACCTCCGCCGCTGCCGCCACCGAAGCTCACCCAGAAACCCCTGCCTCCTCCCCCGCTCCCGCCTCCGAAACCCCGCAGCCCGACCACGGTCGCCGTGACCGAGCAACTGAAGCCCACCAACGGCGCCCTGGCACCGACCTCCCCGCTGCTGTCTCCAGATTACCTGGAGGCGTCCGGGGAGAGTGAGGATGCGGGACTGGAGGGCGAGCTGGAGGTGGGCTCCATGGTCGAGGTGAACGACCCGCCCATTTTTGGAGTAATATGCTGGATCGGGCGGATCAGTGGGATTCCCGAACCGGTCGCAGGGATTGAGCTGGTAAGGAGGCATTACATAATTTTTTTGTTAATGCAGGAGTCGGAAATTATGAAAATGTTGACTTCCTGTGTGCGCTTTAGGATCAGGAGCTGTCTGCAGGGACAGATGGAAGTTACCTGGGTGAACGTCACTTCCGTTGTCCGGCCAACAAGGGGCTGTTTGTCAAGCTGCGCAACTGTCGGAGGGACTCCAGGTTCCCGGCGCCTGAGACGCCTGTCAATCAAGTGGAGCGGTGCAACTCCATCGGTAGGTCTGTGGGCTTGTGACGGGATGCTGGGAGAATCCAGATTTAACCATGGACACGGATGCAGCCATTGCTCCCTCCACTCAATCCTGATTTTTATTTTATTTTATTTTTTTAACGAGTTGTGATTTAGTATTTAATGCCGTCCCGTGTCGCCCAGCCTTTGCAGAGTGGGGCAGCGAGCGTGTGGAGGAGCACACGCCTCCCCTGGACGGAGCCGAGGCCAGGGAGCTCTACCACGGCTGGAAGAGAGGCATTCAGGGTCACCTCAACTCCTGCTACCTGGACGCGACGCTCTTCAGGTAACAAATCTGGGACCTGTGCATTGACTCTAATGATCTGGTGCCAAATAAGCTGTGATTTTATGTTGAATACAGGATGTTGATGTTCTCTCTCTCTCTTTCTCTCTCTCTCTCTCTCTCTCCAGTCTGTTCTCCTGCTGTAGCTCGGCAGACTTGGTTCTGTTTTGGCCGTCCAACCCGGACACCGACCCAGACTCCAGTCAGGCCCAAGACCTGCTGCGCTGTGAGATAGTCAACCCCCTCCGAAGGTCTGTCAATGTGTTTTTTGTTCTTTTGTAAAACACTTGATATATTTGTTTATATGTATCACTACTCCGACCAATTACTGTTGTTTTGATCAAAAAGACTTTGTGTTTCCAAGTTCTGGCTACGTGTGTGCCAGTAAGACCATGGCCCTGAGACGACTGCTGGAGTCTACGGACTGTGACACCGGCTTCACCCACCAGGAGAAAGGTGTGTGTGTCTGTGTGTGTCAGCTGGCTGTGGCGTTGCTCTGTGTGTGAGCGTGTGTTTGACTTTGCTGAGGAATGCTGACACTCTGCTCCTGTTCAGATCCTGAAGAATTCCTCAACAGGCTTTTCCAGCTCCTCCGCGTCGAGCCGCTCCTCAAGATCAGGTAACGTCGCAGCCGAGGATTGTTCCTTTTGTCCGAGCGCACACATTCACACGCCCACCAGGGTTCACCGTCTGAGTGGATCGCACCTTTGTTTGTTTCGGAGCTCAATCACTTTATTATGAAGATATATTTCAAATCTAGCGAATTCCTACTCTTCGGTTTCCTTTCCAGGTCGATGACCCACCAGCCTCAGGAGTGTCACCTGTACCAACTCTTCCCACCCACCGTCCCCTCCTCTCCTTCCTCGCCCTCGCCCCACTCACCCGTCGACTCCCCCATCCCCCTCTCCTCGCCGGCGTCCAGTCGGATGAGGGTGGCCAGCGTCCAGGCCCTGCTGGAGTCGTCCTTCCTCCACGCCCGTCTCAAGTTTGTGGAGGTCAGAAATAAAAAAAATATGAGATTGAAGATTTCAGGGCAGGGAACCTGGAACGGAGATGAACTGATCAGACACTGTCCCCCCCCCCTTCAGGCTCCCTCCTGCCTCCTGCTGCTCATGCCCAGGTTCGGGAAGGACTTCAAAATGTTTGACGCCATCTTGCCGTCCCTCAGCCTGGACATCACAGACCTGCTGGATGACAGTAAGTTTTTTTATTTTTTACGTCTATTATATCGTTTATTCGAAGAGTTTTACTCTGTATTTATTTTCTCTCCATCTTCTCGAAGCTCTGAGACAGTGCAGTATCTGTCAGGCCGTGGCTGAGTGGGAGTGCCTGCAGTGTTACGAAGACGCGGACATCACCCCTGGGCGTCTCAAACAGTACTGCCCCACCTGCAACACACAGGTAGCCTTGGACTCGATCACGATGTTGGTGATAAAGAAGAAAAAAAACTCAGTGTCCGCTTCCTGCTCATCTTCTCTATCCATTTCCAGGTCCACAGTCACAGGAAGCGGACGTCCCACGGCCCGGTGAGGGTGGGTGTCCCTGGGGGGCCGTGGCCCGGCTCTCTGCACTGCACCCGCCAGCGGATGTCTCTCTTTGCCGTGACGTGCATCGAGACGAGCCACTACGTCAGCTTCATCAAGCACGGGCCCCTCGCCACCGACTGGCTGTTCTTCGACAGCATGGCCGACAGAGAAGGTCAGCGTTCTAAGCTCAAAATAAACATCCCGCTAAGGGAGATTGCGGAAAACATGACGTTAAATTCCAGAACGTTTCTCTGTGTGCTCTCAATCCCAGGTGGTGAAAATGGCTTCAACGTCCCACGGGTGGTAGCGTGCCCCGAGGTGGGCCGCTATCTCGGACTATCGGAGGAGGAGCTGAGCCGAGTGGACGCCGCCTCGCTACGGGAGCCCGCCCGCCGCCTGCTCTGTGACTCCTACATGTGTCTGTACCACAGCCCGGAGCTCAGCCTCTACAAGTGATGGACACTGAATGCACACTGAACCAACACGCTTCACAACAGATGAACAGGTTCTGGGGGTCTTGTTTACACTCTGCAGTAAGAAATGCTTCCTAGGGGGATTTTAATCCCAGTTTGTGCCTCTGGTTTATTTTTATTACATTTATGTCCCAGAGCGAAGCGTCACAACGCACTCATACATGATTTTTACAGTTTAAAGCAAACTTGATGTTACTTATAACATTTTATATTTTCAAACTCAATTATTTTTACAGAGCCACAGAACTAAAGGTGAACAAAATTAAAGTTTGACCCACAGCGTTAGATGTGCCATATGAAAAAAATAGGTAGAGCTTTGTACAACAAGAACCTGGTGGTAAATGAATCTGATGGGCAGCAGTAATGATATTTTATATGCTATCTGAGTCTACCTATTGCTCACACTGTGTACATAACCACTGTGCCTGTTATCTTTAACACATGAACACTTTACAATTCAATTTGCACTTCTTCCTTCACATGTCGGTGTGTATATAATTGCCTTAAACTGACTGTAAATATCGCAAACAGATGTTTAAATGTTTGTATTGTTATAGGTTGTTTAACAGCTGCAAACAATAAGGTAAATAATGCAGATAATTAAATGTTACATTGTTTATGTTTTCTCAGCTACTGGCATCTGAAATTAACCCATTCAATTTGTGAATGAAGTATTTTTTATTTTGTTCCTCGACAGGTTTATTAAAAATAATATACCTTGTGTATACAGAATAGAGTCAAATAAAAAAAATCTTAGTTCAACAGCTCAGAGAGATTTCTGCTTCTTTTTTTTATCAAGATTTGGAGAAAATACTATATTGTAAGAAGGTTTAGGGGCACACAACAGTAATATAAATTAATAAAGATAAATATTAATTATTATTCATATGCACAATGTTAATATTTATTAAGAGTACATTGTGATTTCTCTACTTTATTGTATTAACTTTTTCATAAATTGCAGTTCTGACTTTTCGCCGCACGAGGGCGCACGTGACACGGAGAAGCTTCACTGCATCATCACTCTGCGACCCGGAAGCACTGTGCGACGGGGGGTTGACTTGTACCTCGACGTTCAGTCCATTTCCTCTAATCTCATCTAAAACAACGATAATAAAAGCAACGAAAAGCGGCGATTTGGAGGGTTTAATAAGGTAAAACACGTGGAGCGAGGCCGCCTTTAATTATTTTTCATCAAGTCCGCGTAAAATTACGTTACGTCGTTTTGATGTTGTTTAAACGTTGCGTTGTATCGTCGTGATGCTCAGTTTGTGTATTGGAGTCGTTATTAGAGAAAAGGGTGTCAGATAAGAAGTAATAATAATTATTAACGTTTCATAAAGTCATGAACGGGTGTGTTTGCAGTAGGACGGTGATGAATAATCCAATTATTTTGATAATTGATTTTATGCAACATTGAGTAGATGTTGGAATGGATGGAGCCTCATTTGTTACTTTTATCTTCTCCGTCTTTATTATTATTCCTCTCTCTTTGGTCCTTCAGCATATTTCACATATTATATTGGTGTTTTTTTCTGCTATTTAGTCCCATAAAGAGAAGAGACCACCTCTTTCATGCTGACCTTTTGTCTCTATAGGTGCTGTCTGTCTCCGAGGACCAGCTTCATAGTCGGTTGTCATGGCGTCTCCAGGCGGACAAGGAGGAGGAGGAGCTCTGTCCACAAGAGGAGGCGGCGGGGCGCGGAGGATGAAGTGGGCTCTGGAGCTGAGCATGGGAAACACAAGGTCAGCATTAGTTTAACATTCATGAATCAACTGCAGGCTTTTACTGTTTCTCCTCCTCTCATTCCATTTCCCAAACACTCCCCCCAGGTTTAAAAATGACACTGTGAAAAAGTCACAAGTTGCGAAATGGAAATGAAAAGCTGAACTCTGTTGTCTTCTCCGCTGCAGGAGCCGCGGTGACCGGCAGGGCGGTCAGGGAGATGTTGTTTACCCCATCGGCTACTCTGAGAAACCCGTCCCTGACACCAGCATCCAGGAGACCGACAAGAACCTGGTGGAGAAGGTGAGGAAGGCTTGGATTTTGTATTCACTTTGTCGGAGAAGTCGTTTATGAGGAGCAATCCTCGTAAAGAGTGTGACGTACGTCAGGGACTATGAACTGTGTTGGTTGTTCTCTCGTGCAGCGCTGCTGGGACGTGGCCCTCGGGCCCCTGAAGCAGATCCCCATGAACCTGTTCATCATGTACATGTCGGGCAACACCATCTCCATCTTCCCCATCATGATGGTCTGCATGATGGCCTGGAGGCCCATCCAGGCTCTGATGTCTATGTCTGCCAGTGAGTTTTCGTGCCATTGCGACACGCTTGTGCAGTCGAGTGATTTCCTGCAGTTATCAGATGTTTTCTCTTGTGTTTCAGCCTTCAAGCTGTTGGAGAGCTCCAGTCAGCAGTGGCTCCAGGGTCTCGTCTACCTGGTGGGAAACCTCCTGGGCTCTGCACTGGCCATCTACAAGTGTCAGTCCATGGGGCTGCTCCCCACACACTCATCTGACTGGCTGGCCTTCATAGAACCTCCTCAGGTAAACATTAGTTTATAATTTTTTTTTATGTGCAGACCAGTAGATGGCAGAACATAGTCCTATAATCGTAAATGTAAGATTACTCTCCCACATTTTCTTCTGTTGGAGATGAATTGACCCAGCCCTGTAGCCTCTAGAATTCTCTGATTCATTTTTTTGGTCTTGTGTCCTCAGAGGATGGAGATCATGGGCGGGGGGATGGTGTTGTGAAGATGATGGATCGTGCACCTTAAGGATTCAGATATTTACAGAGGATTAGGTTCTGTCCATTCTCCACCGACTCCGCGCTGCAGCTGAGAGGGAACAAAGATTTGGCCGGTCGTCAGATCGCCATGTCGGCCACTCTTGAACTTTTGTCATTCACTTCACATGAACGGGAGATTATTTAGGAGCTTGTTTGAAGGTGGGGTCAGAGATTTTAGTCCCATACATTTTTAGTCAAATTCTACTTCTATCTCCTCACCATCGGCATGATGTTTGTTCTGTGTGTGCTGAGCACAAATCATGCCCCTACACCACTTACCACACCTTTAAACTACAGAGATTTCGAACTGTTTATGGCGCCGCGTCACACAATGACAGAGAATATTATCCATAGCTAATAATAAACTTAGTTTGAAGGTTTTTTTTCCACTTCGTTTTCTTTTTGTTTCTCTGTAGTGAAACGTTTCCTTTCCAGATGAGTTCAGCAACGTTTATTAACCCGATTAACTTATAGGTCTGTTTAATTTATACTGACTTGCTCTATGAAAATGTTCTATGAAATAAATCCTTATTGGCTCCAGTCAAATGTTTTCTTTCATCTGGGAATTTGAATGCCAAACAGATTCATTCATTATACAGTATGTTGCAATGCAGGATTTGACTGTTTAACAAAAAACGATGTTTTCTCTTTTTGTTTAAGGGTGAGAAAGGCCAGGGTGAGGGGGTGAGTTGTAAATACGTTGGGGACACGAACGGTCTCGTGGCGGGTGTGGGGGGGAAAAGGAAACTCAACACCTCTTGGTGAAACCCATCAGTGAAAACACACCATGACACATTTGAGAAAATAATGATCAATTTCACATCAAACTATGGGATTGACTTTAACAAATATAACCACATGGTCTCAACATGTTAAAAATAAGAAATGCCTAAAAAGTGCAGTATATTTTTTGAATTGTTGTATGTTTATGTCATTGAACGAATATGGTCGCATTAATGCCATGAAATATGAATGAAGCCGTAGTTTAAAGCTCATTTGTGGGTGTGTCCTCAGAATGAGTTGGGTTTCTACAGAAACACCCTGCACACAGAACAATGGCATTCAGGTGGGGCACAGGTTAAACACGAGAGGCGACGAGAAGCAAGTTTGCACAACTTCTGTGAGTGAAAAGTTGACCTTCAACACCCATTGTAAATGACCCACAAACATCCCATAATAAGACCGCGTTCCCCCTCATGGAGTGCTTCAAATCGCTGTTTGACCAGTCTGAAGATGCTTGTCACTCAGTCTAAAATAAAACAAAATCACATTTTTTTGCCCCCCCCCAAATGTACTACCACAGAATTTGGCTCTTACTCTCGAAAAAGAAAATCTGCCCCGCAGAAACATCAATACATATAAATAAATGTAATCCGTTGAGCTAGTGTTCATTTTGTTGCCAAATGATGATGGTGGATGAATAACAAAAAATATTCATGCAGTTAAAAAATGTTGCTCTTTCAACATTCTCCTCTTCTTTCATTGGCAGTTGACTTTGATGTGATCACATGCTGCTGTGGAGGTTTGTTTCAAACTGTCATCTGAGAAATGCTCTTTGTCTGATGGAAATTCAGTAGGAATGTATGAAATTATAGATTATATATTTTAGAAATGCATGATCAACTTAATCCGTATTTACAAATATGTCTAAATGTATTGGATAAAATATCGCAATAATTCTATATGTTTTTTGTTTTTCAATATTCATTCGAAAGTGAAATGTAACATTATCAATTCCACATTTTGTGTGTCGACGTTGTGTTCTTGTTTTGTGTGCGTCCTGCAGATGTCTGGGGACCGGTTGGACCCGCCTGTGACGGGGCGGGACAGGTGAGGACAGGCTTCATGAGAGAACAGGGGATGGGCGTCTCCTGCTCAGTGTGTGTCGGTGGGTGTCCGCGTGCGTTTGTGTGGGTCGCCATGTGCAGGCTACACACCGCCGAAGATTAGTTTTTAGTCCGTCGTTTTTGTTTTTTTTTTTTTTTTTCATTTTATTTTCTCCGCAGTTTTTTTTCGGGGGGGGGGTTTGGAATTTATTTTTTCTTCTTGTCACCCAAACAGGATTATATATATAAAAAAAAACCTGTGATTTCAAACTTTACTGTCTGAGGGGAAACTCGAGCGTCGCCATGGAGCAGTGTCGCCCAGCAACGCATCCCTTCATCCACGAGGTGAAGCTGACCACAGCTCAGAGGATCAGGGTAAATATCCATGTCTTGACTTTTTATAATCTGTGTTCGGGAGGACAAGAGTCGCTAATAGTTCCATTTTTGTTTTCAGCACGTTTTATTCCAATAGTTGCCTCTAAAAAGCCCAAATAAGACCCGTGTCAAAGTGTAAATGAGTGTTTGGCCCTTCATAGATGGGATACACATTTATACTTGGGTGTTCATTTTGTTGTCTGAGATTTTATTTCATTTAGCCCCAATAATCTGCCACCTGAAACACATCGGGCAGAAATTTGACTAATGGCAGGAGCCTCCTCCTCATGTCAGTGTTGGATTGGCCAATTAGTCCAGCCCCCAAAAAAACAAAACAAGAACACGATCAAATGCCTTGATGAGATTTTAAATGTGTGATCTGAATATTTTACGTCAATGAATTGGCAATGACAATCCTATTTGCATCAACATAAAATGATCATTTATTTTTGAAGGGATTGTTTTTGAATCACTTCAGAAATAATTGCACATTAAGTTATTTTGCGTAACCAGCATATAAAAAAACAAAACAAAACATGTGGCCTGATGGAAAAACAACAGTAGGACACACCCTTCACTAATATGTGTGACTGAAAAACCTCAGGCTACAGTCGCACATGTTCTGCGAGTCACGTTGACACCTGGGGGGTTCCTCAGCCACTGATCGCAGTTTATGTGGAAGATCGACAACTGTTTTTTCTGGTTTTCTCAATTGTACAAAATGTGGATGGTGTAAAAAGTCCCCTGGTAGCTTTTTGATGGAGCACATATTTCCGTCCCTTAACTCAGCATTTTGTCATGCTGCAGGTATGTACCATTGGAGAACAAAGAGTCTTTCACACTTCTAGGCAGAGGCTAACAGGCACACACCATACCATGACACATGATTACACAACTCTGGGACGGCCTGGGAAACCGGATCAGGAGAAATGATTTGTGTGATACATGTAGCTCAAAAAATGTTAAATCGCAAAGGATTCCCCATGCACCTGAGAATTGTTCACCTTTGTTGAATGCGAAATTGATAGAAATGGGATTTTAATGTTTCCTCTCTCTTCAGGGCATCCTCCTGGGCTGCACCCTCGTCCCTGTGCGCATCACCATGGCGACCCTCTTCTTCCTCATCATGTGGCCCCTGTCCCAGCTGCGCACGGCCGGCCTCTCCGCGGAGGAGTGCACCCGGCCCATCACGGGATGGCGGCGCTGGCTCTTCCACCCCATCATCTGGCTGCTGAGCCGCGGCGTCTTCTTCTCCCTGGGCTTCCTGTGGGTGGAGGTCAAAGGTCGGCGTGCCGATCTGATGGAGGCGCCCGTGCTGGTGGTGGCGCCGCACAGCAGCTTCTTGGACATGCTGGTGCTGTGCGCCACCCAGCTGGCCACGGTGGTGTCGCGCTCCGAGAACACCAGCCTGCCGGTCATAGGAGGTGAGGAGCTGAGGGACGCACACAGACACACACGCACACACGCACACACGCACACACAGCTTCTGCAGATGGACAGTGTCACTCGTTTTTACACATTTTGTTGCTAACCGTTTGGATCTATAGTTAATCATTTGTCCCCAGGAAATTGAGTCCACATTTTTTTGGGTTATTTTGTAACACATGAACAGTTTCTTGTTAACTCTGCGTTTGTTTGTCGTGTAGAATTGTGTGCACACAGTTCCAGGGTGGTTAATACCCCTCCCCTGCCGCCCCGGGCCCTGCTCAAGTCTCCTCTCGTAGCCGAGGACAAGCAGATGTAAATGACACTGGAGTGTTTTGACATGTGTGCAGCGTGTTCAGTCACATACTCCCGAGTGTTGGACAATAGAGGACGTTTCTGCAAATGCAAAAAACGACAACATCTGTCATTTTCAGATCATATGTGTTTTAAATTCAATTTATGGTTGACATAAATGGCTACAATTTGTAGATATGCTCCCAAAAAGGTGAAACCACGGAGATTTGCATAGAGGCCCGAGTGTTGACACTGGACCCTGAATTCCATCTCTCCACATTTGAATGACGGTGATGCGTGGAATATAAACTCGCATGGCAGCGCGAAAACTGTCAGGAAGACCAGCAGGTCTCAGTTGAACAGAGGAGTGTAAAATAAAAGTATGCAAGGCAGTAGTCCACAGATAAACAAGTGACTCAGTCCTCTGGCTTCTTATCTGCTCTGGTGCTTCCTGTTTTGAATTGATTTTTTTTTTTTTTTCTTCCCAGCCCTGCTGAAGTTTAACCAATCGGTGATGGTGAGCAGGAAGGACCCGGAGTCCAGGAAGAAGGCCGTGACGCAGCTCACGGAGAGGCTGACCTCCAAGGGCTACTGGCCTCAGGTGGGAAGGTTAAATCACTGCTCCCTCACTGACCGTAATTCATATTAGTTCCTGTCCCATATTAAATGATCGACTTTTGTCGGTGCATATTAAACTTGGCCAAAGTTTGAGGTCAGGATTTAAAAGGCCCTGCTTATCTGGAAATGACGCTCAAATCATCCTTCAGTCTCGGTTGGACTCTCTCAGTTTAATTGGCTCTGATTCAAAATTCCAAATTGACTGGATTCCCGTCTGTCTTTTCTTTTCTTTTTTTTCTTTTTTTTGTTGCCCTCTCAAGTCGTAACTCGTACTCTCCCGTTTCTCCACAGATGCTGATGTTTCCCGAGGGAACCACCACCAACGGCCGAGCTCTCATCAGGTTCAAGCCCGGTGAGCGTTGACACGCGGTGACAATATATAGAACCGGAAAATCAACCAAAACTGGATCGAGAGCCGGTCCGCCGCTCCGCACCTGCACACCTGCACCGCCTGTGCAGATTATGCAGGAATTAGGGGAGAAAGGAGGAGGAGGAGGAGAAAAAAAAAAGTGTTCACCGCTGACTGACGGTCTGGTGTGTTTTTTTGTGCCGTTCTTCCCCAGGTGCCTTCCTCGCCGGCGTCCCCGTCCAACCCGTTCTGCTGCGCTACCCCAACAAGCTGGTGAGTAGGCCCAGCGTGCTCCGTCCTGAATACACATTAAAAACCTGTGGTTTCAGCTACAGGAGCAGCAGGTGTTGTGTAGAATAAAATGTAAATAACATCAAAACATACATTTCCCCTTTGTTAAATAAATGTGAAATCACTGAGTCGATATTAAGGAACGATTTCATGTAACATGGCTTTTCTACTGGTTCCCGTCGGGGTGTGTTGTCAGGAATGTGATTTACACATGGTTATAAAAATAAAAAATATAAAAAAACTCTCCACCCTGACAGTTGCTATAGGGATGGTTCTTTTGTTTGTTCTGGTACATTTTTCCTGTTGTGTGCACTGTTTGATTACAGTATTTTTATGACTCCTCATCAGGATACTGTTCGCTGGACACACAGAGGAGCGAGCTGGTGAGTTTCTCTTTTTTTTTTTTTTTTTTTTTGACCTCCCCCTTATCAGTCAAAGCAAGTTGATGTCAAATGTTCCAGGATTTCTACATAAACATTTCAAGTTCAGTGATCCCATGAGGGCAAAAAAGGCAGCAGTTTTATTTCCTGTTGCTGTTCTCCATGAAAATCGCATATTGGCTCTTTGTCCCTTAGGACTGACGCACTGTGGCTCACAACAACACAATTCTACACCAACATGACTATTGAGGTGAGGCCTTCCCATCGCACCACCACTCACCTTACCTACTGATTTAGTTTTATTGATTTTTTTTGATTTTTTTATTTCCAGTGAGCAAACATTTTTGTCCCCTTTTTGTATTTCTGCTGCAGTTTCTTCCGGTGTACAAACCCTCAGAGGAGGAGAGGAGCAACCCCGGCCTGTACGCAGACAACGTTCAGGGAGTCATGGCCAAGTGAGCGCAAGATCCCACTTTTTACACATTTTTTAGCGTGAAACCAGGATGATGGACCATGAGCCTGTGAGTAATTCACAATATTTTTTTCCTTCCTGCTCTCGCAGGGCCCTGGGAGTCCCGTCCACAGACTACGAGTTGGACGTTGGCGTTCCTGTGAGTAAACTGGGAGGACTCTCTCTCCCGTTGGAGTCTCCGGCCAGGGAAACTCTCTCTCTGCTGCACAGGTGAGACGATGATGTCATACCTCAGATGGTGTCAGACTTTAACATCCGAACGCGTCCGTGGAGTCATGCGTCTCTCTCTCTCTCTCTCTCTCAGCCTGGAGGCATTTCAAGTGGAAGCGGCCCTGGCGCGAATGAAGGACAGGTGTCAGTCAGAAGCTCAGGGGTCAAAGGTCAGCGTGGACGAGCTCGCCTCCATCCTCGGCCTGACGGATCGTGAGACGGCCCTCGTCATCTGTGGCCTGTACTCCAAGGTAGTGTTTTTTCTTGTGTCTACAAATCTTTACTGTGATTATGGATTCCGATGAAATGTAATATTTCCATCCTGCATGTTTTTTTTTTTTTTTTTTTTTTTCCAGGATAAAACCGTGGACGCCCGACAGTTTTATTTGAGTGTGGCAGCCGTCTCCGGATTTGTCAGCTTCAAAGCTCTGCTTCACACGGCTTTCGATGTAAGTGCTGCTGCTGTTCCACACCTGATGGATGAATACTTGTTTTATTTTGAAATGATTCTCTATTTATTTCCTGTGCGTCTCAGTTGTTTGACAGGGAGGGCCGAGGGAGCCTCAGCGCCGAGGAGTTGTCGGCGCTCATGGGGGCGCTGCTGTGTTTGCCCCAGCACCGCATCACTGAGCTGCACACGGAGGCCTCGTCCAATGGGGGCCGGCTCGCTGAGGGTGAGTGTGACCAGCTTGTGATTTATTTTAATTTTTTTAATTTTTTTAATTAAGTAAAAAAAAAAAAAAAAAAGGCAGCTGGCGGTGAAGAGCTGGAGATGTTTGATATGTAACCTTCTTTGTATTTCTTTTGTTCCCTCAGACGATCTGCTGCGAGTGCTGACCACCCACCCGACCTATCAGAGAGTGGTGACGGAATACCTGCAGCCGCACACGCACAAGGCGGTCAACAACAACGCACACACGCACAACAGCAACGGATCGGTGCAGGACCACAAAAAGCTCCAATGAGGATCCTTCCTTTTTTTTTAAATCAGGATCTACGAGATGAGTGTTTAAACTAGAATATTCTTTGACGAAAGGATTGTTTTGTTTTTTTTAAGATTTGTGTCAGACTGTGTGTGTGTGTGTGTGTGTGTATGTGGATGTTTTTTGTTTTTTTTTAAGTCTTAGTTAAGGTCCTTGTGTTAATAATGCCAACATTTGAAAAGACCAGAACGGGAGTCAAGGATGCCACACTTGTTTTTGTTTTTTTTAAAGACCCTGATCACGTGAAGTTCCAGAACACAACATGTCTTATTTATAAACGTTCCTCTCATGTATATTAAATTGTGTTATTTAAAAGGGAAAAAGGGAATGTGCAAGAAAAGAAATGAAAAGCTCAGATTTTTTATTTTATATAAATGAGATATTCCGACTTTTTATTGTATCGCAAACGTTTGTATTTAACCAAGAATTAAACTGTGAATCGTTGTTCAAGTGTCACCGAACAGGACGTAGTCTTGGTATTTTTTGGGGATCTTCCTGGAGACCCGCGTTCCCATGAGCCTCTTGGATGTCTCGGCGCTTTTCTCGTCGTCCGAGAGCGTCTCCCTCTCCGAGTTTTCCTCCTCCAAAGGTGTCTGTCCAATGTCGAGGAATTTGCCGTGATGCGCGTCTTCGTCTGTCTCGGATGTCCCGCCTTGTCCCAGCTGTTTCCTTTTCCTCTGACTCAGCACCAGACTTTCACGTCCCGCCTCTTCTCCATCCGTGCTCTGACCTTCAGCTCCCACCTCTGCACGTGGAGCTAAACACGTACAATTTTTTTCTTTTTTTCTCTCCATGCATTTGCAAACTTCTGTCCTTTTTTTCCCCAATGGTACGTTTATCTTTATTTTATTTTTTATATATATATCAATCTTTTATTAATCGAGCATTGCCATTTTTTTTTTGTCACCTTTGTCCAGAGTCTGACGGTCAAGATGTTGCGGGTCTGAACGGAGGAGATAATCCAGGTAATCTTTGTTCAGAATGACGTCCACCTGCACAGGAAAGAGATTAGATTAAAAAAAAAAAAAAAACAAGATTTTCACCTTTCACGTGATTTAATATCATCGCTCCAGTACTCACATTGTTGACGAATTCTTGAACATTGAACCTTTTCTCTCTGGGGCTGGAGCTGCTTCCTGTCTCTACTCTCTCCTCCTCGTGGACGGCTTTCTCCTTCTCTTCCCCTCTGACCTCTGCATTTTCATTGGTCTACGCAAACGTATTAGGAAAAACTTTAAAATGCTGAATAATCCTTAGCTCATTAATATGTCCTATTTTTTTTTTCTTCGAACTGTCACAACACAGAGGCGTGTACCTGTGAGTTGATGGAGTCCATGATAACCATGTATTCCTCAAAAGCGCGATTAGCCAGCACTTCGTCTTCCAAAGAAGGCCCGGGCAAAACCTCCAAATTGTGTGCCGGCCGTTTGTCCATCCGCGGTGCGTCGTGCTGTCCGTATGGTAATTTCGAACCTGACCTCTGACCTCCTGACCAGTTCTGCTCTCCGGCCTCCCTCGATAACCTGTGGTCAGACGTGGTGTTGAGATCGGGGGTTGTGATCGTCATTATTTGAGCATATGATGTATATTTTACTTACAGGTCCGAGGAGAGAGGAGGATTTAGCTGCACAAGCTGCGGATAGATGCACCAGTTGGGGTGGACCTCGGGCAGGGCGCAATGGGAGTGAGGGGACAAGAGCGAGCTGTGTGCGACCAACACACTGGGGCTGAAATCATAACCGGACTCTCCTGGGCTCAGGATGAGCCTGGGTCGATGAGAGGCTGATTCAGGCTGGCCCCGCAGGTCAGGGGGTCGAGCGTGGAAGCCCAGTGCAGGCTGAGCTGGTCTCTGGTGTTGGATGTTCTCAGGAGGAGGAACTGCTGCTGGATCCATCCCTGTCGTGTGAACAAACACTTTTGTTGGATGCATCTGTAAAATCTAAGGCCAAAAACTATACATTTGATTGCCTGCTTTCATTATTATCATGACTTCCATTTGTTTGTTTGAATGGTACATTTATGATCTGTGTAGCACGACTAAAAAGTGGAAAAAATGATTGGTCATAGACAATATTAACACTTACGTTCAAGACAATCTCTTTTACAATCTTAATATGCAGATTAAATAAATCGTCTTAAATAGTATTACCTTTGATTTGTAAGAAAGAGGATTATAGCCACAAGTGTGTTTTTTGTGTTGGTATTTCTTGGTTAACAAACAACTTCCAGGTGCCCCATTGCCACATACCTTGCGTCATTTGAATCCTCAGCAGATGGGAGCAGAATTTAAATCTCAATGATTATAGGCAGAATTGGTTCAAGAATAAGGTTCTAAGGTTGCAAGCTGTGAAATACAGCCCCACTGTTTCAAATGAATTTGATTAAGCCGTAAGAAAGAAAATAATTGCAAATAACCCCTGAAAATGGGAGACTGAATTAATGAGTTGATGGTGAGTGACCACGGGACGCAGTGTAACTGGATAAAACCACAGATTAATTGATCTATAAGCACAGATGACAATTCATTGAATATAAAATATGAGCGTTATTGTTCTTTTAACTGGGAACAGAGGTTTGGCCATGGCTCAATTCGGAGATTAAAACACGTTTCTCTGAGATTAGAGGCAACAACACGCGTCTGAGAAGAATCCCCTGTGAGATTCAGAAAGTCAGAAATTCACAGGGCGCTCTTTCAAAAAGTGCTCAGAGCGACCCTCTGGCGGTGAAAGATAGGAACTTCACGCAGTAGTAAAAGCAGCGTTAATGCAGGTAAAAAAGCCTATGAGCTTTTCTGGTAAGTAGTTTCAAAATATAAGCTCACCCGAAACAACTAGGAAAAAATGACCGTAACACGTATCGAAAAAATCGATTTAGGCGTTACTTTCCTTTATGGCACTATCATACAACCAGCCGTGGTTTGACACATCTAATGTGGGAGCGCAGCAGATACCTTGACGATGTTAGCACGTTTGTTTCCGCCCATGCTAACTCAACGCTAACATCGCCACCTGCTGCTCTCGCATTAAAATATGTCAAACCACGGTTGATAGTGCCATGAAGTAATGTTGCGTCTGGTTTCATACATTAAAATGTATTTACTGGTAGAATTGTATCAAATATATACGGTCATTTTGTGTATCTAGTTGTTCCGGGTGAGCTTTTATTTGAACGAGTTGTTCCGGATGAGCTTTTATTTTGAAACTACTTACAGGACGTGCTGTTATATTTTTTACTTGCATTAACGCTGCTTTTACTACTGCATGAAGTTCCTATCTTTGACCACGTTCTGAGCACTTTTGCATAGTGAGTTATTACACAGGAACAACAGCAGGGGGCAGTAGTGCTGCAATGAATTTAACGTTATATCAATTATGGGTTTATTTTTATTTTTTAATGTGTGTATATATTTTGTAGGAAGCTGAACAAAACTAAATCATAACAATTTGTTGAAAATGATGTTTTGCGGAGTATTCCACTGTAAAATGACTTCCCAGCATGCTTAGCTCTCTGAACTTTGAACCGGATATCCTCTCTGCTTTCCGGTCGAGGAGAATCTTTGCCGCACGTGGAATTGAAAAGGAAAATATCACAAAGTTTTGAAGTTTATTCCAAAAGTAATCGGGACAACTGTGTGGTTTGTTCAACATTCCGGATCAGCAACACAGTTCGTGGTCTTCGCGATGTTTCTGCAGTACTATGTGGACGAGAGCGGCGACAGAGTCTACACTCTGAAGGTAACGTGTTTACATCCACACATTATGTTGCTTTTAGCTACTTATCTAAGATGATCTCTTTCCACCGTAAGCATTCTCGTCAAAAGCAAATCATTCAATCTAAATGATTTGCTTTCCTATTTTCAACCGTTAAAATTGATAGGCCAGTATCAATACAGATGACAACACACACAAGTTGAGTTAATGTTTTGGAGAGATGAATCAGTACACTTGATGTATTTAAATTGAGTCAAACCCCTTTTAATTTGTCAGGTGAAAAACAAGACAGGAAAATAAGCAAACAAAAACAACACATTTCCATATCTGAATACTATAGCCTCTTTTGCACTTGAACAATGTCGAACTATGTTATTTAAAGAGATCCCCGAGGTGGGGGAGCATATTGTCTATCTCCCAGCACTGAAATCCACTTTTGTCACAAACAGAAGTTGCGTCCTGACGGTTCGCCAACCAGCTCGGCCCATCCGGCTCGCTTCTCCCCGGACGACAAGTTCTCCAGACACCGGGTGATGGTCAAGAAACGCTTCGGCCTTCTGCTCACCCAGTCGCCCAGGCCTGTTTTGTGAGAGGTGACCGAGATTGACCAGAGAAGGAGGAAGGGGAGATTAAGACCGTGAAAATGGGACCGTAAAGCCCAGGCCCTGTACATGCATTGGATATCAGCTGTCGGGGATGTCAATGATCTGTTTTTGTTATGTCCCGTAGTTTGTTCATTTTAGATTTTTATGTTGGTGCTGAATAAAAGCTTTCTTTCTAGATGGTATTCTATTGTCCCTGTGTGAAAAATCAGGGGGAAGAGATGGAAATTACACGGCTTTACTCAATCTTTGATTCACCAATTTGTCTAAAACATTTATTAGGGATAAAGCCTCAGTATTTCATGATCAGGCTTGAATCTGCCCAGCCAAATGACATGATTGTGAAATTGGCAACATTTGAGGAAGTTCCTAATATCTGCTGACGCAGCACACAGCTCTTGTGATTAGACTCCTATAACTTAAATCCATTCATTTCTCTTCATGAAATGTTGCTCGTCACTATTTTGCTGTTTCTGTGTAGCTTTTAATTGTAATTTTAAGTATTCAAAACTTTAGACCTGATCTCTATTTTATTATAGACTCCAAACCTTTTTTTTAAAGTATGTTTTAACACTTTTGTTTGGAGGCAGAACTGGCTCATAACAAACAAAGACTACACATCCCGTGCGACGTTGATCGTGTGCGCATGCGCTCACTGTTGAAACTACGGAAGCTGACGAGGGACAGTGGGACGCGGGTGCGTGTTTTTGTGTTGGACGGAAAGTGAGAACCCGGGAGCGGAGCCAGATCTTCCCAGATGTAAGACAAGAGGACGGCGGCCAGGAGGAAGCGTCTTCCCCGGGGACACGTTAGTCAGGTAAGTCCTGGCAGGCGGCCGCCGGGCTGCGGTGGGTCGGTTTCGGGGCGTGGGTTGCGTCGCAGTCGGGTGATAATCTGCGGAGCTCCGCGGAGTTGACAGTTCATCAGCCGCGCGGCTAGCGTTAGCATCGGCTAGCTGAACCCCCTCAGCCACCACCCCCCCTGCGACCCACGCTGGACCCGCACAGGTGATGACTCCCTGCCGGACATTCCCGGTCCCATTTATAGGAAGCGATCATTCAGCAGGAGACACAAGTCTGTCCCGATCAGGCTGAGGACACCAGCCGGTCCATCCCCAAAATCAGGCGCGCGCCTTCCCGGTGTGAGCCGGTTTAAACGGCGTGGAACGCGCCGCCGTGCGACCCACGCTGGACCCGCACAGGTGATGACTCCTTGCCGGACATTCCCGGTCCCATTTATAGGAAGCGATCATTCAGCAGGAGACACAAGTCTGTCCCGATCAGGCTGAGGACACCAGCCGGTCCATCCCCAAAATCAGGCGCGCGCCTTCCCGGTGTGAGCCGGTTTAAACGGCGTGGAACGCGCCGCCGTCAAAGCCCAGATGCCGCATTTCTTTTGTCACGAAAAAGCCCCGTGTGAGGTCAGATCCGAATGGATGTGATCTCATTTTTTTTTGCATTCTTTATGGCGATTGCCAGCTCTGACTGAGTCACTTATTATACCGGGAGGGGTTTGCTGACCGGTTCAAGCCAGAATTATTATGGCTAGCTTAATTGGCTTAGAATGCGCGAGTGAGTGGCGGCGAACAGGAGAGCATCCCCCGAAAACATGCAGGTCAGGATCGATTCAAGTGATCACGTCTTTTATTGATACCCGATTGTTGCTGGAAGACATTGATTGCAGCTGCGTTAACGCGAGACAGAGAGACTGACAGTAAGAGGGCGGGGCCACACGATCTTCTTGTTTTTGTTTGTATTTCCTTATTATTACTCAAAGTTTCATGTTGTTATTCATTTAGATCGCTATTTTTCTCAGACGTGTTGGTTGCCCCTATCTGCTGAATCTCAATAAGTGAACATTGCACTCATGAACTCTTCATGTATCTCAGATGAAAGTATTATTTGAACTAACAATCCTTTTTAGTTTCCGATCATTTAAAGCTTTAAAATGACCATTTATTCTTTTTCACTATCAGAATAGTTGCAGATCACGTTTCAGTGTCTTGACTTCTTCTGGCAGTTACACTTCCAGACTTGCACATCGCTGGATGATGTGAGTCTCATGATGGGATGAAGGAATGATTTGTGTTTGGTGAATGGAGTATTTGACCATTTGCTGATAATCAGGATAAGCGTGCCACAGATGAAAATCTGGGATACTAATGTACCGGGCGGAATCATGCAGAATAACGTGTGAATAAGCAGAAATGTGGCCAGAAAAACGACATGTTCTGCTCCTCAGTAATTAGACCACGGGAGCAGAAAAAAGGAAACAGTCCCGACGTGGCATCACAACACGTCTGCACTATTGTGTTGATAACAAACTGGCACACACACAATTGAACTGGAAAGGAGATAAGGCGGTGGGGTACTGGTTTCTATGTCAATCCAAAGTTGTGTGTCTCAAGCCTGTAGGACTGAGTGTGTTTGTTTAGACTTATACCTCAGCCTTTTCCGCAATGCATGCTGGGATAGGCCTCTGGTCCCCACCTGCAAACTAAAGAAAGATCATTTCATGCCCTGTCTCCATCTCCGCACGTGGACTGACGGAGTGTGTGAGACACGGTCCATGCCCCTGCATGCAGATTCAGAGAGAAAAAAAAACAGCCGGCAGCTACTGGCACAACCGGTTGGAACCGCTCTCTTTTTAATAATTAAATTATGAACCAAAAGCCAAAAACAACATTTCAGCCACATCCACCTGTCCTGCCCCCCCCACCCCAGACGATGGAGTAAATTGGGCAGTTGACTTTGCACCTTCTCGGGCACCCACCGGTGTGTTTGGGGCTGGTTATTGTTTTACGCCTCCCTCCTTCAGAGAGTCTGTCACGTTGTGGGCCGATGAACTCCCAGACATTTATCCAGCCGCCACTGTTATGTTGACATTTTATTCTATTGTGTAGAATGGCGTGTTGGTGCATGCCTTTTCTTTTGTCAGCATGGGGGTAGACGTTCAGGGACAAACAAACGCAACTTTTCACTCAAGAAGTAGAGCCGCGTGCTGCTTTCGGTTTATTGTGCATCACACCATTTTGTGGTTACTATTCAGAGGGCAGGTTGTAAAGCTGAAAAGTAAAGAGATCGTCACAAGACCTGAAAAGATTTGGTGATATTCTGGAATGCACATTGCATCTGAAGATTAGTTCCACCTCAGGGCACATTCTGCCTTTTTACATTCATAATGTGTCTTTGCTGTGTAAACTAACTTCTGCTTTATTTGTTCTCCTCTCTGCCCCCCCCTCTCCCCCTCCTTGTCTTCCTCTGCCCTCGCTGTGGTCACTCGTGATTTCAGTAGCGAAAAAACCAGTTGGATATAATTTACTTAGGAAAAAAGAAAAGGGTGCCACTCCTCTCCTGAGCATCTGTGGGAATCAGGACGTTGATAGAGAGGATAAGAGCAGACATCTGACACCTGGTCGGCACAGAAACGGGCCTGTTGTGACATTGTTGATTTCTCATGCCTGTTGGTAAACCGCACGTTTGCTTCAATGGAGAACTGCAGCAGCAGAAGGACAAATTGTAGAGGCCGCCGTAACCGCAGCATCACCTGGGAAATAGCCTAGTCCACCCCAGCGCAGCTCAGCCCAGCCCTCGCTCGGCCGGTCCTGTCCACTCCCGCACCCCGTCCCCTCTCTGCTCCCCCGCATCCCCTTTCCAAGTGAGTTGCCATGGCGTCGGTGCGCTTCACGGTGACGCCCACCAAGGCGGAGGACCTCCCGGGGCTGTCGGACACGTCGCCCGACCTCAGCTCGCGCTCGGACGCCCGCGTGCGCTTCGGCTCCAGGGAGAGCGTGCATCGCAGCGACCCGCTGAGCGAGGCCACCAGTGGAGGAGGAGGGGCCGAAACTCCGGACCACAGCGTGGAACAAGGTGAACACACGCACACGAGAGCAACACAAGACAAAACCTGCTTAAAGATGTCTTTCAAATATATAACTCGGAAAGGCGTGTTCACACATTCCATGGCGGACAAAAGCCCCGATCACACCAGTCTGCAGAACAACGTGTCACTCCATTGTGTGTAATCCCTCATGTAATCTTGAATAATCCGTATAAATCAGCCACTTCGCTATCATAACAGACAGTCTGAAAACAAAATACACATGTGATGTCACTCTTCCTTCAACAAAGGAACCCATTCATAGCTTTTGGAAGTCGTGCAATTCTTTTTTCGAACCGTATGTGATGACTGGATTCCTGTGAATTTTGTAAACCATAAGCAACAGTGGGTTTATTTATTATTTAGTGTTACACATGCAAACAAAAACAATGGTAGTTTCTGTTCCAGCCGCGCACCTTCCCATGATGCACCCCCCCCTGCCGCAGATAGAATCTACTTCTGTGGGAAACAGCGAATCAGGCGCAGCAGCGCAGTCAGGCCGTGCATGAGTGAAGCCCACGGGCCCCACAGATATATTTACTCTCACTAAGCTCGGTCTCCAAAATGTCGTCAGCGGCCAGCAGAAAGAGAGCGGCTATTTTTACCCTCACACACACACACACACGCAAGTCTTCAGGCTTAACAGTGTCTTTATAAATGTGTTTTTATGGCTCGCTCTGGATCATTAGGCGCCTCCGTTTGTTTCCCGAAGCAGAATGAGCCACAGTTCTATATCATTCAGCTGTAGACGAGAACCATATGAGGTTCATGTCATGCCTATGGTGACGATTGTGCAGGCTTCACATCTGCCACCTGTGGTTAACACCCGGCCACTCGCTCCCCTCGCTTTTGTGGAAGCGAACGGCAGAAACCTTTTGTCACATGCGCTCTGCTTCAACAAGTGGGCCCTGTAGTTTGACATGCACACGCGCGCGTGGGAATCCAGGTGTGTTTTTCTCCCCAGGCGAAAAAAAACACACTGGAGCGTCGGGTTGCCGCCTGCAGTGCGTCCACCTCGCCTTTTTCCAGAAGTGCGGAAGAATAGCTGCGCTGATTCTCAATGAGGGCAGTGATAGCCGCGGAGAGATGTAACTGTATTAGCTGCGCTGATCCACTTAAGCGTTTGCATAGTGGTGAGGAAGCCCCACGTCGTTTAATGAGCTCCCATAAATAGAAATGGAGCCGGTTAATCCCAATTGAGCGTCAACCAGGCTGTTGTGATGCCGCAGTCACTTATGCAGAGAAACAAAGCGCTCCAAAACGCCCAGTCCGTCGACCCACGCCACGACAACAAATCCCACAAATAGCCGAGCAGGCGTCTCGCGGGCGGCTGGAATAGAAAAGCGGCGTGCCGACAGGAAAAATACGAGTGGGGAACCTGAAAGGCGACGACGACGAAGAGGAGGAGGTCAAAAGCTCTCCGATCCATTATTTTTTCACACCTATACATTTGGATATTGAATGTAACTATTTAATATTGAATGGCCACTCACACACACCCTTAAATGAACGACTTGAGCTGGTCTTTGTGAAGCCTTGCCGACGTGCCGGCGTCTTTTCTGTGACACAAACAGGTTGGACGCCGGACATTCCAGAGGGACTTTCCTCGCCATTGTCTGAATGTGTGTCCTGCTGACGCACACTGAAACGTCGGTATAATTTATGCGCGACACCTTTATTTCGTACAGGAACCAACCAGCCCCATTGGTTTGCTGGTGAATCTTTTTCCCCCCCCCGCACATGGTGAGTCAGTCCCTGAATATTAACCAGCGAGTTGGCGTGGAGTCACTTTCACACTCGGTGAATGAAGGACTGAGAACAGGATGGGAAGTTACCACCCACCGGCCAAATGCTGGCCTTTTTTTTTTTTTTTTTTTTTTCCTCCCTCTGTTGGCTTTTCCTCTCGGCGTAACCAGCTGATGCTCGCTTCGAAAAGTGTAGTTGGTCGATAACAGTGGCGCGGTAAATCTTCTCACTCGGTGAATGAAGGACTGAGAACAGGATGGGAAGTTACCAGCCACCGGCCAAATGCTGGCCTTTTTTTTTTTTTTTTTTTTCCTCCCTCTGTTGGCTTTTCCTCTCGGCGTAACCAGCTGATGCTCGCTTCGAAAAGTGTAGTTGGTCGATAACAGTGGCGCGGTAAATCTTCTTTTTTTTTTAATACAATTAAAAAGGACCTTTTTGTGGTAACTAATCATTTTTGCGGAATTGGGTCCATCATTTTTTTGGACATTTCGTAATGCTTCCTTGACGAAACCATTCGATTTTGACTGGCCATGTCTTTTGGGAATAATATCCAGCGGAAACCAAATTTTTTCCGTTCTTCACGCTTGAAATGTTCTGGAGTGGTGTCATGTGTGACTGACCTTGTGTGAAGTGTGCGTGTGTGTGTGTGTGTGTGTGTGGCGTAGCAGGGAGGGAAGTGATGTCGCTGACTCAGTTGCTGCTGATGCAGTGGTCTGAACTGAACTGGTGACGGTGTATTTCATGTGTGTGTGTGTGTGTGTGTGAAAGAGAAAGCTGAAGTCCTTCCAATAAAAGGTCACCAGTGTCTTCTCTTTTGTCTTTGTCTCTCCGTTTTGTCTGACCATCTTTTTCGGTGTTTTTCTAGGTGATGGAAACTCCAAGATCTCCAGCGTGTACATCAACAACAGCCATGGGATGGACGACGATGATTTCTACGACAGAAACTTGGCCTTATTTGAGGTTTGAAATGCAATATTGATGTAAAAAAAAAAAAAATCCCTTCACAGTCACATTTCTTAAAATGTTCTAGAGCTTAACACATGCTGTGTCCATTAATATCTCCAGTTTTTTTTTTTATCATCCATGGATAAAAGCAGAACCTCAAAATGTTGGCTGATTATAGAACCATAAATAAGATGGTGTGTGGGTGTGGATCCTTTTAGTCTCGTGTGTTTTAGTGTGTGACAGGCCATGTAATATGCCCATTTCTCCCGAATCCTGACTTTATCTTTTCTGCTTTTCATCCTCGCTCTTCCATCTCCTCCTCCTCCTTTTTTTTTCTCTTTCCCCCATTCTCTTCATCCCCTCCGGGTGTCTCATTCCTCCCCCCTCTGCCCTGCTTTGTTTCACCGGCCTCAATTTGGTTCCACCCTACTTCTTGCCTCAACATCTCTCTATCTCACTCTCTCTCTCGCCACCCCGCCGCCCTTCCTCCCTCGCTCTTCACCCCACAGGAGGAGATGGACACTCGGCCCAAGGTGTCCTCTCTGCTCAGTCGCCTGGCCAACTACACCAACCTGACGCAGGGCGCCAAGGAGCACGAGGAGGCCGAGAACATCGGGGAGAAGAAGAAACCCGGCAAGGTATACCAGAGAGTGGATACGGTCCAATAATAAAAGCACATAACTAACACAGGTGCACTCACCATAACACAATATTACACAATAAAGTATTGATGCCCATTTTAGCACCCATGCATTTCTAGGACGCTAAATGCACTGCGTTTTGATTCAGAGTGTTGTTGTAGGTGATAACAGCAGGAAATGTCCTCAGCTCACTTAAAATAAGGGAAGAGTCGAGACAGATCTCTCTGAAGACATTATAGTTAAATATTAAAAGTTTAACATTGGCTGATCATGAGTCAGGAACCGTCGGGTCAGAAAACAAGCGAGTAAATCTTCAGCCGGTGACCTTTTGACCCCTCGCCTGCAAGTGAAAGTACAGCGGGATGTTACCCTGCAGTCCTGGCTGATAAGGAGCCGAGAGACCCAGATAAGATAGTCTGCCGGAGCGCTCCAGCAATAAAATGTTTTTAGTAGCTGCCAGTCCAATGAAAGTAGATTTGAAAAGGACAAAAGAACATCCAGTTTGTTTAAAATCAATGAAATTGCATTTTACCATGTGTGTCGCTGATAATAAACTCCCCGTGTCCTGCAGTCTCCACAGATGGGGACCTTTATGGGCGTGTACCTGCCCTGTCTGCAGAACATCTTCGGCGTGATCCTGTTCCTGCGGCTGACCTGGGTGGTGGGGAACGCCGGGGTGCTCCAGGCTCTCTGTATTGTCTTCGTATGCTGCTGCTGTGTGAGTATTTGTGTGTGTGTGGCTGCAGCATGTTACAATATATATATATATTTTTCCAATTTGTCTTTTTGCCTCGCTCTCCTCCCTCCTCAGACATTGTTGACTGCCATATCGATGAGTGCAATCGCCACGAATGGAGTTGTGCCAGGTAGGCCTTCGCCTCACTACCTCTCCTTTCTATCCTTCCCATACAGGTGGGTTACACTGCACAAAGAGAGACACACAACTTAGCTTTATGTTTCACCTGTGTATTTCAGGTGTCAAATGTACTTAAAAAAGAAATAAGACCTGAATAAGTCTATTCGACTGTAATTACACAGTTAATCCACAGGAGGGCAGTGGTACCTCTCAGCTGGAAAATCAGCCCTGTGCATTAATCTTTAAAAAATACATTTAAGAGATGCTAACATTCTATTTTAGTGAATAATAGTAATAGTTAATATATTAAATTGTTAAAGTGGAATATTTTTTATTTTAATTGAGAGAGAGAGAGTGGAAAAAGTCCCTGACAAATCATGGTACTTTATTATGAGAAAAAATATGAGAAGGAGAAGCTTTGACAGAAAGTATATACACTTCAGTATATTCAATTTCATCTGCTATCGGATTCTCAGATCTACTTGAAGCTTATTTCCACGTGAATCGTACATTTAGATGGCAGTCCACCAGCGGCGTCGTTGATAAAGTGCTTATTTGTCTTCTAATCGGTGTTATTTCTGTTTGTCCTGTCTCTCCCTCCGTCTGCCTCCCCCTCTCTGTCTGCACACACATTCAAAATTCCGAAGATTTATCCGCCATTAACTGAAACGCCTCCAGCCGAATCTCCCAAACTGCAAAAGTAGCGTTGTATTTTAAAGCATGCGACACCGTGTCGAATGAAAACCGCTCGGTAGGCAACATAGAGACTTAATCTCATTTCATTTCATCATCTTTTATTCTCACCTGGGCGGCTTCGAGTTCTCACACTCCCTCACCATCAAATTCCAGATGGTAGTTGATTCTCTGTGTATGGAGTTAATTGTGGTTAATTTAAAGATGAATTACAAGTGTTTGGCTTCCCGAATCCCGATGAATCTGCAGATGGCTTTATCTATAGAATATGTTTTTTACGTGACTCACTTTTTGTTCACAGTATTTGTGTTGTGCGTTTGTCTATTGTACACACAAATATATGATTGTTAAAGGGTCGCATTTTGGAAACCAAACACTGTTTTCTGAACTCTGTCTCGTCACATTATGCTTATTCCTACAAGCATAGGATGACTTCTCTCATCAGCGTTCCTCTTTTCTCTCCCTGTACCTCCTAACATCATAATGTTACTAACCGTCCACCCCATCTCTCTCTCTCTCTCTCTTTATGTCCCATCTTCTTTTTCTCCATCCTTCCTCCTTGGTTTTTCCTTTATCTTTTTTTTCTACCTTTTCTCTTTCTGCCTCTCCATTTCCATTTCTTCCAACCCTGATGTACAACCTGCCCCGCTATCTCTCTCTCTCTCTCTCTCTCTATACCTCCCTCTCTTCCTTTCCGTCCACAGCCGGAGGCTCCTACTTCATGATCAGTCGCTCTCTGGGTCCAGAGTTCGGGGGGGCAGTGGGCCTGTGTTTCTACTTGGGCACCACCTTTGCGGGAGCCATGTATATCCTGGGAGCCATCGAGATCCTGCTGGTGGGTCACCTGCATGATGATGAAGATGATGATGATGATGATGATGATTAGCTCCCTATCAGGTTTATTGCATTCACTTAATCTAGTCTTTTCCTCCCTTCTCACAGATGTACATAGCACCCAAGGCCGCCATCTTTGAGTCAAAGGACCCTGAAGGCGAAGGGGCAGCCATGTTGAACAACATGCGAGTCTACGGCTCCATCTGTCTCCTCCTGATGTCTCTGCTGGTCTTCGTGGGCGTGAAGTACGTCAACAAACTGGCCTCCATCTTCTTGGCCTGCGTCATCGTCTCCATCGTCTCCATCTACGTCGGAGCTCTGGTCTCCGCCTTCAAACCGCCGCAGTTTCCGTAAGTGGGATATCACATACCGGCCCCTCCATTTTCAGAACTCCACGACCTTCACTGACTGGCAGTTTTTTTTTTCTGTCCGCAGCGTGTGCATGTTGGGAAACAGAACCATCAACGGTCACGAGATCTATGACGAGCGGTGTTCGAAAACCGCCCTGGTCCAGATCACAGAGTCGGAGGGCAGAGAGGACAACTTCACCTCCTTCAGTGGTGGGTCACGTCACCCTGCTCAGGCACATCCATCCGCTCGCTTTCACGTGACGCTCTGTGTCCACCTCCACAGAAAACAGCACCGCAGGCCCGACCTTTGACCCCGGCCACATTCTGGTGGAGAAGAGCACGTACCTCTGGTCGCAGTTCTGCGAGGGCCCAGAGGTCAACTCCTCCTGCGACGAATACTTCACCGCCAACAATTTCACTGAGATTGCAGGGATCCCCGGTCTGGCCAGCGGGATCATTTCAGGTGGAGTGGTGTGCTGAGAGCAACAACGAGTAACACACAAACGCACACAGCAGCAGACACCTCCTAATGATAGCAATCCTCAATCTCCTCCTTCTAGAGAACGTGTGGAGCTCCTACCTCGGTAAAGGCGAGGTGGTGGAGAAAGGCTCCCTCAGCTCCTCACATCTGGCCCACCCGGCCTCCACGCACCAACCGTACGTGTTCGCTGACATCGCCACCTCCTTCACCCTGCTGGTGGGCATCTTCTTCCCGTCTGTCACAGGTGCTGCTGCTTTTATATATCTTTTGTTTTTGTTTTTTAATACATTTATTCAAGATAACGTTCGGATTTTTGTAGCTACTATAAAAACAATCTATCTTGAACCCAACTTGGTTCTTTATTTATTCATTTATTTCTAGTTTATTTATTTATGAGCAATACCCTGTTTATATGTTTTTGTTTTCAGGAATAATGGCGGGTTCGAACCGGTCGGGGGATCTGAAAGACGCCCAGCGCTCAATCCCCATCGGAACCATCCTCGCCATCCTCACCACTTCCCTCGTCTGTATCCTTGAAACACAGATGTTGCGTGAACATCCAAAATCCACCTCCAAGCAAGTCGCTGCAAAGCTAAGTTGAGGGATTATGTTGGTGTGGTTTTCCTGAGTGCCGTCCACCCAGACCTGAGCAGCGTGGTTTTGTTCGGAGCCTGCATTGAGGGGGTGGTCCTCAGAGACAAGTGAGTACATGTGTGTGTCTGTGTGTGGCAAGTTGTGTTTTCAGTGAGGATCAAATAACTCCTTGTATTGTTGTTGACGTTTGCAGATTTGGCGACTCGGTGAAAGGAAACCTGGTGGTGGGGACTCTGGCGTGGCCCACTCCCTGGGTCATCGTCATCGGCTCTTTCTTCTCCACGTGCGGCGCGGGACTCCAGTCGCTGACCGGCGCGCCCCGACTCCTGCAGGCCATCGCCAAGGACAACATCATCCCCTTCCTGCGGGTCTGAGATTCTCCAATATGTATTTTTAGTACAATTACACGTTTTTTTTTTCTCTCTCTCTTTTTTTACTATGATTGACTCGTCCATATTTCCAGGTGTTTGGCCACGGGAAGGCTAACGGAGAGCCCACCTGGGCCCTGCTGCTGACGGCCCTGATTGCCGAGCTGGGGATTCTCATTGCCTCTCTGGACCTGGTGGCTCCCATCCTAACAATGTGAGACACTGCTCTCTGCGTGTGTGTGTGTGTGTTACACTGTTAAGTTCCCCCCCCCCTCTTGTGTTATGAAGATGATCCCTTTCTCTCCCTCCAGGTTTTTCCTGATGTGCTATCTGTTTGTAAACCTGGCCTGTGCCCTGCAGACCCTCCTGAGGTCGCCCAACTGGAGACCACGCTTTTCCTACTACCACTGGTACTACCCCCCACACACACACACACTCATCAAACATGTATGTGAAGACACACACTGATCTGTCGCTCATCTTTGTACAGGACCTTGTCATTTTTGGGGATGATTATCTGCCTGGCGCTGATGTTCATATCCTCTTGGTACTATGCAATCGTTGCCATGGTGATTGCAAGCATGATCTACAAATATATTGAGTATCACGGGTATGTTGCCATGGAGATGTATCTCCCCCCACCACCACATGATTGTACATGTACAGCATGGTTATGAGTGGTGTGTGTTTTTTTTTGTTTTTTTTTGCTTTTCATTTATTTCTGATGTGAATGTTCTGGTTGTTTGTCTGGAGGACGTCACAGAACACCCACTGCATATCAGATGGATATACATAAATCCATCTTCGAATGTTTGTGCAATTTGTGTGAATCAGAGCGGAGAAGGAGTGGGGGGATGGGATCCGCGGCCTCTCGCTCAGTGCTGCCCGTTATGCCCTGCTGAGGTTGGAAGAGGGACCACCGCACACCAAAAACTGGAGGTACGCAACTGCGACACAAACACGAAGATAGAGGTTTATCTTCCGAAAATACTGCGGATGGTAGAGACGTTCTTTGCTTTCTCTGGATTCCATTTCTATTTGAATCCAAATAGATCATGGCTGATAGGGTTCAGTTTGATATTATGCTGAATGATTCCCTGGATGTGTGGGAGAAGCTGGGAAGAGAAATCTAAGGTTGTATTGATTTTCCTGGGCACGATCCACATCTCGCTTGCGTTGTTTCTCCAGGCCTCAGCTGTTTGTGTTACTGAAGCTGGACGAGGACGCCCACGTCAAGTCTCCTCGCCTGCTGACGTTCGCCAGCCAGCTGAAGGCGGGAAAGGGCCTGACCATCGTGGGCACCGTGGTGTCTGGCAACTTCCTGCAGAGCTACGGCGAGGCTCTGGCAGCCGAACAGGTAGGAACCGGCTCTCGGCGGTCACCGCGGCAACCAATCAGGCGAACTCCAGAAGCAATTGTCGCCTATGAATCTGGTTTCAGACTCTGAAGCACCTGATGGATAAGGAGCGCGTGAAGGGCTTCTGCCAGTGCATCGTGGCTCAGAAGCCACGAGACGGCATCAGCCACATGATCCAGTCCAGCGGCCTGGGAGGAATGAAACCCAACACCGTGGTGATGGGCTGGCCTCACGCCTGGAGGCAGAGCGAGGACCCTCAGGCCTGGAAGACCTTCATCAGTGAGTCGGAAGTAGACTGATATCTTGTTCTTTTTTGAGTGAGACACCTGCATCGACCTGCCACTCTCTGTTTTGCAGACACGGTGCGGGTGACCACCGCAGCCCACCTGGCCCTGCTGGTGCCCAAAAACATCTCCCTGTTCCCCAGCAACAGCGAGCCCTACACCGAGGGCTACATCGACGTCTGGTGGATCGTCCACGACGGGGGGATGTTGATGCTGCTGCCTTTCCTCCTGCGTCAGCATAAGGTCGAGTTTTTTTTTTTTTTCATTCTTCTGCGTTTGAGCACATTGAGAGTATTGTGCAGCCTTTGACTTTTTGCTCTCCTCCGCAGGTGTGGCGCAAGTGTGCGATGCGCATTTTCACAGTGGCTCAGATGGAGGATAATTCAATCCAGATGAAGAAGGATCTGGCAACCTTCCTCTATCACCTACGCATTGAGGCTGAGGTGGAAGTAGTGGAGATGGTACGCTTTATTTGTCATGTTGATTTAAAAAAAATAAACACAGGAGAAAGGCCACGGTGTAAAATGAAAAACATTTCATTCTTTCTGCAACAACGGTCCTAAGTGGCGTGATCTCCGTGTTCTCTTCTCTCAGCATGACAGCGATATCAGCGCCTACACCTATGAACGGACGCTGATGATGGAGCAGAGGTCTCAGATGCTCCGGCAGATGCGGCTGTCCAAATCCGATCGGGAGAAAGAGGTGCGGTCCAGTCCCCCCTCCTGTTTTTTTTTTTTTTTTTCCCAGTCCTGCCCGTGGATCATTCCCCGATTAGCTGACAGGGGTTTTACTATTATTAACGCAAAGGATCCGCCGCAGCACGCTCACGTCCCATTTTTCTGTGAATGTCGTGCATCATTTTATCAGGGAAACCCTGCTAGCGGCAGCGCTAGGCCAGAGGCAGGTGGAGCTACAAAGTCCCAGGTGAGGTCAGAGGTCATGGCCAGCTGTAAAGTATAAACTGCTCATGACGTCGTTGAGGTAGTGGAAAAAACTTAGCGGGAGACTGCGATCTGAGAATCGGACGTGACATGGAGATTCATTTTGAGGCAAATGATGAAATAGTGGGGACAGGGAAAGTTTTTATATGAAAGTGAAGCCAAGGGCAAAAATATGTATTGGGCGTGTCCAGGATACAAGGTCCTGGCAATTGCGTCGTTTTAATACTGGAACCGGTCTTGTCTCCTCTTGCCCCCGGTCTCGTCAGAGGGTGCGATGGAGTTTTGATGACGTAAGTTCACCGGTTACACAGTAGCGAAGCAGCAGCTGTCGGACGTAGAGCAGTTTAGACGTAGTGGTGGTTGTGGACACACTGAAACAGCGCGGAGGTTTTTCTCACCCACTCGGAGCTTCCGTCGAATCCTTCAGAAAAACAAGAGATGAAAGAATGTGTATCAAGATTGTTTATAATGAAAAAAATCCTTTTTTTACCTTTCGTCAAAAATCACAAATACCTTCAAAGATCCGATTTGAACATTTTTCTGATTTCACATCATTTGAAGGATTCAATGGAAAGCTCTGGAGTTTGTCCAACTTACGTATTAACTTCTCTCCCCTCCTTCTTTCTTCCTCCTCGACGATCCGCCGCTCTTGACTCTCATCATCATTTGTAACTTAATCTCAGAGGCGTTTTGGTTCAGGTCTGCTTTAACAGGAAAAACCCAGCTGACGTCATGATGATGAAATGGAAAAGAACGCGCGTGTGTGTGTGCGTTTGTGATCGTACCAAACCAGGCCCAGCTGGTGAAGGATCGCAACTCCATGCTGCGTCTGACGAGCATCGGATCCGACGACGACGACGACACCGACGGCGGCGAGCGGGACCGACCCACCATCAGCAGCGGCGGAGGCGGGGCCTGTAACGCCGGCAACAACTCGGAACACCACCGCCGTGTTCAGATGACCTGGACCAAAGAGAGGACGTCCCACCACAGAGCGGCTCACTCCGGCTGCTCCACGCCCGAGGGCTTCAGGGACATGCTCAGCATCCGGCCGTGAGTGGATCCCCCACAATCCACCAGCTCACAGCACGTAACACAACGCCGTGTTTAATGAGCCATTTCTTTCTTTAGAGACCACTCTAATGTCAGGAGGATGCACACCGCCGTCAAACTCAACGAGGTCATCGTCAACAAATCCCACGATGCTCGGCTCGTCCTGCTGAACATGCCGGGACCCCCCAGGAACTCGGAGGGAGACGAGAACTGTATCCTTATCACGGCAAATCGCAGATTCTCTAAAATGACACATTCATGTTCACCTCCTCAGACTCTTCGTCACAAGTTATTTTTTGATGAAGACACGGGTGAGTGTGTGATCCTTTCTGTGCTCAGTGAGGGGAAAAAAAAACTCCCCTTGACTCTCTTGCCCAGACATGGAGTTCCTGGAGGTTTTAACGGAAGGCCTTGAGCGTGTGCTGTTGGTGAGAGGTGGAGGAAGTGAAGTCATCACCATCTACTCCTGATTGGACGAGGGGGAGGACGGCGGCAAATCGAGCAGAAGTGATGCGAAGGGAGACGGAGGGGCGTGTGAGCCACCCAGCCCTTTTCCTTTCTTTTTACACTTTTCTGTCACGACGGGTGTCTCCATTCCACTTGTGTCGCTACAGAAACGCCAAACACAAAAAATTCCATGAGTGTGCGAAAGAGAGATACAAAGAGCGTTTGTTGGTGTGTTTGTGTGGAGGTACCAGCGTTGTGCGTTGGGGCGCGTGGACCAGGCACTGGGAGTAAATGTGAGAGGTGGAGACTCAGGGTTGCTTTTTGTACAGAATGTATTTTGGAAACGGACGTGACGGCTCTGAGTGAAGCCCGGCTGTCTGCTTCAAGTGTTTTCCTAGTTTTCATCTCTCCTCCAACTACTAGAGCAGGTTAGTTCCGCACTCGGTCAAATCTAAACCAGCTTAGTGACTCTTGCCATCTCATGTTGAAGGAGATGAAAGGTAGAAATGTCGCAGGCCTCTTTTCTCCTGATTTCCACCATATCCACTCGTATTTGCACAAACCTCAGCGTTGCTCTTATCCACGGTGAAGTCTGAAGTGGAATGACACTGAATTATAGTCTAATTCATGTGTGTGTTTGTCTGAACTTGCTGCTATTTATCAAAGCCTACTAAAACCATATCTGCCAGGAAAACAAATGACCCCAAACTTGATTTAAAATAAAAATAAAAATAGGTGAAATTAAGACTCCTACAGTAAATTCTGATTCCCTTTCTTTTTTAAATTTGATTAAACATATTTCTAATTTTTTACATATCCAAATAACGATTAAATCTATTATTATTATTTAACAGCTAAAATGGTTAAGTTTAAAGTTTCTTTAATTGTGCACAACATATGCAAATTCAAAAGGTGGATTATTTAAAGGTGAGATTGTTCGATACTAAATCAAAATGATTCGACAATTGTCATAATTAAACTTTTTTTTTAATAATCTCTCATTTTTTTTATCAGTTAAGTTGTTTTTCTTAGTGGAAGTGGGCCTTCATACGTACACACAAATCTATGTGATGAAAACAAACACAATAACAATAAGAGTTACCACCTGACACTTTTACCTTTGACTGTAAAGCCGCCGAGCACCAGCAGCAATGTGTTGTGCGATTGTGTAGCTCTTAACGCACACTTATGGATTTGTCCAGGTCAAACTATGACCCCGGTCGCACTGATGACGTAAAGGAAGTTCTGAGAGGTCGACTCTGTGTTGTGCCAAGAACCGGACCCATGATTGTGTAACAGGGTAGATGGTTAAGTGTGTTTAAGAAAGGAACCTTGTTGTTGTGGTGGTGGTTGTTGTGAAGGCCTGAGAGAAGGAGGAATAGTTGATACACTGGACCATCATGGAGAGGAGTGCTGCACTGCATGCTGTCATCCGGAGAGAAGTGTGTGTCTATTTGTACGTGTCTTTGTGCGTGTGAATGATTCATGTGTACATTTGACTCAGTGAAATGTTGTTTTCCATTCACTCTAATGAAAATATTTGCTGCGCTGTGTAGTATGAGCTCGTTTTATGAAAACTCTCCACCTCGGACAACTGAGAAACACCTGCTGAAATCCATCTTTTTCTCTTTGTGTGTGTGTGTCTGTAAGTGTGTCTGAAAGTGTGAGTGTGTACGTGAGCTTGTTGCAAAAGTAAGGGGCTGTACACTAGAGACTTTGGATTCCACTCTAATGCTTTTGTCCTTTTTCTTTTCTACAGTGTTATGTGCAGGGATTCTTTCACGTTCATTGTTGTATCCTACACATTGTTTTCTCGCTTGTACATAAAGACGAAAAAGATCCCAAGTTTTATCTTTTTTTAATTACATTAATATAAAAAGGAATCACAAAACAGCTTGAAAAAATACTGGAATAAATAAAACCATTTTGAAAGAAAGATTCCATGTGTGTCTCGTGTTAACGATGTGAGAGAACTTTTAATAAAATAGTTGCAACGCTAATTGTGTTTGTTAGGTCTCAAAGAAATACTAAATATATTATTAAAAGCTGCAACTTACAATTATACATTACAATATATAAAGAAATGTTTCTTCGTAATAATAACTATAATTTAAAAACAAATAGTTGGACGTTAAAATATGAATCGTTCTAAAACATCCTTCACGCTAAGAAACAGGTTTCTGATCAATTAAACTACATCTTATTTGGAAACTCAGTTCTATGCGTATCGACGTCACTTCCACTTGTACGTACAGTTCCGGAAGCCGATGCCATGTTGAGGAAATCGCTTCTGGGCGAAGTTCACAAACAAAAGTGGGATTAAATTAAACATAATCAGATTTCGGTGGTGAACATGGAGGTAAGAGTAGTTGGAATGAGAAACTCTCTATACATATCAGAAAAGAATCCGTTTTTTCTGCGTAAAAATTGATGAGCTACAACACGATCTTTTGTTGTCATTAATCCAGCAGTGTTGATACGAGCGGCCGGACCTTTAAATATAAATAAATTCCATTTAACCTCATGATGCCATCCCTTAATCCCAGTTGGTCCCACACACACCTGGAATTTTGTGTTTGTTTAAAAAGTACACAGTGGCGCAAAGAGTTTAAAAAAGTGAAACCGGAACTGAAATCACTTATTAAATATAAAACGAATTGTGCATTTATTGCTCTTATTGGAAAAGCAACATTAACCAATAACAGTTAAATTAAATGTACCGTCAGAAAGCACATGACAAGCGTCTTCCTGACTTGGTATTAAAAAAAGAAATCACAACAAAAGAAATGAGGGATACAATTATATTTTGGACATGTGTCCTTTGTATGTGTGTATTAGGAAGTTGTTGTGAGTTTTTTATTCATTTAGGGCGGATATAAACCTCCCATAACATGAACCCGGCAAATGTATAAAATCTTTCAAACAAAAAACTCGAGGGTTAGATTTTAATGTGACACTCGTATACGTTAACATCCGGTTTGGGCTTAATCCGGTTACCGATCCATTGCTCCGGATCCACTGAGCAGCCTGGCCCGGTCTAACGCGGAGCTCAGAGCCGGGGAGCGCGCTGTGTCCTCGGCCGCTGTCAGACGCACTGATCCGGCCGTCGTCTCTCGAAGCACCGGGGCAAAACCGTAGGTTCTTTGGGGAGCGGAAACAGGCGTCAGTCCCGCGGCAGGGCCAGAAGCCCCGAGCGGGCAGTGCTGAACCGTGCCGGGAGAAGTCAGCCAAAGAGACACGGGCCAACAGCCACGTTACCAGGTTATTTTTGGCACGGTTGCTGGTCCACACATGCTCTGATCGAGTCGTGCTAGCTAACCGTTAGAACCGTGCCCACCCACGGCGCCGGTGTCCGGAGTTACCGGGCCTCTGCTCCCCGGTGGTACCAGAACCCGGACCGGGTTGAAGGTGGGATAGTCCGAATTATTGCGTAACATCTGGTCGGATTGAGGAGGAGGCAGAGGAGGGTGGGATTATCGCAGTGAGAATCAACAACAACAAAAGACAAATAAATAAAACCATGGACCTGAATTTTTATTCGGATTTAACGGACGGTACCGGGCAGCATGGCGGGGACCCAGGGTTCCTGGACCCGCAGACATTCAACGGGTTCGACTCTGACAGCAAGGTGACATTACCTGTGTATCACTGGATCTGCCACACACACACACACACACGTAATCTGCCTCTGATTGCATGGAGCGATTACCTCCTTTGTGTGTCGTGCTTGTGTTGTTGTTTTCGTTTGTGTTATTTCACACGCTTGACAATCTGAGAGCGGATCCGGAGTGTATGAGATGAAGCCTAATGTCCTAATCTGTGTGCGCGTCTTTCAGTTCCCAGGAGGCAGTGACAACTACCTGGCCATCTCCGGCTCGGGCCATCCCTTCCTCTCCTCCTCAGAGGTAGGCCTCCTAATCCCCCCCTGCTCATCAAATGGCTTTTACCATTGATCCTTTGTGATTATCAAAGTCGGCTCCTTGCAGTTCATGTGATGGTGATGGATACTCGTGCTCGATTCCACTTCATGCTTTAATCTTATTGGAAGCAGCAAACGGGCCCGTGTGAAATGTCCCGATGGTGTCAAAAATCATCTGTCCCCCTCCGCAGACCTTCCACACTCCCAGCCTCGGCGATGAGGAGTTTGAGATCCCGCCCATCTCTCTGGACCCGGACTCGGCCCTCACCGTGTCCGACGTGGTGTCCCATTTCGGGGAGCTGTCGGACACGGGACACCCCTCGGACAGCGTGGTGGTGCCCGGCAACGCCGTGGTGGAAGGGGACGACCCCTCCTTCGCCTCCACCTTCGTGAACGCGCCTACGCAGGGACTGGAGCACCTGAGCCTGGGGGTCATGACCCAGTCGGGTGGAAGTGCCCTGCTGGGGTCGTCGCTGGGCATGGTGAGTGGGGGACCATTTAACCGGAACACCGGTCTTCACACTCTAACACTCTCTGCTCCTCCAGGATCTGGGACATCCCATCGGCTCTCAGTTCAGCGGCTCCTCTCCGGTGACCATCGACGTCCCGCTGGGGGACATGGGCCAGGGCCTGCTGGGCTCCAACCAGCTCACCACCATCGACCAATCGGAGCTCAGCGCTCAGCTGGGACTCGGATTGGGAGGCGGCAACATATTACAGCGGCCCCCCCAGTCCCCTGAAAACCGTCTGTCGGCCACGGCCTCACCCACCAGCTCGCTGCAGGATGATGACATGGATGATTTCCGAAGGGTGAGTCTCTCCATCCTCAGCTGTTTTGCATAAATGAAAACCAATGGTTCCCGTTAATTGTTCACATACGCAGGACTCATTCTCACTTACCTTCTCATTCAGAGCGTCCTGGTGGAGTCCCCCGTCTCCCTGGCCGTATCTCCCGGAGTCATCTCCCTCGACCCCTCCACGTCCTCGCTCTCCACCCCGAGCTCCAGCGGCTCTCCGGCCGCGGGGAGGAGAGGGGGAGCGGCGGGGGGGAAGAAGGGGAAGAAGAAGAAAGACCCCAACGAGCCACAGAAACCCGTGTTGGCCTACGCCTTGTTCTTCAGGGACACGCAGGCGGCCATCAAAGGACAAAATCCCAACGCCACCTTTGGAGAAGTTTCGAAGATCGTGGCCTCCATGTGGGACAGTCTGGGCGAGGATCAGAAACAGGTCAGAAGGAGAAGCTGTTAGATTGGAGAGGAATACTCTTTATAGAAGCCATGACGAAGTGGAAAATGCGTTTTGTCCTCATTTCTTCAGGTTTACAAGAGGAAATATGAAGCGGCAAAGAAGGAATATGTGAAAGCACTGGCAGAGTACAGAGTCAGACAGATCTCTCAGGTGAGCTGGGTCAAATTGTTCTCACTTCCTCCTCCGCACCCAGCAGGGCCTTCCATTCCATTCCATTTTTGTACTATCAATCTTCATTTGCAAAGTGACTGTAGATGCATCTTGGTGTTTACATCTCCACCCTCCTCCCTTCAGGCCTCCATTGAAGTCATGGACACTGCCCCCTCGCCTTCACCTCCTCCAGCTCCACGCTCCATCTCTCCGGGCTCTCGCATCACCCGTGCCCAGCAGTACAACCCGGAGGAGAACACCATCACCAACATCTGCACCTCCAACATCATCAGGCTGGACCTGCAGCAGGTCACCACGCGCTCCCGCACCGGCGCCATCAAACCGCCGCCTCTTCCCGCCCCCTCCATCACCGCTCCCAACCCGCCCACCGTCACCAAAATCATCATCAAACAGACGCAGCTGCCCTCTGGCGCCGTGACCGTCACGGCGATGCCGGCGACCTCGCTGCGGCAGCCGCCCCCGCTGCAGCAGATGCAGAGCACGCCTCCCCCGCCTCGGCTGCAGCAGATGGTCCACGCCCAGGCTCCTCCCCCTCTGCAGGCCAAGCCGCGGGCCACCGCCCCTCCGCCGCTGCAGATCAAGGTCGTGCCGCCGTCGCGTCAGTCCGATTCCAGCGGCCCGGTTATTGTGACGTCCACAGGCGAGACGGGGAAGTCCTCCTCGGCTCTGACGGTGGCGCTGGGACGGCCGGCCGCTGTGGTGATGGGGGTCGAGGAGGTGGCTGAGGCAGAGGAAGGGGTGAGCTCTGCAAATTACACACAAAAATAACACAAACTGCACTGTGCAACCGTACGACTGTGAATGAACCAAAAAACTGTTCATCTCTCAGATGGAGGTGGAGGTGAACGTGGCCCCCGGCCTGAGCGTGAGCGCCGCCTCCTCCGGTCCCAACATCTGCGTACGCGCCGGCTGCAACAACCCGGCCGTGGAGTGCAAAGACTGGGACAAGGAGTATTGTAGCAACGAGTGTGTGGCCACACACTGCAGGTAACCTCGCCAAACCAGTGAAACCAGTATCTATTGTCTTATTATAGATATAATCGGTTCTTTTTTGGAGAAGCTTTTAATCTTCCTGGTTAGAGCCCTTGTCCTGGTTTTAAGACACCTGTAGCTCTCACTTCAAAACTTGGATAGTGTTGCACTTTATACTACAGGAATACAAATGCGATTTAAATGACTGCGTACAACAGGAAGTGCTTCATTTTAATTTCCTTTCTGTTTATCGATCTCCCCTCCCCAGAGATGTGTTCATGGCTTGGTGTGCAATCCGAGGTCAGAACTCCACCACGGTCACATAGACGACGGACGACGGTGAGAAAAGGACAAAGATGATACATGGAATGACTGAATGAATGGATAATAGCCAAATCGGGCTCAGGTATCTGTGTATATATTTTTTTTTAATCATCTCATGTCAGATGTGCACATAGTCACATAAGGAAAGTATTTAAAAAAAAATAGGCTCTCTCATCCTGCACAAATGGCTCTCCTGAGGAACAACAACATGTTTTCACAAAAAACAAGATGAATGGATCATTTAATCAGGATGAAACCATAGAGGAAACTCGAGACTTGGCTCTGCTGCTCCAGACTTTACACTTGATCATGTATTACGGATTCAAAATGTGGACTTGATAAAGAAAACTGAACATTTTATATGTGCTCATTGTGTTTTTAATTATTTTGGAAAGGAGAAAAAAGAAGCGGCAGGAATGAAATCCTACAAACAACGCTTCCCTTTATTGATACACTGCAGCTTGATCAATGTGAATGAAACGTGAGGTGATTTTGTTTTATAATATTTTTTTTATTTTTATCATTCTTCAGTTTCATACGGGTGCTTTGGTGTCGACGGGCTGGGGGTGACGGCGGAGATTTAAATGAGTGGGCAAAGCACAAACAAGTCTTAAAGCTAATTTGGGGTTATTTGGGGATTTTTTTGTGAGAAGCAAAGTTACGAGATGAGATGGAAATGAACCAAATCCCTATTTGTTACCTTTAAACGCCACACTGGAAGAAAAAAAAAGCTCAACTCTTAAGGATTTTACTGAAATCTTTGAAAACAGGTGCTAATAAAAACAGCACTAAGGTTCTCACCTCTCCTCCTTTGCTGAAAAACCCAGTGACGTAAGATCTTTTTGTATATGTGATGCATATTTTGTTCTACGAGGAACATTTGTGGTGAAAATTGCTAAATAATGATAATACTGAATAAACAGAACACCAGCTCTGACAACACTATTACTGTAAGAGAAAAAGGGGAACGACTCCTCATCACTCATTGAATCTGACATGTCATTCAGGTCTAATATATAATCAAAGAAGATAAGGATATAGTTGCTTTTGGAAAGAAATGTTCCCAGTAGGATTCGGTGATGCAGTGATGGCTTTGATTTATGTAGATAACCTGGGAATGTTTTTTAACGGTGAAATAAAATCCTTTTATGTTTTAATATTCATCTGGTGATGCACATTTTGAACCCCAACGCGCGCCCCCCATCTTTAGAAAACACATGTATATGTGTGTGTATGTATAATATGTGTCTGTGTGTGTGTGCATATGTGTGTATATATATATCTATATGTATGTGTATATATGAATGTATACATAACATTTGGAACTGGAAAAGGCCATCTCTTCTGACTTGGAGTATCAGAAATATTCTGAAATTTCATAAATTATAATAAAACAAGGTAAGCAACGTAGACTCGCATAACACAACTCAACAACTACAAAGTAGGAGTTAGGTTAGGTTCGCTCATTCAAGATTGAAGAACGTGATGGTCATATGCACAACAATTACAGAGTGCAGTTGCTGGCAATGATATTCTAAGGTGTGTCACACTCCTCAACATTGCTCCAAGAAAGAAAAGCAGGGCTCATAAAAAGATAACCAGCAGGGCAGAAACATATAGTATATAAAACGTTCAACTTAGAAAGATTTGAAATACGGTCAAATAAACATGGTTATGAATAAATGTGAGAGGGGAGAGAAGGAAGAGAGAGGGAGATGAAACCGACCCTGAGGCAAGATTCTTGAATCTTGAAACTCCCAGGGCGCTCTTTATAAAAGTGCTCAGAACGACCCTCTGGCGGCGAAAGATAGGAACTTCGTGCAGTAGTAAAAGCAGCGTTAATCTAAAACGAGCACTTGTGGTGAGAAGTTTCAAAATACGAGCTCACCCGGAAAAACTAGATAAAAACGTGCCGTGAAAATGTAAGTAACAGTGATTTAGACGTAACACTGCTTCATGGAACTATTGTTCAACCAGCTGTGGTTTGACAAATTTAATGTGAGAGAAGCAGATACAGCATCAATGTTCCCAAACGACACGTTTGTTTCCGCTCATGCTAACTCGATGCTAACATCACCAGTGTATCTGCTGCTCTCTCGCATTCAATGTGTCAAACCACGGCTGGTTGTATGATAGTGTCATGAAGGAATGTTATGTTTAAGTCTGTGTTTCATACATTAAAACGCATTTGTTGGTAGAATTGTTTCATGCATTTTTATGGTCGTTTTTGTACCTAGTTTCCGGTTAAGCTTATATTTTGAAACTACTTACCGGAAGTGGTAATAGACTTTTCTTCTTGCATTAACGCTGCTTTTACTACTGCATGAAGTTTCTATCTTTGACCACCAGGGGTCGTTCCGAGCACATTTGTAAAGAGCGCTCTGTGGAAAAACTCGCATATTGAGTTATAACATAGGGACAACAGCAGGGGGCAGTAGTGCAATGTAATGTAATGCAGGAAAAAAGCTTGGAGTCGGATCCTATCGCGAGACTTAAACCAGACAGGATGTTTGATGACGGTGGCGGGAAAAGCCACCATGGCGGGAAAAAGCAGCGTGGGGCAACACAAGGCAGGAGGCGCTGTTGCGTCACGCAACATCGGAAATGCGCCACAAACAAGACAATCTCTCTTCAAAGTGACAAAAGAAACCGTCAAGTCGCTTTACGCAACGCAGTTACACGTTTATTTTTTAATGTTTTCCACACGAGGATCACTTAGAGCCAAGAAAGGAGTTGGATCATCAAATAAGGGTTATTCTTAAATGAGAAGGGGGAGGTCGGAGGAGCAGAGGAGGGGGAGGTCGTAATTAAGGCAGGTTGGTGTGTCTGTGTGTGTGCGGGCACGTGGTCGTGGGTGAGGAGGAACATAGGGGGGGATACATTATATTGTGTTTTTATATTTTTGATCGTGCTTTGAACGGGAGGCTGGTTGTGTGTTTTCCTTCGGGACACCTCGGCGGATGAGGCCTGCGGAGTGAAGCCACACGGGCGGCGGTAGCATCTCGGCAGGCGTGGAAAGCAAGTGCGTTGTTGTTAGTTGGACTCGGACCATCCTCCTATTTATCCTCCTCCTCCTCATCATCATCAGCGTCTTCCTCCTCCTCCTTCTCCTCCTCCTCTCATTCTCCTCATCATCATCACCACCATCCTCATCCTCCGGCCTGCTGAGGAGCGACGCCGGGAGCTGGAGTAAGCCACACCGGACTCACCATGGCGGTAAACCTGGACAAGGAAGCGTATTACCGCCGGATCAAGAGGCTGTACAGCAACTGGAAGGTAAGAATGTGCAGGGTTTGTGTGAGTTTGTGGGTACTCGGAGAGCGGGTTTGATCTGTGTAGCGCTTGTGGAAGACGCACAAGTGCAGAGTTAGCCGCGTTTTTCCAGCCAAACCACTTGTCTTGTTGTCGGCATGAGCGATGAGCTGCGCCGGGCTCAGGTGCGGGGTGCCCGGGGTTGATGCAGGCCTCGGTTGGCACACTTCAACCCGCATAGTTTGCTTTTCGACTAATTTCTTTTGCATGATGTTTCTCATGTTACTCTAACGTAAAAGCAGGCTAGCTCGCTCCTTGCTAGCACAGCAGCCTTCCCATTCACCACGTTAGCTAGCCTGCTAGCTCCTAACTTCAGCACCAAGCTAACTCGCTAGCTAAATAGCTACGTGTGTTTTTGCATATCTGATACCTTATTTGACGAATAAAACGTTGTATGTTAGCGTCAAAAATACAATGATCCGCGGGGATTTTTTGGACATCCGGCTAACTTCTTAACTTTTCCCACCCAACTGTCAACTTTCACTTGTCGCTACATGCTAATGCTAGTTGGCTAGCTAGCATCAGAATCTAGTGACATGTGCAAGGGTGCCTGTAGCTTCTGGAAACTACTTTCGTCCACGTTTTAAAAGCGTTCACTCAAACCACGTTACACGTACTGTTTGTTGATATTTTTGTCGATATTTGAAGTTCCTTTCGGAGGTTGTAACATGATGTGTCTGTGAGTTGTGTGTGTGTGTGAGAATAAAACATTATGGTCTATTGTGATCAATGAGAGGCATTTCAAGACTTTGACTCAGTGTTGTGAGACTCCTTTACTGCAGCATCAGGGGCTGGTGTTACTGATACACAACTAGATCTCAGTGATGCTGTTTCCATAAACACACACAATAGCCACACAATCTTTCTATTAGCCACCATTGTGTCTTGAAATCTCTTGCATGAAATCACACCCACTTGTTTTTCTTTTGTCGTCCTGCAGAAAGGAGAAGATGAGTTTGGCAAAGTGGACGCCATCGTGGTGTCTGTGGGAGTGGACGAGGAGATTGTGTACGCCAAATCCACGGCCATACAGGTGAGGACGGATCCCAATCTGTGGACAGATTTGCAAAACAAATTTACTGTAATCTCTTGTGAACTCAATCGAACACGCGATTGTGTCCGTAATAATAATCGCAATGAATTATGAATGTATTTAATTGAGATGTGTTTTCTCATCTAAATATTATATACATCCTCTTCAGACGTGGCTGTTTGGCTACGAGTTGACAGACACCATCATGGTGTTCTGCGAGTCTAAAATCATCTTCCTGGCCAGCAAGAAGAAAGTGGACTTCCTCAAACAGGTGGCTGTGACGAAAGGCAACGAGAACGCCAACGGCGTGCCGCCCATCACCCTGCTCACCAGAGAAAAGGTGAAAGCCGCGCACTCTTCTTCTTTGTACAATCATCCATTCATTCATTTCAAATGATTCTGAAAGAGCAATTTGTGGTGACGACACAGTTGAAGGTTTTTCCTTTTGTGGCTTCTGGCTCGATCTGAAATGCAGACATGCGGCATTGACGTGGCTGTCTTTTGTCATTTTGCATTTTTCGATTTATTGCAATTGACAACATTTAATTGACTTTTTTTTTTAATCCACCCATGCATTTTGTTCCTGGTCTCATTGTTTGTGTGTCACATGTCTTAAAACTTCAACCTTTAAAACTCCATGGAAACCCTGTAAAAGCATTTTTAAAAGATCTGTTTTTCCCCTCCCCCTCCCTGGGTTAGTTTACTTTTATATCATAATCCAAACTTTTACATCCACAACTTTTGTTACGCCGTTTAATCCGATTCTTTGCTTCGGCGCTTCTCAGAATGAAAGCAACAAGGCCAACTTTGACAAGATGATTGAGGCCATCCGAGGCAGCAAAGAAGGAAAGTCGGTGGGAATTTTCAGTAAGGACAAATTCCCGGGAGACTACATGAAGAGCTGGAATGACACCATCACAGCCGAGGGACTGGAGAAGGTGAGAAATCACAAATGAGTAAATCAAACCGAGAATTATAAAGTGATGATGAGTCTTGTGTTTATTTAAGTCTTCCTCGTTACCCCCCGTGTACAGGTGGACATCAGCGCGGTGGTGGCGTACACCATGGCGGTGAAGGAAGACGGGGAGATGAATCTGATGAAGAAGGCGGCGGCCATCACCAGCGAGGTTTACTCCAAGTTCTTCAAGGAGCGCGTCATGGAGATCGTGGATGCAGACGAGGTGAGGAGATGAGCTTTTCCCCAAAAATGTCCATGTCCCCCTGGCCCGTGTGGAATTATTCAAAAACGAAATAAAATAAACCCAACAGAAAGTGCGTCACAGCAAGCTGGCCGAGTCTGTGGAGAAAGCCATCGAGGAGAAGAAGTACCTGGGTGGCGCCGACCCTTCCACGGTGGAAATGTGTTATCCTCCCATCATCCAGAGCGGAGGGAACTACAGCCTCAAGTTCAGCGTCGTCAGGTAGATTACCAGATCCAAGCAACAGCGGAGATTTGGTTCAAATATTCTGCTGTCATTTTAACTGGTTCCGCTCTCTCGCCCTCTCTCTCTCTCGCTCTCGCTCTCTCTTGCTCGCTCTCTCGCTCGCTCTCTGCACCAGCGACAAGAACCACATTCACTTCGGTGCCATCACGTGTGCAATGGGGATCCGCTACAAGTCGTACTGCTCCAACCTGGTGCGGACCCTCATGGTGGACCCCCCCCAGGAGATGCAGGACAACTACAACTTCCTGCTACAGGTGGAGGAGGAGCTGCTCAAAGAGCTGAAACACGGTGGGTGGAGTAGCCTTTTTGGAAACTAGCAATCATTTACCATGATTTATAATAAACTGAATCAAATGCATTTTTTCCTGAGACATTTGTGTGCGTCTCCACCCCAGGTGTGAAAATCAGCGACGCCTACAACGCAGTTCTGGAGTACGTGAAGAAGGAGAAGTCGGACCTCGTATCGAAGCTGACAAAAAACCTTGGGTAAGTGCAAAGAAATCCAATATTTTTCTTCTCCTTGTATTCGCCCGCTGTCTCACTCCTTTTTTCTTTTCTTTTTTAAAATTATTTGCAGCTTTGCAATGGGAATTGAGTTCAGAGAAGGCTCTCTGGTTTTGAACGTTAAGAACCAGTACAAACTGAAAAAAGGTAAGGATTTAAAACGGTGGAATTAAAACATAAAAAAAACGTATACAGTGATCTCTATTTTTTTTTGAAAAATTCCAACTTCAAATGATAACCTGTGTGTTTTTCTTTCCTCCAGGCATGGTGCTCAGCATCAGTTTGGGATTTTCTGACCTTGTGAATAAAGAGGGCAAAAAAGACGAGCAGAAAAAGTATGCCTTGTTTATCGGTGACACGATACAGATCAATGAGGTAAGATAACCCAACCACTCAGGTAAAAAAAAAAACACTGATTTATGAAAATTAATTTTATTTTATTCTTTTATGTAACAGGAAGAGGCTGCCACCATCCTCACACCGGTGAAGAAGAAGATCAAAAATGTTGGAATCTTCTTAAAGGTCGGGGTCTGACCTCACTCAACTTTTACGAAATAACCACCAAACATAACATAACAACCAAATTCAACAGATGTATTTATATAAAATACCTGTAGTGAGTTTTTAGTCTTATAATGATGCATTTAATAGTTTTGTTAAAGTGCCTCACACGTACAGATCAATTGTTTTAATCTATTCCAGCATTTAGTGTCTTTTCAAAATAAGAACTTGGCCTGAATTTGGCTGCATTTAAAAAGAAAAAAAAAAAGGGGGGTATTTACCAGAGCTTTTTGTCTCCCTCAGAACGACGACGAGGAGGACGAGGAGGAAGATGGCGACGATGCCGAGGAGCTGCTGGGGAAAGGCGCTCGCAGCGCGGCGCTGCTGGCCGACAGAACCAGAGTGAGTGTGTTTTGGAATGTGCGAGGGATCAGTGTTTACTTATGACATTGACTCGCTGTGCGTAACTAAGAGTGTTAATGTCTTTGTACTCTATCAGCTACTTGGGAAGGTAAGTATTCCTCGTTTTTTCTCAATTCTCATCAAATGAGATGGTTCAGTTGTTTAAAGTCCACTTGCTGATGGGTTAAGTTTTCATTTCAGTGAGTTTGTTGCGTTCATTTTTTTTTGTGTGTGTGTATTGATTTTTTTGATCATCTAAAGCCGTAACACATGTCCGTATCCTGCATGTGTGTTCTTCCTATTTTATTTTGGATTTGTTTTATAAAATCTAAGACTCCGTGTGTGTGTGTGTGTGTGTGTGTGTGTGCGTTGTCACTAAGTTGCGTTTGTTGTCAAACTCAGAACGAGATGACGGCGGAGGAGAAGAGGCGCGCCCACCAGAAGGAGCTCGCCAATCATCTGAACGAGGAGGCCAAGCGTCGCCTGACGGAGGCCAAGGGGGAGCAGCAGATCCAGAAGTGAGTGGCGGAGGCCTGTGGGGGGCGCTACAACACCCGAATTAACAATTCTATACATACAGCTAATTAACCTGTCGTATAGCGGTGTTTTTTCTCATAAAGCAGGAAGTGACATCACTGAGCTCTAATTAAGTTTGGGGCTCATGAATTAAATCCCCTCTCTCCTCCTTGTCCTCTCAGGGCCAGAAAGTCCAACGTGTCTTATAAGAACGTGTCTCAGATGCCGAGAGAAAAGGACATCAGAGACATGAAGATCTTCATCGACAAGAAGTACGAGACGGTCGTCATGCCCGTTTTCGGGATCGCCACGCCCTTCCACATCGCCACCATCAAGGTAACGACTCTCCTGCCACCTGTCCGCCAGCATTTGTGGTTCTCTTATTGATTTTTCGGATATTTGTTTCTGTGTCCAGAACATCAGTATGTCCGTAGAAGGAGACTACACCTACCTGAGGATCAACTTCTACGTCCCCGGGAGCTCTCTGGGACGACAGGAGGGAAATATCTTCCCCAACCCGGATGCCACATTTGTCAAAGAAATGTTAGTCTGGGCTTGAGAATGATTTATTGCAAAAAAAAACGTTATAAACATTTTTTGCCATGTTTTATTCTGAAGATCCGTTTCATCCTGTGTTTATCATCCGTCTCCTCAGCACGTACCGAGCGTCCAACCTGAAGATGCCGGGCGACACGTCGGTGCCCTCCACCAACCTGCAGAACGCCTTCCGCATCATCAAGGAGGTCCAGAAGCGCTACAAGACGCGAGAGGCGGAGGAGAAGGAGAAGGAGGGCATCGTCAAGCAGGACTCGCTGGTCATCAACCTCAACCGCAGCAACCCCAAACTCAAAGACCTCTACATCCGGCCCAACATCGCTCAGAAGAGGATGCAGGGCTCGCTGGAGGCACACACCAACGGTGAGGAAACATCTCGCAGCGTGGCTTTGATTATTTGTTTTGGCAGACGTCTAACATCTGTGTGTGTGTGTTGTGTTGGGCAGGTTTCCGCTTCACGTCGGTGCGCGGCGACAAAGTGGACATTCTGTACAACAACATCAAACACGCCATCTTCCAGCCGTGCGACGGCGAGATGATCATCGTTCTGCACTTCCACCTCAAGGTGTGTAGCTCCACTGCCTCTTTTTTTTTTCTCTCTCTTCACACTCGGATCAGATCGTGGTCTCAATTAGGATGCTGGGGTTCTCCGCGGTTCCTTTATGTTTCTCCCCCCAGAACGCCATCATGTTTGGCAAGCGGCGCCACACGGACGTCCAGTTCTACACGGAGGTCGGCGAGATCACCACGGACCTGGGCAAGCACCAGCACATGCACGACCGGGACGACCTGTACGCCGAGCAGATGGAGCGCGAGATGAGGCACAAGCTCAAGTCGGCCTTCAAGAACTTCATCGAGAAGGTGGAGACGCTGACGAAAGAGGAGCTGGAGTTCGAGGTGCCCTTCAGGGACCTGGGGTGAGTGTCGGACAAAAAGGTGAAGCTGTGGCGAAGGTGTGGAACTCATTGGGATTTTTCTCTCCAGGTTCCAAGGCGCACCGTACAGGAGCACCTGCCTCCTCCAACCCACGTCCGGTTCCCTCGTCAATACCACCGAATGGGTAAAAAAAAAAAAAAGTTTGATTATTTATATTCTTTGTGAAGTTTGTCGTCTTTGTGCTTTGAAATAAATCTTCTCTCCGTCCCCGCGTAGCCACCGTTTGTGGTGACCCTGGACGAGGTGGAGCTGGTGCACTTTGAGCGCGTGCAGTTCCACCTGAAGAACTTCGACGTGGTCATCGTCTACAAGGACTACAACAAGAAGGTCACCATGATCAACGCCGTGCCTGTCAACTCCCTGGACCCCATCAAGGAGTGGCTCAAGTAGGTCCACAACATCAATTTTATATATAATTTTTGTAATTGTGTGTATATATATATATATATTGTATTATGTTTTGAATGATGCCGTCTTCTCACTCAGCTCGTGTGACATCAAGTACACGGAGGGGGTCCAGTCTCTGAACTGGACGAAGATCATGAAGACCATAGTGGACGACCCCGAGGGATTCTTCGAACAAGGAGGCTGGTCTTTCTTAGACCCCGAGAGCGAGGTGAGGTCCACAAACCGTCCCAGTATTTCCTCCTGATGTTCTTATCTCGTTTAATCACAATTCCAAAAAAAATAATAATAATGTGCGTCGTGTCTCCTCAGGGAGAGGGTGCCGAGGAAGATTCCGAGTCCGAGATGGAGGATGAGACCTTCAACCCGTCTGCTGACGAAGAGGAGGAGGAGGAGGGGGAGGACAGCGATGAGGATTACGACTCAGAGACCGAGGACTCTGGTGCAGGTTTTAGTGAAACTTGATTACAGTTCATTAAGAGACATAAAGACTTTCAAAACCATCAAGCACAAACCATTGGTGTGTGTGTGTGTTGTCCAGATTACAGCGCGTCGGTCGGCAGCGAGGAGGAGAGTGGTAAAGACTGGGACGAGCTGGAGGAAGAGGCCAGGAAAGGTTTGTATCTGCAGTCTGATGTATTAAAAAAATATATATTGTTTGCCGGTGTAATGTCTATAATTTACTGTAATTGTTGAATTAACGTCATGGCATTCCTGTTCTTCTCGTTTTCCAGCTGACCACGAGAGTCACTACGAGGATGAGGACACGGCTAACAGGAAGAGAAAGATTCGGGCGGTGGCCCCACCCAGCAAAAAGAAGCGACGGAACTAAATGGCGCACACACACACACACACACACACACACACACACACACACTCACACACTCTTTCTGCCAAAACCTGACCCATGACCCTTCCTTCGACCCCAAATGGCTCTTTACTCTCAAACATTTCACAGAGACACACACGCACACACACACACACAACGTGTAAATAGACGTAGAATTCTCTTATTTTTCTGTTGGTCAGTGAAGTGTCACGTTGAACTGGTGAGACAGAACCAGCAGGACAGTTGCACTCTTCATTCCTCTCCTTTTCTTTTTCTTTTTTTTTTTTCCACCCTTTCGTCGTTCTTTCCTCATTCCTTCTCTACCTTTTCCACTTCCCATCTCCATCCATCCATCAGGGTTTTGTGTGTGTGTGTGTGCGTGCGTGCGTGTGTGTGTTAAAATGGGTTTTTATTGCAGGCATTATGAATTTTTTTTGTTGGAAGAAAAAAAAAAAGTTTCTTAACTAATGAATAATAAAAGACGAGATCTGACATATCCTCTGCCAAGTGTTTTTATATAAAAATTCACCTCCGCCTCCTTGTCTACATTTCACCCCCCCTTCATCTTTTTTTCCGTGTTAGTTAAATTGTGGTAATAGAAAATGTGTCCTTTTTTTGTGTTTGAAAGGGGCAGATGAATTTAATTTTTAATGAGTTTGTAAGCATATGCAGACACGCGCGCGCACCATCTCCTTCACACTTCCCTCTGTCCCCTTTTTTTTTTTTTTTTTTTTTTTTTCTTCAGAGTAGATATGTTGTACTGTTAATTCTGAAAATCCTGATTTTGTTTTTGTAATAAAAGTGAAAGGAACTGTAGTTCGCTTTGGATGGTCTGTTTCCTCTCCAGTGCTGCGGAGATTTTTTGGTTCAAATGTCCAAGTGTCCATTTGAATGCAGAATGCATCTTTAAAATTGTCTTCAGAGACCTGCAGAGATTTTTGCATGTATGACTTTGAGTCTGTTGAGATTTTTTTTTACAGGTGTCCCACTAATATGGGGAGAGCTCTTTGACTAAATTCTCTGCATTGTCAATGGCATCAAAAACCCCCCTGAGGCTTTTCTTGTGTTCTTGAGCTAAAACCTGTTCACCTGCGGGGGGAAAATCGCGTCATTTCACTCAGTGCAGAGAAGAAGCAAACCTGTCTGGTTAGATGTTCTCAAATTAGGCAGAAGCCACAAAATAGTTCAACAGGGTTTGGGCACTGCATTGTGTGTTTGAACTTTAAAGAGAAGCAGCAATCGGTGAGTGGGTCTCTTTGTCAATATTAATCTGCTGAAGGATTAAAAATGTGTTAAAGACTTCCTCAGTCCTTGAATTCATCCCTTATTTTTATTTTAACCTCCGTTATTCCTTAAAAAGAATAGAATGTTGAAAAAGTCCTAACAGAATTTTATTGCTGATTTCAGACGTTGCTGAAACGGTTTGGATTGTGAAGTACTGTGATTTATTTTATTTTATTTTATTTTTTTACATTTAAAGGTATTTTGGAACTTTGCTTATGTGATTTTGAAAATATATGATTGTATTTTGAATTGCTACTTGTTATTGCGTATCTTTTTTTGTTTGGTTCAACAAAATCTTTCTGTGTCTATCATGTGTTTCAAAAACATTTGAGTAAAATTACTTAACTTTCAACCACCGCCTGGGGCTTTTGTGCAGCCCAATGCTCGTAATATTTTCAAAGATGTAATGCCTGATAAATGTGTTTTTGTTTAGTTGTTTTTTTTTTTGTTGGTGATATGCAGAGGAAAAAGGGGAAGTCACCTGACTGGATATGAAGGGGACGCGATCCTATCTCCTGCTGCTCATAGGTAAATATAACTCATAAAACACACACCTCAAAAGATTTGGAAACTTTATTGAATGCTATAGTTTATAATAACATGAAAAATATAATTTTAATATTTGGTCATTTTTAAATACAAAGATCACATCTGATGTCCGTTGTTCGAGGTTATAGCCTGTTTTGATTTTGGTCTCCGCTCTCAACTCTAATCGAGACTTTCTCTACATCGACAAAACATTCCTTGGTTTCAGCCAGAGTTGTGTGTGTGTGTGACCTCTCAACCTCTGCCAATATTTTTGCTCATTGTTCCAATTTTTCTGACGCACAATTGGCAAAAAAAAAAAACATACTTTTTCAGTGTCGGCGCATTAGAATTTAGTTTTTATAGAATTGTTTGCATCTCACTCATGAACGGCAGTGTCTTTCAATCTTCAGGCCTTTGGTGCTTGAGGCCCAGCCTTCCTCGTCAGTACCACCTCGTCACGTCTGCCTTGTCCTGGTCCAAGTCCCGGGAGCTCTGCAGGGACAAGTACACCGATTTGGCCACCGTCGACTCCGTGGAGGACATGGAAAATCTGGAGCTCACAGCTCAGGATCTCAGAGAAGTCTTCACGGGTAAGGCCTGGATCGGGCTGCACGATAACCTCACCAACTGGGCGTGGTCTTTACCAGACCGCTACGTCTACACCAACTGGGATTCGGGTCAGCCCGACAACCTCAGGGGGCTCCAGATGTGCGTGAAGATGTCTGGTAAAGGCGTGTGGGATGACTCGGAGTGCTCCCTGCAGAACTCCTTCGTCTGCTCTGTCGCCCTGTCTGCCAACGGATCCACAAACCGCTTGGCCGGAGAGGTCTTTGTGGAGCAGGCGCTGACCTGGCCTGATGCTCAGATCTACTGCAGGAAGAACCACAGAGACCTGGTCAGCGTTACAAACCGGCAGGAGAACCTGCAAATTCAGTCTCTGTTAAATGGAAACGACGCCTGGATCGGCCTCAGCAGGTTTAGAAGGTGTTTTTTAATTTTTAATCACCTGTAACTAACATGTGACCTGTATGCTTTTTTGATGAGATGCATAATCTGCCACACACGGACGTGTCTTTGTGCAGGGATCGGGAATGGTCGGATAGAAGTGAATCAGCCTTCCGCTACTGGAGCAAAGGACAGCCCGATAATGCCAGAGGCAGCCAGAGCTGCGTCGCCTCCGATATGGGAAACTCGGGCAGGTGGTCGGATGAAGACTGCAGAACCAGCCTGGCCTTTTTCTGCTATACGCAAGATGGTGAGTGGGTTGTTGGTTTGTTGATTCCTTATCATCAGTTAGTCCTGGGAGAACAACTCCACTTCCTCAAAATCACAAGGTCAAATAAGGAGTCTCTATTAGATCGTATGTTATTGGTGGGTAGATTTAGAATTAGGACATTATTATATATTACATCTTTTCCATCTCCCATGTAACACTCCAGAAGAGACAGTGTTGTCCAGCACCACCTCTGTGACTCCAAACCTAAAAACCAGCACCCAGACAGACTCAACCTCATCATTGATGACCTCGTCCCCGGACCAGCATCAAACTACATCCGTTCCTGGTGAGAGAATATTTCTGGATTTTTGAAAATATTTTAAGATGTGACCAAAAGGGAAATTACAAATCCGTTGATTCCACTATGAAGTATGAAATAAATGAAGAGTTACAGATCAACTGGTCCTTGTTTTATTGCAGAGACAAGTTCATCTGAGCAGACTTCAACCACAGAGTTCGACAGAACTACAACACTATCAAGTGAGTAAATTTACATTTAAAGTCTGATTTGTGCCTTTTTCCAAATTATGAATGAACACAAATACGTTTTCCATCCCCCAGGTGTCACCAGAGAGGAGACGATGTTGTCCAGGTCCTCCACTGTGGCTCCAGACGTAAAATCCAGCATCCAGACAGGCTCGACCTCATCAGTGTTTACCTCGTCTACTGACCAGCATCAAACTACGTCCGTTCCTAGTGAGAGACAATGTGTCCTCATCATCATTGTCAGTGTCTGAAAATACTCCAAAAGAACTGACTATAGTTTATATCTACAGTGAGCCTCAAAACCACAACTGAGTCTGGAACCACTATTGGTCATGTTGCTACAAAGACCAGTTCCTTTGAGCAGGCTTCAACCACAGAGTCGGACAGAACTACACTATCAAGTGAGTAAATTTACATTTAAAGTCTGATTTGTGCCTTTTTCCAAATGATGAATGAACACAAATACGTTTTCCATCCCCCAGGTGTCACCAGAGAGGAGACGATGTTGTCCAGGTCCTCCACTGTGACTCCAGATCTAAAATCCAGCACCCAGACAGGCTTGACGTCCTCAGTGTTTACCTCGTCTACTCACCAGCATCAAACTACGTCCATTCCTGGTGAGAGAATATTTTTGCATGATTTTGGAAAAGATTTTAATGTGACCAAAGGGAAATTTCAAATCATATTCTATTATAAACCCAGATAACCGAGGAGTTACAGATCAACTGGTCCTTGTTTTATTGCAGCGACAAGTTCATCTGAGCAGACTTCAACCACACAGTCAGACGGAACTACACCCATAAGTAGTGAGTATATTAATACTTAAAGTGGGATTTGTAATATTCCTATAACTATACAAATACGTCTCCGTCCCTCAGGTGTCACCAGAGAGGAGATGATGTTGTCCAGGTCTTCCACTGTGACTCCAGATCTAAAATCCAGCACCCAGACAGGCTTGACGTCCTCAGTGTTTACCTCGTCTACTGACCAGCATCAAACTACGTCCATTCCTGGTGAGAGAATATTTCTAATGTGTTGACCAAAATGGAAATTACAAATCAGTTGTTTCCACTATGAAGCCAACAAAAGAAGAATCACAGATCAACTGGTCCTTGTTTTATCACAGAGACAAATTCATCTGAGCAGACTTCAACCACAGAGTCGGACAGAACTAAAACACTAACTAGTGAGTAGGTTAATATTTAAAGTAGGATTTGTGCATTTTAATTCTTATAAATCAATATAAATACGTTTTCCATCCCCCAGGTGTCACTAGAGAGGAGACGATGTTGTCCAGGTCTTCCACTGTGACTCCAGATATAAAATCCAGCATCCAGACAGGCTCGACCTCATCAGTGTCTACTGACCAGCATCAAACCATGTCCATTCCTGGTGAGAGACGTGCTGTGATTTATATAAATTTAAGTCTTACGTATATCTATCAAATGGCCCAAAGGAAGAATAGGAAGTACGAGCAAAAATACAAGAATGGTGTGCGTTTTTGTGTGTTTGTTATAGTTGCTGCATGTTTCTCTCAGCAGAGCACGTGGTTAAGCTGAAAGTTAAACTCACCTCCAGAGTAAAGCTGAGTGAGGACGACATCAAAAAGATGGTGAGAAACCAAAAATACGCAAATATCATAAACCCATAAATATGAGTTCCACCTCAAACACAGAGTCCCTGTGTCAGACAGTGAACTGGCCAGAGGTTGAATGTATCTAGATTTTTACTTTTTTTTTCTTTTTCGTCAGCTTCAAGAGTTCCTGGATGAAGTGGATCTTCCTGTGACCCTCAAGGTGGCACGGATGGAATTCCACAGAAAATAACCAGAAATCACCCAAACGAAGGGGAGGGAGAAAATGAAGGAGCAGGGATTCTGCTTTTCACATAACAAATCAATTCTCCAAGAATAACATAATATTAATATTACGTTATTTTTAATGTACCTTTTGTATACTACTTTTCAGGTTAACTGAAATATTCTCAATCTCTATAAAGGACATTTAAAATCAAATAATCAAGCAATCATATTTTGAAGTGGAGGATTCCAGATTTTTGCCGCGGCATTATCATCTGCGTACTGCTTATGTGCACCCCTGGCTATACAATACATGACAGCCCGATTGTGATAGATAGAAAGATGAAACTTTATTGATTCACGTAGGGAAATTCAGGCAAGTTCTCGCAGGGGCCCCCGAACGCACTGGTCTTGGTCCCGTGTCGCTTGGACATCAGGAAGTGCGAGATAGTTGTGCGTCTTGACCGTTTGCCCATGTCTGAGCGACACGGGACGAAGACCAGTGAAAACCCTTCAGTTCCAACTTTCATCTTTCTAGCAGCGATTTTTCACCAAAACTCGAACCCTCTATAAGACAAACAAGCTTCTCACCTGTTCTTTTGAAAACAAAGTTTTAACCAAATGTACCGTCCAGACGCTAATTTGCACATCTCGCTGGTACTGCAAACCAAAACATACGCAAACAAATTCTGTATATCATTCTTTGGAAGACCATACATTCCTAACTTAATCAAATAGTACCCAGCCTGCCTTGCTACTACATATTTATATATATATATTAGTATTATATATCTTTACTTATTATTTCTGTACACAGTTGTTTTGTATATTGTTAGATTTGAACAGAATATACATTTTAAAAATTATTCTATTTATCATCTTGTTACTATTGTCTGTTTTCATGCGTTTCTTTTTTAAGGTGGAGTTTCCTTGAAATAATTTCAATTTAATTAATTATTTTGTATTCATGGATATATATATATAAAAAAAATTACAAATCTCAATTTTTACATTTCCACATCCCAATCACCCAAGACCATAATTCTCTGCTACACTTTAAACTCAAAGTGCACACAACCTCAAACTTGTGGTCATGGACAGGGGAGGAGATGCTTGAGTACATTTTCTTCCGAGGCAGGACACAAAGCGTTAAGGTGAGACCACATGAACCAAAATACTCAACCATTCTGTGTCGTTTTGTTATGTTAAGATTTATACAAAAAAAAGAAAAATATATGTTTGTGCATTTTTCCCCCCCTCTGTGTGTTTTGTAGGTGATGGGGGAGAGGATGACCATGTGCTGGTGACGGAGGAGAAGACCTGGGTGGAGGCTCGGAGCTTCTGCAGGGATCGCTCGAAGTTCAGTTTGTGTGGGGGTGGGGGTGGGTGTGGGTGTGGGTGTGGGTGTGGGTGTGGGTGTGTGTGTGGGGGTGTGTGTGTGTCCCACACACACCCCCACACACACCTTCAAACCTCTGCTGGTGTCACGCTGCGTGCGTGGTGTTTCCGCAAAAAGACAGGTAAATACATCTCGATTGTCTGAATCACTGGCGTCATCAGAACAGGTTTTAATTATGTTTTTTCAACAGATGAAAAAGGGGTGGAATGAATCATCAACTGAGGTGAGAGAGAAAGAATGGCCATGGCATGAGCTCCATTCCTCCTCGTCTAAGAAAAAAAACTTCTGTTTTTTGTTTCTTTTTCTCTCACACATATATAATATAATCTATCCTAAGCAGTTTAATGGCAAAAAAACGACATTAAAGGGGATGAAAATCCCCATTTAAAGCTCTCTCTTGATTGGGTCCTTCTTTAAATCAGTCATACGTAGAGCAGGATAAAACTCACGATGAGTCCATTCATTTTAGGAATTATCTTTGTGAAGGGAAAATCAAAGCAATTCATTAAATTCCCAAATAAAAAACCACAACATATACACATATGGTTCTGTATATGAAAACAACAGTAGATGGTGAAACATAAATGTCAGGCGGAGACTTGCAAAGCTGAAACGCAACACAAAGCCCAAGGTTGGAAACCAAAGGAGCTTTTTGTGGACCACCTGACCACCGGTAACCAAATCTGCTCAAGTTTCCATCGCCCAACCTGACGAGTTTTGCATGAAATGACATGGTGACATGCCCCTGACGTACAACTTGAGCTTCTGAGCAGAGTGGGTCGTGGAAGGTTTTAACACCGGGTCAGGTAAGAAAATAATCCTAATATCATCAATATATCATAAAACACTTTCATATGAGGTGAATATATGATGATTGAAAATCACCAATTTCACTATTGGAAGCAATTTTTTACTTGTTCTGTTCTGTAACAATGACAATGCAGCTATAAGGGAAGGTAATTATGTGTTTTATTGTTTGGACTTAGATAAATGGTGTGGCTGCAAATGGGGTTGCCCTTCACTGGTGAGCACAATTGTTCAGTGGAGCAGTAATTCAATGAAATATATAAATATATATATATACAGTACATATATAATATTTTTTGCAGGGATTCTCCTTTTGTTCCAGAGGATCACTGCTGCTCCGAGTGAGTATCTGGGAAGGACAAATGTTAAGTGACATCACATTGTGTAAAAATATGCGCACAATAATAAAAAGGAAAGAATCTCAAATGTATTTATTTTATTTTGAGCGCCATTGTGATGAATGATCCCTTCTCAGGGTTTTTTTCATTTTACTGGCTCTGTAATGTTGCTCAGGTGTGTGTCAGAGATTTCTACTTGGATGATATCTCATTTTCTATACCTTCTATAACTTCTGCCCACAGAGCCTCAGCAGTACCATCTCATCGTCGACCCCATGACCTGGTCCGACGCTCAGAGCTTCTGCAGATTGAAGTACACCGACCTGGCCACTGTGAACGACATGGACGACAGGAAGCGGCTGGGCGACGCGCTGGGCGCCCACGTGGCCCACACCTGGATCGGCCTTCGCCGAGGCGGCGCCCCCAGGTGGACGTGGTCAGACGGCAGCGGCCCGGTCAGCTTCACCAGGTGGAAGGAAGGGGAACCCAACGACGTTTCGGGCCACGAAGGCTGTGGAGAGTTTTCAGAGTCCCAAGAATGGAACGACGTGGCGTGTGGCGAGAGCAAAGGTTTCGTGTGTTACGAACGTGAGTGAAATTGGAGGTGACGTGTTCTCACTAGACTGAAGACATCATTTACGGGAAATCCTTCTTCAGCACTACACTTTCATTCCCGCGTAAATGTATCTTGACTTGTGCCAACAGTTAATAGCCAAATCCAACCCTCAACCTTGAGACACAGCTATGTACAGTATGCAGAAGGCGCGCCTCCAGGGTGTTAATCACCTATGCAGCTGCTGAATGTTTTGTTTCACTACAATTGAAGTTACACAACTGCTGCTTGCCCAAATCCAAAACCTTCACGAACAATCGATGACCTGCTCTCTGATAAACCAGTCCATTAAACTTACTGGTAACCACTGAAACAGGATTCAGGCCTCACCAGCTTGTTATCGCACAATCAAAATCAAAGTCCCTCTCACGTGACATGAAGAAAACGTTCCGATTGTAGACGTTCTTCCATCTTTCTGTTGTGTAATATCGTAATCTCATTGAATCCCTGTTTTTCTGCCGCGTGTGTCCTGACAGGTGGGGGGGACGGTCAGGTGAGGTATGTGTATTACTCTGAGCTGAGAAACTGGGTGGACAGCCAGGAGCAGTGCAGGCGCCGCCATCGTGACCTGGCCACTGTGAGGACGCTGGCGGATGGGTCGGAGATGGGCGCTCTGCTCCGGTCTCCGCAAGCTGTGTGGACGGGTTTGTTCAGGGACGAGTGGATGTGGTCCGACGGAAGTGAGACCTCCTTCCGGTCCTGGCTGAAAGGGTCACATGGTCCGGGACGGTGCACGTCTGTCGCAGCGTCCCAGCAGGGACACTGGGTTCCTGCCCAGTGTGACCAGAAGATGCCGTTTGTCTGTCAGGGCGGTGAGTTAATGAAATTGGAAAATGTGTCTCAGATGTGACTCAGTTTTCCCAGTGTTCACCTTAGAAGATTCATTTTGACGCCGTCATGTCTGTGCTGTAGGTCTCAAAGTGAAGAAGATGCTCATCAGGCTGAAGATGCACGCCGATGTGGATCTCACTAACCCCGCAGTCAGTGAGGAAATCCTGAAAAAGGTAAAAAAAAAAAAAAAAATGAAAAAATGTAATGAGACAGTGAAGACGTAGATTTTGACGATGTGTGGTTTGCCCACAGTTGGAAACGAGCCTGATTCGACGGGGTCTGGAGGATTTCACCCTCAGGTGGCAGGTTCACCGTGAACCGGTGGTCACGGAGGAGACGGGTGAGTCTGAGCCGAGCATCGTGAGGCTGCTCGCCCATCACATATGAATTAAAGTTTCAAACTATCCTTTAGGAACGGGTTTAAAAGCTCAAATTAAAAAAAAAAAAACAGCCTGCAGTAATCAAAGTTTTAGTTTTGTCATCAAATCGAAGTGGAGCGTGGGCCACATAAAAGTTAAATATGTGTTTATAAGTAGACTTCATAAAAATATTTATGTGGCAAATATGGAAAAGATTTTTTATTTTCTTTCAATATAAAATACATCCTTTTGTTATTTATTTGAGGATGTTAAACGACGTACTCCTGTCGTTTCAGAGCTGCCGTTGGGGTTCAATTAAACGGTTGAAGATTCCAGAGTGATTTCTAAACCAAAAGATGTTCCATCCTAAATCTTTGAAACTGTTTCACTTAATATGTACAAAATATATGTACTGTAAAGTATATATATTTATATCTCATAGAGAAAAGCCCTGTCAGTTTTGATTGTTCAATAAACTGAACACACTGTTTACGGGAAATCTTTTTTTAGTCACTGACCTGGAGGACTAGACTTGCATTTCTGTGGAAATGGATCTTGCAGGTGGAGTTTCAATTGTCATTGTATCTGAATCATTAACTATGATCATGATGAAAATGAAAGTTACATAAGTTGACGTCGTATCCAAAACACAACTCTGTACAGTAAGCAGAAGGTGTGTCTCCAAGGTGGTTATAAGTACGGAGTGATCTTTCCTCAATCCAAACACTCCCGAATCTCAAACAGGTAACACTATTTTTACATTTACACTTGTTTTATTCCTGGATCTCATGATATTTGGTACCGTAAGAGTACGTATCTCTCTTTCAGCAGAATTTCAATGGTGTCTATTAATAATTCCACAGATTTTGAAACTCGTTCGAAAAAATGATTTTGGATTAGGAGTAAAAAAATATTCTCATTTTCAATTCTAATCTCAATTTATACAGCTCTTTTCTTCAAGTTTACAAAGTTTGGAACCATGGAGAGGCAACCAGAAGACTGGATTGTTTGTTATGTGAGAAACAACCTACACGCCACCAACACGCAGCTATTCTCTATGCTGGCCCTGTTTAACGCGTATGTTCCTGGGACCTACCTCTTGGAGGCAGAGTGTCTAAGGATCCTTGGATCACCTGATCCCATCTATGGCGGGCCCTCCTTTCGAGATCGGATGAGGCCTTTCCACATTTTCATCAACAATTCTCTACACACTGGTCGCATATGTGTGAATAGGTGTGAGCAAGCACAGAGAGCTGTGAAGCGACTTGCCAAGGCAGGGATTTTTCTGAGTGTCACAGTCATGAAAATGTTCAAGTTTCTTTGTGGGATCGAGGGCAAACACAGAGTCATCGTCTTGGTCCAGCAAATGCTCACCAGGAGAGAAAAGTCACAGGATTCGAGGCTGAAGTTCTCCAGATTGATTGAAGATATAATTCAACATGAGGGTATTCTCAAAGCTGCAAATCTGTTGAAAATGGCATCAGAAAAGTTTACGGGGAACGCCGTGCTCGTCCAAGTGCTTTCCCGCCTCTATTATATACAAAAAGAAAACCCTGATTATAAAAGTGCTATGTTTTGGGCAAAGACAGCCATCGAAAGAGATCCATGCAACTCGTTCATCGCCGACACAATGGGGCAGATTTATAAGAATCGGTTGAGATATAACAAAGCCAATATTCCAGGCTTGGTAGAAAAGGCCTTTGGCGCATTCAGAGAGGTGGAGAAGAAGGCTGAGAGAGAAGAGGGCCCAGAGATGAAAGAAGAAGGTACTGTAAAAATGTCCGATATCTTCAACTGCAGAGGACATTTTGGCTTTGTACAGGTGGCAAACATGGCCTTCAACAAACAAGGTGAAGAGCAACGTAAAGAGCTGGTCCGAAAGTATGGAATGGAAGTCGAAGAGAAATTCGACTTTTTTGAAAGATACCTCACCTTCTCCAGGCCCAATGAGTCCACCTTGGAGCCTTGGTACTTCTGGAAAGACGTGCTAACCAGTTATGAAAATTACACAAATGGTAATGCAGCTAAATCCACCAGCTTCTCGGGCCTCCTCGACACTCTCCACCGCGGCCTTTTCACGTCAAAGGGAAGACACGCTAGGTTTATAGAGGACGTGATAGCAGTGTCTGAGCTGGAGGACATACGGGAGGAATTGAAAACCACCTATGAGCAAAATGTGAACGACGTAAATGTCGCAGAGAGGTACGTCCTCGCCAACATCGTCCTGAGCAACAGGGAGCCTGAGTCTCCTCATCTGACACCAGTGGAGGATCTCCAAAGTATAGCTCAGGGATTCTTAGACACAAACCTGGAGCCTTTTTCTCCAGAGTTTTGCCTTTTGCTTGTGATGTTGTTTTGGCCCGAGAACCAGACTCCAGCCGAGGGGAACCAAGAGGAACAAGGAACGGGAAATGGGAATCCTGCACAGGCGCCTCTTGTTGATGTCTCGACTCAGACTCAATATATGCGACTCCTGAAAAAATCCTTCCACAGATCCACATATTTCAAGCACCTCCGTGGCCGGCACCTTTTGCCTCTGTTTTTTCTGGGAAAGTGCTCTGGACTGAGCAAATGGATCCACAGATCAAGGCTGGATGCAATCGTGGAAAATACGGTGGATGCTGAACTGGCTCAGGAACAACAACAACAACAGAAACAAATGGATAACAGGAAAGCAAAGCTTATTGATGACAAGTGGAACAGTAATGAGGTGTGGAACCTCGCAGAAATCCAAGACCTCCTCCTCCCGATCAGGGCGGAGCAGGAAGAATACAAAGTGCTTCTTCATGTCGCAGGGAAGAAAATAGAATATCTCGTAGAAAATGGACAAAAATGTGAGTGGATTGCCTACCTTGGCTTCAACATTGCGGGTCCTGTCCTCTTCAGTGTGGATACTTGATCAGATATATCATCCTGCGATGGACAGGACACTACATTGAGCTGTAGTGGAGCATTTATATTTCTCATATATTTTAGTTGTAATTTGTGGATTGAGATATATTTCAACCATGATGACAGAATCTTATGTAGCTTTACTTTTGAAACCTGAACTATATAATTATATTGTATAATCACCATAATTGCAGATTTCTTGTTTCTACATCTAAATAGGAAATAATACATTTTTTAAAGTATTCTTTAATATGTTTTGCATGTCTTACATAGGCAAATCACTGTTATAAAACCTGTAACAAAAATTGCATTACTATTTTTGTTTATTATCTTTGACAATGTAATAAAACATATACTGGGATGATTTGCTCTCACGTTTATTTAAATGACGGCAGTTACCATTACTAATAGTAATACTGATTCCTAGTTAATACTATTATTACTTGGTCTCGAATGTAAATCAAAGATGCAATTCTACATCTGTTGATGGTAATAACCATGAGCTTTCACTTCCACTGCATTCAATCCAAAAACAGATGCAGTCCAAACTGAAAAGAAAACATAAAAAAAAAAACATTATAATAAAATATAAACCCCTAAAAATCAGCTTATTTAAAATAGGCACAACTTTAAAGATAACACCAAAAATGCATAAAAAAAAAATCAGGAACACATTCCAAAACATTTTATTAGATGATTATTATGAGATGTATTGTATTTTTCTTTTTAAAGTGACCGACTTGATGCGACAGCGCCCTCGCCAGTGAAACCGGTGAACAACAACATAACAAATCCCCAGGCTCCGCAAAGGGTGCATAGTCGCTCGAGCTCCGGCCCGCCGTCCTCAGTCCTCTGGCCGCCTCACGGGGACACACCGCGGCGTATAATACCGAGCTCACCGGCGGAGAGGAGACGTCCTCCGGGGACAGACGCCGCACCTGGGACCGCAGCTGAGGTAAGCGGACCCAGTCTCCAGCGTTTGCCGGAAGTGGAGGACAGGTGCAGCGCGGTGTTATCCTCGTCCTCCGTGGCTTTAAATCTATTCTAAAATGTCTTTATTATTAGAATATAAAAAACATACGGAATCATTTGATCACGGTAAGAGGCGTTAACCCCAATTCTCGTCGTCACAATGAGCTAACAGTGATCTTTGCTGGTTTAATGGAAAAAGGGGGGTTAAACTGTCTTTGTCCGGCTGACTAACCCGGGTCAACTGTGATTTATCCCGGGTAAATAACACGGGGGGACAGGTTGACCAAAGGTCCAAGCCTGGAGACATTTTGGACAAAAGGACAATTTCTGGGGCCACATATTGTTTTACTTTCATTTATGGTCCATAATGAACCTACAGGAAACAGGAAGTGTTAACATGTGCTCCTTCATCAGATGTCGTTCATTTAATTTCTCTCTTCCTGATTGACAACTAATCATCTTCTCATCAAATTATTATAATATTTATTTTTTTCAGAAATGTGATATCGCCTGAGGTGAAACCTGCATCCTCCGCTATCTCTGCGATCATCACTCTCTTCATCTCCACCACTTGCTCTTCCTCATCCTCACCTCCACAGCCCCGCCGGAGAAATGGCGTCGGCCAAGTCCGAGTCCAGCTTCCTGCAGGAGGAGCTGACCTGCCCGGTGTGCCTGGACCTGTACCGCGACCCCCACTCGCTTCCTTGTGGACACAACTTTTGCAAGGTCTGCCTGGACCAGCTGAAGCAGCAGGGGGAGCGAGGTCGCCTCCGCTGCCCCGAGTGCCGCGACAGCCACCGCTGCAGCTCCACCTTCCAGAAGAACTTCAAGCTGGCCAACATCGCCGATGACTTCCGGCACAGGCGCAAAGCAGCTGCTGCGGCTGTGAAATCCAGAGAAACACCTTCATCATCATCATCATCATCATCAGTGGGTGTGCAAAAATCCAGAGGTGCTCCAGCTGTTCCGTGTGACTACTGCCCTTCAGTCGCCGCCGCGGCCTCAGGCGCCAGTGGCGGAGACGAAGCCGCTGCCGACGTGTCGATGCTGGCGGTGAAGACGTGCCTGAAGTGCGAGGTGTCCATGTGCCAGGAGCACGTGAAGCCACATCTGGAACTGCCGGCCTTCTGCGAGCATCCGCTCACAGAGCCCATCAACGACTTCTGGAAGAGGAAGTGCCCGGCGCATGATGAAATCTACAGGTACGCCTCTCCAATCTCTCCTCACCTTTTTTTTTATGTTTTCTGGGAGTGAGATTGTGATTACAGTCTTTCTGCATCTATTCTGGAAAACATCAATGTGGAAATGAGGATGAATAAATAAGGTGTTTATTTTTTAACCTTGTTGTCCAGATACTTCTGCATGGACGACAAGGTGTGCGTGTGCAACGCCTGCACCATAGAAGGAGAGCACTCTGGACACACAATGAAGACCCTGAAAAACGCAATGAAAGACTACAAGGTACACAGTCTGCGTATTACCGTGTGACCCTGGGTGAATAGTGTTCAGAGTTTTAAAACTGCACTCCATTCACTCTCGCACGCTTTCCTTTGTTTGACTCACACACTGTGATGAGTCTGGAATCCAAATGAATGAATGTTGTCAGCCGCCCGTTGTGTCGCGCCTGGCTGTGTGAAAACGGCGGAGTCACGTGACCTTGTCGTCACATCACACTGAAACCAACTTCCAGTTTGTTGCCATGGAGACTTAGCTCATCGTTAGAGAGATTGCCTCAGGGGGAATCAGCCTCATTTAGTATTTATTATATTATATTTATATATAGATCTTTTTGGAAATTTGAAATGAATTGCTAGTGCTTCTCTTTATCTTCTACCTCCAGCTAATTCTCGAGATAATTTTCCTCCAAATTTCCTTGAACCCAGCTGGAATCTCATGATATTTTAGTGTTCAAATGGTTCCCCAGGGCAAACTGGATAAGCAGCAGAACAAGGCTGAGAGGAAGTACAGCCTGGCAGAGAAGAAGCTCCAGGAGCAGAGGGAGAAGGAGAGACAGAATAAGGTACAGTTTAACACCAACTCTCCAAAAAGTATTATTTTTGTAACAACTCATGCTCGTGCTCTCAGTTTTTTTTAAATGTTCCCCCCGCTCCACATCCAGAGGTTCATGGACGACTCCGAGCAGAGCTTGACCCGGCTGAGCGAGGAGATGACCACCACGGTTCTCGGCTTCGTGGCCAGGTTGCGGCGATGCACGCGCTCCCACTGCGACACCAACGGCCAGGCCATCCAGAAGAACCTCTCCAGGATCGGCCAGGACCAGGCCCGTCTCCAGGAGGCGCGCTGTGGCATGGAGAACCTCGTGCAGGAAAACGATCCGTTCCGCTTCATCGAGGTCAGATGCTTACGTCAATATAAATGTTATTTTAACTTCAGGAAGTTTACATGCCGGCAGGTTTTTAAACCTGCGTTCTGTATGAGTTGTGTCCAAACATCTGTTGTTGTTTTTTTGTCCCCTTTTCAGGCATATAAGACAACAGGAAAACAGTGAGTACTGCTTTTTTATTTTCACTCCATGGATCGTTGCAGCCTCTACATGTATATGGATGAAATATTGAATTCAATATAACGTTTCAGGTGCCGCAGGCAGCTGAGGAGAAACATGTTCTACCCAGAATACGTGGACATGGAGACGGAGGTCCTCGGAGTGATGATGGAAGAAGAAATGAGAAAATTTCTCGATGAGGATCTACGATGTCACATTGTTGTTGCCCTTAATTCCCTGTGTAAGGATTTTTCTCTCATCCAATCTTCCTTTTAAATTTCACTTTGTCATGATTATCACCAAATGTTTCAGGGGTTAAAAAAATGATGTTGTGCAGGTCATCTTCCTGATCTCGAGGAGGAGGAGAACGAGGAAGAGGCTGCGGAGGATGATGACGATGACGATGACCTCGACGACAGCAGCGAGGAAGAAATAAGGAGCGAGGGGGAGGAAGAGGAGGAGGAGGAAGACGAGGAGGAGGAGGAGGAGGAGGAGGAGGAGGAGGATGGAAACGACCTGAGTGAGCTGGACCTTTTCAGCCCAGAGGAGGAGAGTGAAGAAGAGGAGGGAGATGAGGAAGATGTGGATGGAGAAGAAGAAGACCAGGAGTAAAGAGAGGTATAACTGTGGACCCTATTTGTTTGCATATATTTTTAAACTAGTTGAAGCACTTTGAATGTGATATTTATAATAATTGTACTTTGTGCAACAGATCTTATGACGTCTGTTTAACTGTTGCTCTCATCTTCTCTTGGAATGTCCCACATAGAAAACAGGACGCGAGCGGACGCCAAATTTTGCCTCCCACGGGAAATCTGAGTCGACGGGATTCACAACTAACTGGGCACTGAGAATCTGCCGTGGTGAATCTCATGCTGAACCTGTATTACATACTGCTAAACTTAGTCATGGTGCTTTTTAGTAGAATATATATTTACGCACACAGATATGAATGTGAATGTATTATGTGAGAATGTGGCCGGAAGGACTCCAACCCCTCAAAGTCTGCACATGTTTGATGCCAGGTTTTTCTACCACTTTGAATGAACAGCACTGGCCAATTTGATTTGAGAAATGTTAGGCAGAAAGAAAAAGAAAAGCTCTAAATTCTTTCATTTTGAGTTTCAAGTTTTCGGTCACCATAGAAAGCCTTTTTGGTCACAATCTTCAGGTTAAAGTGTTGACCTAAAATGTATAGCGTTAAATGAAATACACCAGGCTACTAAATTGTATTTGATTGAGCCCGTGTGTATGGATGCCTCTTCTTCCCTTTTTTTTTTAGTGATGATAGAGTTAAACACTGCGAGCCAAAGATTGACGATGTGTTTGTTTCGGCACATTTAAAAGTGCATGGGCACTTTTAAATCGTTTTTTTGTTTTTGCCTAGCATGAACCGATGCATTTATTTTACGTAAGCTACGTGATGACTTTGATTTTCCTCATTTACTGTGCTTTAAAAGCAGTTAATGCATCATTTGAAAAATAACAATAATATTCCTATGCACTTCTCAAAATATTATTCTTACAGCATAATTTCCAGGTGATGTGAAATTTTGCACTTTACTATAAAAATAAGCTGTTCTGCCTGAAAATGTTGAATGTTAAAGACTGATTCTTATTTTTGAAATCAGTGATTTATGTGAGCAGCAAATCAAAGACAAATACATACAAATGAATACTGTTGAAATGTGCCACTGGTGTTGATTGGGTTTTATTTCAGATATGGAACAGAGTTCTAATGTCAACTGTAGTTAAACATTTATTATATTTTTTAATAGTGTGGTAGTATTAATGTTGAGAAGAAGACTGAGAGGAAACTATAGTTTAAGTTAACCTTCTGAGATGTATTCGTTTTATTTAATAAGGTATTTATCATGCAAGAAATATGTATTTTTCATCGTTTTAATTGGAAACCTGTTTAAAATAACATTGTTTCTACCCGGATCGTTCGTTTCTGAGGGAACGGAAGTGTTTCCTGTGACCGCTTCCGGTAGCAGTCCGAGCGCTTGTTAACACATGTTTCCGGTTTTCTTTTATCAACGTTTTCTGAAGAAAAAAACTCCACACCATTGTGTGTTTCTTTACACGCATGCACACAGAGAGGCTCCGATATGAATTCTGTCTTTAGCAAGGTAAGAATATGTTTTATTTTCATGAAATGTTCGGTGTTTTTCACAGAGGTCACAGCTGCGACTAATGATTCTCCAGTTTAAACCGTTTTAGTCCACTTTAACAGTGTACTACTCCTTAATATATCTGGGTTAGAGTCTCATTTGAGACAGTTGTTAACATACAATTATTCATGTTCATTTTTCAATGTCGCCCGGGTACTTTTATCCAAGGACGCGTCCTAAATTGATTTAATGGGTTGCAGATGCTAGTAATCAGTAATCAGAATGAGTGTTGAGCTGATGCTATGTGTGTATTTATTTAATCAAATCTAATTTGAAATTACGAGATGATACTATTAATCTATATAGTGTCTGGTTTGTGTAATCGGTCTAAAATATATTCAATTTATTAGAAGTTATTCACATTGTGTGCGTGAAATGTTATCTTTAATATACTTTTTTTTTTTAATCTAATCTTGGTGCATGCTTTAATTGGGAGTCAGATTAAACTGGACTTTAAACCTAATTTTAAACTGTTGACTCCAGAAAATTAAGTTTGGGGACTGTGTTGTTTCTTTGTCCAGTTACAGGTGTGTTTCACACAGCAGGCCCCAGTGTTAAATCATGCACTGACAATGTGCCGGTAAGTCTTATTTATCATGATTGTTGATTACACACAGGTAAAACACGATTAGTGTGTGTGTGTGTGACATATGTCTAATTGTTTTCAAAGGGCTGCACCCTCCATCCAGCCTCCTCTATGGGGTAAGTCATCAGAGACTCGTCCATAGCATGTAAATCACACACCCACTCACACATACTGAGGCGTGTGTGTGTGTGTGTGTGTGTGTGTGTATACAGAGTACTGCATGTACTGTGAATGTTTTTCTCAGGCATAGCTTCTGCCAACGAAAGAGAATATCACAGCATGCCAACCCACGGGATCGGGAGCTGGAGGTATCTCCTGAAAAAAAGAGTGGTAAGAGCGTGGAACGAACTTATTTTGTTTATGGACATGTTCATGTTAATATTATGTCTGTGTTTTTTAATTAGTAAAAAGTCTGTAAATATCGAGTATAAGTGTGGTTTTTATAAGAAACTCGTCACACATGCTTTTCATTTTGTTTCAGATAAAGAAAAAGAAAGACAGGTTTCAGATGAAGCCCATTGTTACGGCGACGGACGTGGCGTACGGGACTCTGAACGTGAAGGTGTCGGGTTATGACATGACGCTGGTGGAGCACTACACCCAGTACATCCACAAAGTGTGCAACCGGCTCAGCATCCATGTGGCTCTGTGGTGAGGGCGATGAAACTGACTTTTAATTTAATTGCTCATTCACACTTTTTTTGTGCATTAACCCCGAGGCAAATAGTTCATATCTTTACAGTACAATAACACACAATCAAATATTTTTTAATCTTGTAAAGATTATTGTTATTAATATAATATTTTTTTTTACATGCAGCTACGCTTTGCCAACCCAGACCACAGAAGTCATGTTAATGCAGGAGCATGGCTCCAAGATGCACGTGGATGCCGTCCTAAAGACTCACGAGCGTGTCGTCCAGGTACCGGCCGAGTGTGTCGCCGTGTCCCGATGACTCGGATCCCATCATGCCTCACTTTTTGTTGTTTCTCTGACTCGTCTAGTTGAGCAGTCTGAGCACCCCGTTGTGTCCTGTCCTCATGGAAGTTATTTTAAAAAATCAGCCAGAAGGAGTTCAGCTTTCTGTGAAGGAGGTGAGAAAAGATGATTATTTTTTTCCCCTACCTTTGTCAGATGTTGGATTTTGTATTTCGGTTTTATTAAGACTTTTTAAATGTTATGTTTATATGTTATTGTGAATGAATGAGAACTATTTTGGGGTATGGACTGTTGAGGTGTTGTATAAAGTGTTATTAAATCCTGTGGCATGAAGTGTTTCCTCAACTGCAAAGGCTCAATGCCAAAACTTAGGTTAGGTCTGCGTACGTATGCTAATATTGGAATGAATAAGGATGAAGTTGCCTGAATGCAAACAGCTAAAGGAAAAATAATAATAATGGTTTATGTCATCTACTCACTTCATCACTTCTTCGTCCTCTCAGCACACGGAGCCCGATTTCAAAGCACGCTTCAAGAATCGTCCGGAGCTGCAGGAGCTGATGGCTCAGGTGAACCAGTGAGACCTGGGATCTCCTGCCTTAGACGTCCTTTTCAAGGTGCAACTCTTTAATTTAGCTTTTTTCTTTTTTCCCCCTCGGTCCCCTGCATCAAAATAACTGCACATCTACATTTGACATTCACCTGTGAAATAAATTCTTATTCTTAAACTTTTTCTCTTGTTAAAAATGTTGTGCCCCCAACAATGTATATTAAAAACATACATATATATATTTATATATATCAACATATATAAATATGTTTCTTTCTTTCCTCAACATGTAATCATTGGATTTTTTCAATCTCTAAACCTCTTTGAATGAAATCAAATTCAGACAACACTGTATAGGTTAGCAAATATATTTTAATATATAATATTTATATTCATTTTAGCACAATGACAAAATGGCATAATTTCTGCTCGGTCTCAATTTAAATCATGACAAAAAGCCACACCTTTTGAATTTGTTTTAATAATACCTCATATCATGTTTTGTTTCCGTCAAAAATGCAAAAAAAGTCCAAAAGTAATTCTTGCTCCATGAAAAGACAATCTTAGCAAAATGTTTCTAACAGCATTGAGTCCATGGCATCCAACAGGGTTTGTGGTGGGAGCTGTTTGTGTAGATGTGATAATGCATGTGATGTCACAGCTTCTAAAAACCAAGCGCATGGCTTCGCTGTCGCAAGACCAAGTTCAACTGTGAGCACGTAATCCAACAGATTATCGCATTGTTAACATATAAGTCTAACAACCACATCTTATCACTTGCTTACACTGTTTGCGTACGAGACACAACAACTTGCGATTTTCTACAGCAAATGCCTTCTCAGTCACCCTTTAAGGTTTTAAGATAATCTGTATAATCTAGTACACAATTAAACTTTTCAAGTACTTTCCCGTCACCTCCTAATCTACGCATTTCATTCTCAGACAAAGGGCCTTAACCATAAACCTTCAGCCACAGAGATCACACCACTTCAGTTAGAAACGATAGCGTTAGTGATGAAAACACAACACTAGCCTCTATTTTAACACTACGGCAACACGCGCACAAACAAAACGCACACCTCAGAAAATATCTGAAACAAAGATTGTTCACTACAAACGTCAGGAGAATAAAGTGTGTCGCGATGGCGAGGCCTCCGCAGCTGCATGAAGTTGGCACTTTCCTTTTTTGCGCATGAAATTCAAAAGAAACACAATTATTTTGCAGAGTAGCTCCAGATAAATGTAAGTTGGCTTGGTCTAAAAAATAAAAAATAAAAGAATTACAACTTCAAAAACAAAAAAACTGCACAACCTAACTTAACTTAAATGTGACAAAGCAGACGTTCTGCTTTCTTAACACAAACACACCTTATTCCACGTAGAATTTCATCCCATCATTGTACAGCATTATTGTGCAAGGCCTGCCACATTCAAAATGACAAGAACCCTCACAGTCTGATTCACTTCCACAGCTACAAACTCAACTCTATTCCCAGTCATAAAAAAATCACACCTCAATAAAAAAAAATAATACAAAAGCCACTTAATCTACAGAGCCTGTGTTGTTCGATATTAAACGCAAACTGCGCATTGTAAAAATGTATGCTGTAGTAATAGTTTGTATTAATTATAGCGATTATTTATTCATGTTCTATTTTATTACTTATTTAATATTGAACATTTTGGCATTCCATTTACAAAAACTGGAGTGACTGCTCAGCTCTCTGCGCCATGTGCAAGTGACGACATGTCCCATGCAAAAAAATAATAATAATAATTTAGTGGCCGCTTATGTTTTTTGTCATGATTTGGAAACTCTCTGAATAAACTCATTTAACAAGCAGCGACCACGACACATCTGATCCAATACAACACAGTAAATCATGAATATGTTACACTTCTGTTAATACAATGAAATGAGTATCACCTTGTTTTTTTTTGTCATTATTGTAAAATACCCACTGGAACAGAAAAACATAAACGAAGAGAATAACATGAATTATAAAAATTGTTGATGCCTGGTTTTGCTTAACATTAGATAAGCAAAAATGTTTTTCATCCCGTCGACTTGTTTGCAGTTAGTAAAACAAAATCAGGATACGTAAAATCAACAATATATAGGCATTAAATAAATTAATCAAGTTCAAAACAAACACAGTGATATATATTCAAAATACATATTTACAACTTAATAAAACGGGAAACCATATACAGTCTGGTCCTTAAGGGAGAATGATAGGTACTGTTTAAATTTTAATTGACTATTAGCTCACAATATCTGCCCCAAATCTACCCATGTATTGGTTATAATCAGGTATTCACCTTAAATACATATATATGTGTGTGTATGTATGTATGTGTGTATATATATATATATATATAATTTGAGTAGGTTTATACTTTGCAGCATTTACTAAGTTGATATGTACTTGGTACATGGAAATCCTAATTCTGACATCATTTGTGACTGATATGTTGATATATAATATGTGCCAAACGGCCACAGAAGGAAACAAAGCGCGACGTAAACAGCAAATCTGCCCGTTGATGAAGCTGTGGGGCCCGTGTGGTGGGGAAAAAAATGATATCGCCCAGTGAATATTCTTTCCTGTGAATATCCTGAATTATCGGAACTCTGTTTTTTGTTTTTAATAGATATTAAATGGACATTCCTGTCCACCACACAGCTGTTAACATGAGTCCATCAACTACTGAAAGTCTGAGAGTGAGGAAATGTTTTTAAATTAAAGCCACTTGGTCACATGCATCTAAATTCACTGCTATTGAAAAAAAATATACAGTGGCCGTAATTCACCCTTGCTGATTTTTTTTTTATGCAATAATGGAAACACATCACTGGAATTTGGAAATAATCCAACGTTTATGGCCAGTAATCCCGTTCGTTTAACAACCGGGAAAGACCATTACCCAGAGGTCATAGCAGTGTGTGTGTGTGCCGCCCTTCATCTGACTAAATGCTCTCAGATCAGCTTGGTGATGGATGCAATGGTCCCACTCTGTGTTCAGTGGGCTCCAAGTGGGCTCCAGGCGGGATGCCAGCCACTGCTTCACTCGGGTTTCGGTTGAATTATTATTATTATTTTTGTTATCAGCTGATGTTGAATAAGATTAAAAAGTGTTCACTCAGAACATTTTCTTTTCTGTCTCCAGCAGGTTCATGAAGTGATTTGTTGGGAGGAGATGTTACAGTGTAGCGTTTTCCTACAGACATAAATGCATAGGATACAAATCAGTCCGACACAAAAATATACGGCAAGCAATACAAAAAATAAAACACAAATCAAAATGTTGGTGGTGGCACCGGGGCTGGAGGAGAGGAAAGGGAGGAGGCGGGGGATGAGGGACTCGTCATACAGTGATGTTCGTGGTTCCTACAGCTTTTAGGACAAAAAAAACAGGATGTGGGCAGAAACATATTTTGATAAACTCGACAGGCGTGTGCTGCCGAAACAATGTGAAACAATTTTGGGGCTCAACACAAAAGTCTGCTAAGGCTTCATCGCGGGGAATCAAGAGACACAGTGTTTGAATTATTCTAGGTTAGTATCAACAGTCTGCCAGCGCGTGTGATGGTGCATTGTGGGAAAGGGCATAGTTAACAGCGAGTTATGAGCTGCGTGTGTGTTCATGTAGGGTTTCTGAAAGACACAACCTGTTTTCCTGCCACATTTTATTTTTTATTTTTTTGCCTATTCCCTCCTCTTTGACCTCCGCTGATTTTTTTTTTTTTCTGAATTTACGATGGCCTTAGTGTATCTTTCATTCAAAGAAAATCAACATCCTGTTTCATACAGTCAGTTAATTTCTGCGCACCTAATGAAATGGCAAAAAAAAACTTGTGTGGGTGAACTGTTTTAGAATTTGTTTCCGTGTCCTGGCTGTGAATATAATATCTGATATATTCTCCTAAAATAAACTTTCATATCCTCTAATCATTGAATTTTTAAAATCTTAAATATTGTTCACAGATAAACTAGAATAGTTTTACATTTTTCATGTAATTAGGTTTGTTGCGAAATGGAGAAATTGAACGTGGACGTTTGTCCCCCTGTGGAGCACACACACTGCAGGTAAATATATTATTTCTGCTATATTTTATTTTTATATATTATTTCTATATGTACAGGGACATCCATAGCATAGACTTGCGTTTCGTTTCCATGAAAATATTTTCTGTAAATAACTTTTGCAATGCTAAAAGCTAAAGGCAAATATCGGCTTTTCCTCTAAAATATGACTAATTTATTTCTCATTGAAGACGATTAAAGGGAATGCATTCATTTTAAATACAGAATATTCATGGCAACTTGATAACACTAATGGTGAGTATTAACTTTAGTTTCGATTTGAAATCCACTTAGTTGTTTTGCAGTTTGCAGCCAGTTTTGGACATTTTTGCACATTCAAATTAAGGTAAAAAAAGAAAAATTATGCAGCGATGTTTCTCTGCATACACACCTATCAGCCTTGTGACTCCGTCATTGATCCATTTCCTTTGCGATGAGAGAGCACGCTAACACACGAATGCATAAACACAGCGTCACAGCTTGAACAGTGTTTCCACGTCACACTCACGGTGAACTGACACACTCATTGGTGAAACCATTTTCTCTCTCTCTCTCTCTCACACCCACACGCTGTCAATCCAGATTTCTTCTTCTATTGTCTTTCCTTATCTGCATCCTTCTCGTCCCCTTTCATCTTGAGACGAGGCTGTAACGCTACGATCTGATTGGTCTGCAGGCGGTTTCCTGTGCCTTGGCATGTGTTAGTTCAGGGGGGTGGATGTGTGTGTGTGTGTGTGTGTGTGTGTGTGTGTGTTTGTGTAGGGGGTGAGGAGGAGAGGGGGGGGTGATGCAGGGGGAGTGATGGGGATGGTCAGAGAACGGTTGGGTGTTGATCAGAGTGCCAGGAGTGAAGAAATCACGGTGAGGAGGTCAGAGGTCATGACCTCACACTTTTTTAGGGGGAGGGGCCAACTTGATGATCTCATCTTCGGAGGGTTGACGGATGATGTCTTTATTTTGGGGTCGGAAGAAAAGAGACAGAAAATTGTAAGAAAACTACTCTATACGAAGAAGCGTTTTGTATCTTTACATAGTATAAATGTATTAAGTGACACACGACTACTAATTAAAATCATAAAAGGGTTATGGTGAAAAAAATAATAATTATGTGCTTTTGGGTGTTTTTGTGTTTCTTCATAGTTGATGAGTGGATGCTGGGACAATTTTACAATCTTAGCCACAAGAGGGCAGATTTGGACCAGATTTGGAAAATCCGGGACTACATCCATCTTCTTTTTGAATGAAATGTATAGTATTAACCTACAGGAGCTGGTGTGCTCTGAGATTAAGCATGTGTGATGAGATTAGGCATGTGTGAGCGTGTTACCTTTGTATTTCTTGGCCGAGGGGATGCGTGTGAGTTTGGTGTCTATCTCGTCGTCCTCGGAGATCTTGAGCACGGTGGTGCGGTACTCGATGACCCTCGTCAGCAGGTCGGGCCGCCGCGAAATCTCAAAGATGTGCTCGATGTAGGACAGGTTATCTGTGAGGGAGGAGGTGGCGTCAGCTCAGGGCCCTGATGGAGTAAGAAAAGCAGGAGATGGATGTGTGTGTGTATCTCTCACCCTGGGCCAACTTGTCGTTCTTCTCCAGGTAGCTGAACCACTCCTTGGAGGAGGTGATGTTGTTGCTCTGGTCCTCGGGGATGTCCTCCTTGCAGGCCGACTTGAGCTGCTCCAGGTCCTCGTTGGTGATGTTCTCGGACAGGTCGCTGAGCAGAGAGCTGTACTCCGCCATGTTCTGCTCGAGAGAGAGAGAGAGAGAGAGAGAGAGGGGAAATCAACTGAGAGGTAAAGCAGGCAGGAACTGAGGAACAGTGGTTTAATTTATCCTCATCTCCAGAGCACAAAGAAAAGCAGCCCACCTGCTTCCCACACTCACCAGTAAATCCTAACGACAAAAGCACACAGTCAGGTTGGGATGGAAACACAAACAACACACATCCATCCTATCTTTGTCTTTTAATGAACAGCCAAAAAAGGAGTATCTGATATATATATATATATATATATATATATATATACTGTATATATGCACGCAGACACACACTCTAGGCCGTTAGCAGTTTTTGAACGATTCAGGGTTCAGGCGTGCTGTGGTTTGTGTTAAGGAATGAGTGTTTGTCAAAGATCCTGGGGTTTTATCCCCACAAAGATGTGTGGTATTTGTCATTGTGTGTGTGTGTGTGTGTGAGTGTGTGTTGGCAAGTGAGTTGTTGTTCAGAAGCAGGCGAGTGGTTGAAAAGCAAAAGACCTCAACACAGTAAAAGAAAAAAAAAAAGAAACAGAGGCTCTGTTCAGCTGCGTCCGTGTGGAAGAAGTAAAGAAAGCTTCAGATCGAAGTGAATTCAAAATATTTTCATGTGCATTATATTGGAAAGATGTCTAAGCTATAACACATACTGTAATATTTACATTTCTACTGAAGTCTGCTGATAGAAATGTCGGGCTGTCGATGGATGGACGGATGGACGTAAGCTGCCGAGGACAAAAACCATCTGGGAGCTGCTGCATCCAAAGTGTTTAACCTCACGGCCAATCAAACGGCTGCTCCAGGATTTAGGACCACCTGTTTATTGCATTATTTCTCCTCTCAACCCTGAGTGAGTTCAGGGAGGCGGCGGTTAAATCAGCGAGGACATGATGGAGGTCCAAACTGCTGGATGGGATCCAGGGCCTTTCTTTGGGACAAGTTGGAATACTTTTTATTTTTGGGGGGGGGGGGGGGGGGGAAAAAGGGGGGGGGGGGGGTCAAAAATCTGTTTTCTCAACCCAACCCCCATCCTGTCCCTGGCACCCGTGCAGCTGGCGCGAGGCTTCCGCTCGGCGCAGTGCATCATGGGCCCTGGCACGCCGCTCTGTCTCAGATCAACACTGTGTGCTGTGACCTATATACCAGAGTGTGTGTGTGTGTGTGTTCTCCACAGCTGCCAGCAGAGGACCAGCGGCGACACTGTCTTTGCTTAATCCTCTTTCGCTGTCCCCACGTGTGCAGGGAGGTGATGCTGAATATATCTGTAATGTATAATATTTGATCAAAATCTGTGAAATGAGAATGTGATGAGATATAAAGTGTTTTTTTTTTTTTTCTCCCCCCCACTGGCTGATTTCAGGTCAGATTTGTTGACTCTAAAAGCTCATGGCGGCATTTGCCTTGGTTTGTCTGATCCTTAACCTCCAACTCGGGGGCCAGAGCACAGTGATGACAGGGCGCTTTTAGTGTGTGTGTGTGTGTGTGCGTGCGTGCGTGTGAGAATGTTAATTCAGTCTTAAATGTAACATTCATCTTCTCTTAATCCAGAGCAACTTGCTCAATCAACACAAAGAGCTGCGTGGGAGAGAGCAGGGATATGGCCTCTGGATACTGTGTGTGTGTGTGTGTGTGTGTGTGCGTGCGCGCGTGCGTGCGCATGTATGTATACGTGAGTGAATGTGTTTTTGTACGCTTCCACTGTCGTGCTTGTGAATTGTGTCTGTGATGGAGGGAGGCTGACTCAAAGAATGAATGCGTGTGTCTCTGCTTGTGTTGGTGTGTGTGTGTGTGTGTGTGTGTGAGAGAGAGAGAGAGAGCCTCCTCTCTCGACCCAGGTTGCCCTGCCCGCTCTCTGTTTTGCACCACAATGGACTGGCGCAGCTTTTGTGTACTTTTAGAGAAGACGGGGGAAAAAAAACGCAACAATGGACAGAGTGGCTACATTTAGTTTTCTCTCTCCCCACCACTTTCTTCACATCACCCCCCCGCCACTAAAATTGGAATTGATTTATTTGTATATGTATATATTTAGTAATTCTTCTTATTTGGTCCTAAAAAATACTTTCTGTTCTGTTCCCTTTGATTTCCAGCTCCGACTATGAGCTCACTTACTTTATATTTCTGCCAATTATGAAAGAGAATATAATGTGTGTTTTTTTACGAATTTATCAGGACATGATACAATTAACAAAACGGCGATGAATGAAAGTGTGTTGTACGATCGGCTTTTAAAGGCAAACAAATCCTGGGAGTGATCATGGAGATAAACAAAGAGACAAGTGAGAGTCTGAGGCATATTTTTGTCTTTCTGCAAAATAGTCGTCATGCTCAGAGTTAAAAAAAAAAAAAAAAAAGTGTGTGAGAACCCAGCTCCCCCCTCGCTGGGACCAGCCTGACACTGCGTCCACACATAGAGACCCACTGTGCTTCACATTCTCATGAACACAACATGCTTTTGTCTGCTCGGTCCCGTTTGTGTGAGTGTGTGTCTTTCTTTCAATGTGAGACGCACAGAGACTCAGCTTTATATTAAAATGTGCTCTTAAAAACGGAAGACCATGAAAAGACGAAATAGATGGCTCTTATATACGTATAAATAATGAATGCACAAAATCTTTGGGGGGTACAAATATGGAATTGAATTTGTGAGGAGTAGTAAATCAATTCAAATGATGACAAATCGACAGCATTTCCACAAGATTTGCAAAAACAGCAGATTGTGCTCAGTTGGAAATGTTCCATCCCAGTTTTGGACAGTTTTTTTTCTTCTCTCAGAGCTTCTCACAACGTGTCGCACACTTTCTGTCTCTCTCCAGGTCTCTGGAGAAGAACTTCAACCTCTTTGAGGGTGAGATCCACAAGCACCTCGCCACAGGCTGCAACTGGTGACGGGAGTCGGTGAGTCTCTCCCATTCCCAGGAAATAATTGCCGTTCTTGTGCTTATTCTCGTTGTTGTCACTTTTACAATCCTGTGCCAACACAATCCAAACACTGTGTCAGGTGCACACGGAGGAGGGGGGGTCTGATGGTCTGCCCGAGTCCAACTCTTTTATTTTCCTCTACGAGCCTCGAGCGGCACTGTTCTCTCTCACTTTTTAAAAATGCTCGACCTGCTGAGTGCTCCTCTTTGTTGAGATCTCACACACGCACAGGCGCGCACACACCGCAACCACCAAAACTCCATTCACCCTCCACACCAATGACGTTGCCATGGGAACCGGACCTGGCTTTGCCTTTAGGCCGGGAGACTGTTACCTAGCGACGGGGCCCTGAAACCACCCCTGCCTCAACTCTCTCACCCCCTGTCCCGTCCCTTTCAGAATAAAAGCCACCCACAACTATGACAAGCCAATTTGAATAATTGTGGAGTTAAGTCAGGTGTTGTTGTAGTTTTAGTGTATTTGAAATGGTGAACAGACATTTGTATACACACAAACGCACACACCAGCGAGTCCAGGGACAATCTGAAGTTGTTGATAGTCCATCATATGATCAATCTAACACACACACACACACACACACACACACACACACACACACACAACGCTGGCCAACTGTGCTGGATGTCAGCATGGAGAAAAAAAGCCTTTACATGTTACCATGGCAACAAAACCACCCGGATAGCAACTAAAATAGAAAAGGAATAAGGAAGAGACTATGTTGCACTGTTTTGTTTTTTTTTTAGATCAGCCATCAATAATATCCCTGCCCAATCTTGAGTATACTTCTGTTATTATTACCAAAAAAGACTTTGAATCTCGACTTGCAGCTACTCAAAATTGTGTCGTGTAAAAAAAAAAAAAAAAAAAGGCCCATCTTTCAGTTAGTTTTTTCCAGAAAATGTCTTAAAAGCGGTGACCATTTCTCACAGAGATAAACAGTAAAACCTATAAAAAGCTTTAAGGCCCTGAAGGTGTCAGAATAAATGTGGACTCCTCATTCTTCTTCTATTCAGCGAGGCGGCGGTGAGTCTCTATCTCCATCATTAAATCGCTCGTTAAATACACCCTGACCTTTCAGAAACCTCCCCTCTCTCGCTCTCTTTCTCTCTCACTCTCCGTTTATCCCTCTGTTTTTCTACTCCGATGGACGGAGAGGCAGAGAGTAGGAGTCCTGCCCACTCTCCATCTTGAAATCTCCCACGAAACTCACCTCCACTTGGCCAAAAATCACATCGGCTCCACGTGCGCAATGAAAATAAACCAGCGAAATTCATACGATTAAACAATAAATGCTTTCTCTTGCTCTCTCCAGCCTTGCAGGAGTTCAGGGATCAGGTGGTGGGAGGCGCAGAGGTTCTGCAGAATCCACTTCTCAGGTCAGAAAGTCTCTCACTCATCCACAAACACCATTTTTTACATTTATAAAAAATTTTCTCTTCAGCCCACGTTCTCCAAAGACATGAGGCTGAATCTTTTCACCCTCCTGATGAATGCATTCTGATGCATTTTTTTTATTTTTGTATCTGGATTTCCTGATTGGCTCTTACAGCTGCAGAGCCTGATTTGCTGGCGAGGCAGCAGGACATGCACCGAGTTGATGGGCTTCCAGCCCTCGACCTGTTGACATAAATCAGCTCGGTCTTCCCTGGGAGGAAACCAGCTCTTGGCCGCCTTCCATTTGGCTGCGTGGTGCTCGGCTTGTTACCGGGCAGAAAGGCCGAGGAGAGCGGGTCAAATGGCGGCAGGTAGGCCGTGGAGTCACTGACAACCACGCAGCAGCGAGTGGTGGAGGTGGAGCTCCTTTTTTATTACTTTTTAACGTTAAAGAGCATTAAAATTGGAATTTCCGCAGCCAATTGAATGTTTCTCTTCTAAACCCGAATCTTCAAAGTAACTTAAAATAGAAATGATTTGAAGCACTCAAAGAGTAAATCTACCCAGTTACTTTGCAGCACTTCCAGTTTACAGCTCTGTTAATGGACATTAAAGTCCATCGACTATTATCATTTTGCTGACGTGATTTCCAGACTTCAAACATGAAATGGATTCAGTAATGGAGGTATTATGATTTATTCATAGCAGGGATTTTTTTGTTAAGTCTTGCTAATGGGTGAATCATTCAGACACAGGTTTTTTGGCTGTAAACGGACGTTTGTGCAAAATGCAAGTTTAAGAGAGGTGGGCTCTTTTTAACATTTATCTGTGTGAGGGTGTGCGCCGTAATCTGGAGCGCGACCCGGAATGAAAAGACAACCTGTCCGTCGTGTGAAGGTCAAACACGACGCTCCAGGGCGGAGCCCTCCGCCTCCTTCTCTCCATCCGCCTCCTTCTCTCCATCCGCATCATCACTCCACCGTTACTTGTCCCTTTCCTTTCTTCACATGTCCTCTTTGAAGCCTTCATCCTCCTCATCATCCTCATCTCAGGAGCGACTGGCTGCTGGGAAACATTAGAATCGATTCCTGATCCTCAATCTTACTTTGATGTCTCTTTCTGCGAGAACATTGCCTACGTACACACGGCGAATAAAACACCTTGTGTAACTTTATCCCTTCCGCTTGCTCGTCCTCTGCACTCTCTCTCCCCCTCTCTCTCTTCTCCCTCCCCTCCCCTCCGTCACGGGATTAACCCTGGCCTCTTCAGTCAGGTTCCATCGCCGCTCACGTTCCGCTCAGGCCACAGGCCCCCCCGAGAGAGATGTAGGAAGTGAATTATTTTGGAAGAGCCGAGAGAGCGGTAGCACGCTCGGGATTATGGGGATGAGGGCTGAGAGGGGGAATACGTGACAAGGAATGGGACACGCAGGGAAAAGACAAGGGGGCTCCGTCCTTTTTCCTTACAGACGTCCTCTTGTCCTATGAGGCCGCCAGCAGTGCCAGCACTTATCAGTTCAAAAGCCCAGAGCGAGAGAGAGAGGGAGAGGGAGGAAAGGAGGGATGGAGGAAGCGTTAATCTGGAGAGAAGCAGCGGAGCGCCGGAGAATATAGGCCACTGGCCCATTTTTTTTATTGAGTAGGAAAGATTTGCGCGGTGTAAAAATAGAGCTTTTTTGTTATTCCAAATTTCTTAGTCTCTCTTTTTTTTTTTTTTTCCTTTGAAACAATCCATCACCTTTCTTTTCTTTTTTCAACCCCTTTTTATTTTCTCTTCCTTTATGCCTTCACACCGAGCCATTTTCCAAATTGAGTTCCGTTATTTACGCCAGCGTCTCTGACATTTTAAATAAATCAATGCGCCGCTGTTCATGACAAACCTTCTCTCCGTCAGGAATGATCTCGCGCGTGCTAGTTTTATTTCTAGAATCAATATGTGGCTGACCTTTCGCTTTTCAGGTGAATCCAACCAAGTCTGGTCCCTAACAAGTAAAAAAAAAATCAAAATCCTACTTTTATATCTTCATATATTTAATTAAAATACCGCTTCATTGTTTTGGGGCTTTGTATTTACACCTGAACTTGTTATGTGTTCAGATGCAGTAAATAATTATACATTGACATAAGTACTGGTCGTTTTCCTCCCTATGATTTTTTTTTTTTCTTTTTTTCCTCCAAGCTATAGAAGAACAGCATGTGTGAGGAGTTTGTGTAGGCAGAGGCAACAATCAATCCTCCCAAGTAACACGCAAACACACCACACACCCTCGCACACTGTGAGCTCCATGCGGATGTGGCCTGACTACAGATACCCCTAGTTTTTTTTTTTTTTTTTGGCACAAGCTGGCATAGAACCACGGGGCTAAAGGTCGCAGAAAGAGAGAGAGAGAGAGAAAACTCCACAGGAGACTTTAACCAATAGCTTAAAATATAACAAGGTTTCTGAAGTTTATGAAAAAGATTATAAAACATTAAATCTGCAACTGTTGATCCCTTTTTTTTTTTTTTGTTTCTCTCATCCGATGATTTAGGATTTGAAGGAGCTGCAGCCGTAGTGTGTGTGTGTGTGTGTGTGAGATCTGTGAGGCTGTGACTGACAAGACGAGGCTTTTACTTCCTGCGCTCGCCATGGACACACTTCCTGTCCCCGGCTACAGGGCAGCGGAAAAAACATTGGCCGCCCGGCAGCTGGACCCTCGGAATCCAAACCGGATCTAATCCCTCTGGCTTTGTTTCCTCCCCTCGGGACTCACAGAGACGCACACCACAGCTCTGGTTTGTGTCATTCCCCCCCCCCCCCCCCCCCCCCCCCCAAAATGTGTGTATGGAAAAACAACACAATAAAGATCGGCAACAGCAGCATTCATTCCATTGGGAGTTTTGGCTGCTCATTGTATTGTCCTTTTTGCATACTTACACTTGTTTTTTTTTTCCTTCTCCTTTTTAGGTTGAAGGACACTGTCCTACAGTGGAATTTCCACTGTATGATTATGAGCAGCTGCACACGCACACACTCGCACACACGCACGCACGGATGAATGCGTGACATCGGGTGGAAGAACAAGAGGAGAGAGAGAGAGAGTTCACCAGAGCCGCCGTCTGCTTCATCTAAAATCTAAATGGCAAACGCTTCATCGTGGCTGCAGAAAAAAAACACCAGATGGTCGTGACTCAAGCCAGAGAGAGAGAGAGACAGAGAGAGAGAGAGACCAGATGTGGTGAGCAGAGACTGGCTGCACTGGAGTGAGTTTTTACAAACACACACACACACACACACACACACGTTTGTCCTGATAAACCGAGGCCTCCTGTATTCTGGGACAAACCTCCTGACCCCGTGACCCCTGCGGGGACGGCGGCCGTGCCCAATCACCGCCAGCTTTACCTCTCTAATCCGGTAAAATCCTTTGTACGCGCGGCAGAGCCAACGCCAGCAAGTCAGTCACCTTCTTTGCCGGATAAGTGGGCGGAGTCAACATCTGTTTCAAGCTGTGTGTCGGTCTAAGCTGCTTGTCAACCCTTTCTAAAAAAAAAAAAAAAAAAAAAAAACTAAGAAATGAAACCGTATTAAACTATGCAATACTGCAACAAATATACAATCCACAACATTTTTGAATAGATTGTAAACTACCTTTTTGGTCCACTATGGAGGTGTCCAGAAAATCGACTTTAAAAAGTCAATGAGTCTCGGGTATTGATCCAGAAACCGCATTATTTGGTTTATTTTTCTTCCATTTATCGACTTTCATGCACCAGAGGCCTTCACACGTTACATGTGAAAGTCATTCAACATACTACCTCATATACAGTTGATGAAAGATTTTTTAGTTTTATTTGGCACTAGCTTTAATTACATGAAAAGCATTAGTCTCCACGACCACTGGATTTACCCACAAAGCCCTGCTTCATCTTCAGGATTATCTGACACAAATCCCAATAAATAATCCGAGAACAGGTACAATGATATCATGCATGTCGGCGCGTTGCGTCATGCAACCTAAACACAACTGTGTGTGTGTGTGTGTGTGTGTGTGTGTCCACATTCACAATCCACAATGTGTGGCACATAGCGACAAAGGAAATGATCCTGGTTGCGCAGGGTAAACCAAAACGTCCGCAGCTGCTTCACGGCAACGCTGGAATCGTGGAAATAAGGGAAATCATCGCCGAATAGGCGCGATGCCGCGGTGTGTCAGTGGCGGCGGGAGCCAGATGTGTAAAAATGGGAAAAGTGGAAATGCGTCTGTGTCGTCGACGCTTCATTAGCGTTTGAGCTTTATGCGAGATTAAAAATAACTTTGTTGCCTCTGGGAGGAGAGCAGATGACGCGGGGAGGGGCTGGCTGTGTGTGTGTGTGTGTTTGTGTGTGTGTGTGTGTGTGTGTGCTGAGATGAAATAAGTATGCAAGTTGTTTTTTTTTTTTCTTTTTTGCAGAGAATAAATGGGGAGCGAGGATGCGACACCGTGCACCGCTGCTTTTTTTTCCCCCCCCAGGCAGAATGTGACAAAAGGTGTAAAGCCTGATCTGACGTCAGCCTCTCCAGACATGCCGCTGCAGACCCGCACCACATCTGGGTTTGTACCATCTCGCCCTCTCCGTGGTGACATGTGACCAGTCACACGCTCTGAAATGTGACTATCCTCAAAATGAGCATAAAAAGACTGTCTTTGTACATTTTACTACATATTTTGAATTATAACTATATGAATTATTATTATTAATATGTCCCTGTGGTTGTGTGTGTGTGTGTGTGTTGTACTGTACAGGGGCCTGAGCACAGAATGGAAAAAAAAGAAAAAAAAAAAAAGGAGAGGAAGAGGATGAGACATTAAACTGACGCAGCCTGTTTTAACACAACGCCGATTCGTGTTTAAGACGCGGGTTTACATCCCATCTCCTGACGAGAACCAGATGGCCACGCAGACACTCTAATGGAATCTCATTTCCTCCGGGGGGGGGGGGGTTAAAGTTCACACAACGGATTCATCATCTGAAGATGAAAGAGGTCTTCATTGATCCTCACCATCAAACCTGAAGAATTTGGAACCAACCAGCAGCATTTAAAAATGCGACGACGACACGCGACGCCTCAGGTGCCAGGTCAGACCAAAAAAATCCCGCACACTCAACACACTCTCGTCATTTTCTCCTCTCTCACTCTCTCACACCTGTTCTTCACTATCCCCGCCGCCATCTGCATCTGGATGCGTTAAACATACGCATCAGTTCCAAAAATGATTACGCAAAGCTGCGCACGCACACACACACACACAAAAAGACACAAAGCCACACAGCAGGCCCGGGTCCGGATGCCGGCATTCTCCACAGTGATAATAATAACGGGTCTGTGTGTCCCACTGTATCGCGCAGTTCACTGAGGCTGGCTCGGCTCCAGATGGAGAGGCAGCGAGGAAAAGGAACAGGATGCCATAACCGCGCCTCGCACAACAGTCACAGCTGCAGACACACACACACACACACACACACGGGGAAAAAAGCAGGCCACAGCACCCACGCCGCATCAGCCCACATGAATGCTTGCACGAGAGAAGCACACAAACGACTTGTCCACTGTACACGGTAGATGTGAAACACGCTCGCAAGCGCGCATGCGCGCCGTCTCATGCACGCTATGCAAATGTTTTTTTGGTGTCCTATCATGAAGACGCAAGCACAGATGTGAGACCTTGAGCTAGGTCATTTTTGCATTCTTTGTCTCATTCTCTGCAGGACGCGCTGACGTCCAGCGACGGGACACTACTCCGTCAGGTCAAAGGTGATTTTTCTCTTATATATATATATATATATATATATATATATATTTGATTTTTCTTTGCTCCCCCTGTCTTTGAGTTTCACTCATCTTATCTTCCTCCTGTGTGTCTGAAATGGGTTTGGATGGAGTGGACTACAGCCTTTTATCTGGCGCTGGAAACGTTTATGAAAGAGCCTTTTAAAGCACACAAGAGGACCAAAATGAGGAAATACCCAAAAGGTTCACATTTTTGAAATGCCAGTGGTTGGCCTTCAGAAAAGTAGAACATTCAGAGGAGGAGAGGCCAATGCGAGAAATCCGTGCTTTTCATTTTGTGTTATGAAAAGTCATTTTGGATGATGACTATAAAGTGCGGAGTTGAGTCAGCGAAGGCCTCGCCTTCGCAAAGAAAATAGTGCGTCTAATTGAGGAGTTCGGGATTACTCGTCAAGCAGTTTAGGAACGATAAAAAAAAAAGACGTGGGCAAGACAAGAGTCTCAGAGCTGTGGAAAAAATGGAGAGGAGCGAGAGAGGAGAAGGAGACAAAAGGGGGAGAAGGAAAGGAGGAGAGGAGGAGGGAAGGCCAAGTCTGAGTCATCGTCAGAGACACACACACACACTAATGGCAGCTTCCCCTTTAGTAGAGGGGACATGGAGTCAAATGGTCAGGGACTGTGGGGAATGGCTTTCTACATTAGAGCCACTGAGCCCTCTCTGACACACACACACACCCACCCACCCAAACAATCCACTTGAGATTAAGTTAGTTGTTCAGTCCATGTCTCGGACTCCAAGGGTGACTTTCAGATTACTCTGCCGCCTCCCCTCCCTCTCTCTCTCCCTCCCTCCCTCCCTCCCTCTCTCTCCCTGTTGTTCCATTACCAGATTAAACAGACCGGTTGCAGCTCCGAGAAAATGAAACTCCGTCCATCAACCCGCATCCGGGGGGAGGCGAGACATCTCACCTGCCTCGGCACATTGCGGCTCGGATATGGATTTCTCCAATAACACTTCCGCCTGCACTGGTAGGTTGTCGTCTCCGGGTTATTGAGGGAATAACTCGCCGTGAAGTGAGTTTTAATGCTGGCAGAGTCGGAGCACGGCGGATGTTTACAGCCACCTGTGGATTGACACCAGGCCAGAAGTGGCACCTCATCACATCATTAAAATAATCCCTCAGTGAATGACACTGATTTGTGAGATTTTTTTCCCCCCACCCGCATCTCTCCACACGCGCCAGCCCACGTGAGGGGAAGTCGCAGGCGGTGGAATATCATCGCGGAGGACTGATCAGGAGCTCCTTAGCGACCGGTAAAACTGCCGGCGATGTTTCTCTTTGGGTAATTATCAGTCTGGCTGAAATGTGAGTTTCATCACCGAGATTCAATGACTGTTGATGCAACACAACCATTAAAGGGCCGTTAGCTTTATTGCGCAAATCCTCGTCGTGCTCCTGATGTGAGGATCTTAAAGAGAGACATGACGAGGGGGATTTATTCCCCCCCCCATCACCAAGAGTCAAATACGAGCCCCAGGACAGGGCTGCGATGACTAAGAGGGTTTTAGTGTAAGAATGGAGTCCACACTCAGAGTGTGAGTCAGTTCATCCATTCAAATACTGCGTAGACCGCAGGTATATGGCCATGTGTGTTGTGTGACAGTCGAAACATCAGGTTAGCGCACACACACAGGGATTTTCAGTCCTTCAGTTTTAGTTTAAAAATGTAGGCCTTGATTGTGATTTTGATTTAGTGGTGTATTCAAAATGTTTCGGGGTTTAAAAAATACGGTGACTTTATTGTATTTCACACTTTAAATGTCGTTTGTCTGATCTGTGCGAGAACAAGAGCGCAAATCCAACCTCTCCTGCCACAGGTCTCCATGCAAAGAGAAATGTCTCTGCGTAACGGATTTTATTAGGCAGCGCTCGGCAAAACAAACCAAAAAAAAAAGGTAATTTCTAAAATGTCAAGAGAAGCATTTGAAGTGCTTGTAGGAGAAATGGAAAATCTGATTCATCCCTGTCGGGTGACTAACAGCAGAGGAGACAAAATCAACAAGCAAATGAGTTGAGATGAAACTCGTATTTCCTTGAACGCAACACACTGACAGACGGCTGAAACACTTTTTCCACTGTCAATTTGTGGATTTTATTCTGTTGTGAGGCAGATTGGGACCGAAAGACTTGAAGGTGGCCTCTGCCAGGATATCCTGTAATACCTGAAACACACACAGTGTACACCTATCAAATCCAATCAGACCCACTGGGGCGTTTCATTTGTTGGCCAGCAGAGTAGATTATGCGCACGGACGGAGGGGAATGGCCTGAATCAAAGTGCGTGTGTTTGTGTACGTCTGGGGGTGTGTGTGCGTGTTGTCGTTTCCTGTCCACCGTCAGAGTGGGTTTGTGTGAGACTCACTCACACAGCTGTGCGAAGGCAGCTGACACCCTTTCCTCCGTGAGACTTAACAAAAAAAAAAAAAAATCACTGCAGGTCCACTCAGAGTCAAGCCCACGCGTTCGCTGCCGCACCCCCAAAGGGGGAAACTTGAAAGCTCGGCAGCGGGATGTTTTTGAGTGGATGCAATCAGGATCATCCCGAGTAGAAGGGCAGCCACAGAACATTTCTGGTTTAGCAGTGAAATGTTCCTCTGTGTTCACCAGCTTGTTTTTGGATATGTTCTGATTTTGTGCTGGGAAGGTTCCTCCTCTGTGGGATTTTGTTGGAGTCAGATCCCAGATTATGTCTGGCAACCGATGAAAGTTTTTTTTTTTTTTTTTTTGCTCCCCTGGAGTCTTTCTTTTGCTCGCTGCATGTCGAAAACTTTTTCGGAAACACTTTTCCTGTGTAGTTTAGAGAAGGTCTGTAAATAAATACCCAGGTCAGAGGGTGGGAGCCGGCCACAGCGGAGCAGATTACAGGCCGGGCATAATGACACTGACCCTCTGTGATTCATGGCTACACATGGTGGAGGTAAACAAACGCGCCGCGGTGGGAGAGGCGGGAAACAAAAGGCCTGACGGTGACGGGTCTGTTTCCTCCGTGCGGCAGGATGTCAGAGTCTGAAAGGGTCAAACTATTTTCAGAATATAAACTTTTAGGCCTGCGATTTTTTTTTGGGGGGGGGGGGGGAAAACTAGAGAAAGTGGAACTGAAACCTGTGTGCGGGGTGAAAACTAGAGAAAGTGGAATTGAAACCTGTGTGCTTCAAAGTGGACTGCGCAACAAAAAAAAAATCCTCAGAGAAGGAATAACCTATTAACCCAGATTTTTTTTTCTTTTTAGACATCACCAGGATCTGAACTGTGTTGAAATACTGTGTGTGAAGAGCAACCCTGGACTACATGGATCCTGTTGGTACGTACAGGATGTTTCCATCATGCTTCATTATGTTTTTTTTTTTTTTTAAGTGAACTGTCCCCAGGCTGGAAGCAGTTTCATGTCCTCATCATCCCGTCCCCCTTTTTTTCTATCTTTTTTGTTGTTTGTGTCAGGTTACACCAGATTAACACTCAGCGCCTGTAAACAGTCAACCACAAGCATTCCCCTGGCGACGGTGACGATGACGGAGTGACCACCGACACACGTGGAGGGGATGTGAACCCCGAAAGAGGAAGAACATTTCTGCTGCGTTGCTCAGTTTTTTTTTTTTCTTCCCAGAAGACGGATCAATATTTATCACAGAGGAGTCATCACCGGCTCCCGAAAAGCTGAGTCAACGTGCGCACACACGCACACGCACACACACACACCTTTGACCTTGAATTAAACCTTAACTTGCCCTTAAAAATGTTTTTTTTATTTTTTTTATTAAAATGTCCTCAATTTTCCAAAAAACTTGACATAACAGTCCCGCTAAAATATGTCTGTGTCTTTGTGTAGCAGCGTGTACAAGCTGCACAATGCAGAGGGGGAGGGGGGGGGGGGGGGGGGTCACAGTGTCACATGCTGTTGTTCAGTGTGTTGATGTAATACGTGTGTTGCACGCGTGTGTCATGCAGTGTCGGGATGCCATACACCGATATTATCGGTCTCATTGAAAAAGGTGACATAACAAAGTTCTTCACTGCGTAACTCCGTCCAATGATCTTAAAGTGGCTGGATTTTACCGCAGCATGTTATTTAACTCTTATAGACTTTCTGCATATCTACAGATATGGATTTAAACATACAAATCCCAAACTACTGAACTGATGTTGACCAAAAAAATTTATGTAGTTTATGTGGCTTCTATCACAAATTTTCTCAATGAGGTTGTGCGAGAAACAAAATGTATCTTAATGGAAAAAAAAATGATCGACAGGACCATTTTTTCATGAAACTATAAAGGGGTGAAATGACCCCCCCCCCCCCCCCCCCCCCCCCCCCCACACACTGCCCCAGAGCATAGAGTCGGCCAGACCCAGCCATTCATAAAAGACCCAGCCCTTCCCCATCCTTTTAACACACACACACACACACACACAGCCAGGCCTTTCAAATGCAGAATGTACAGGATTTTCCAACAACTATTGATTATGACAGAAAACATCTCAGATAAAAAAAATAGGATTATGTAATCATGTATCGCTCACTCTGGAAAGGAATAACAATCCCACACAGTGAAGTATTGGCCAGGAAGTAATGAAAGGGACATCGGATACATGAATGTCCTCAGCCACAAGAAACCCAATCCAATTAGATTAATTAATGGTGTGTTGAATGCCCTCTGGAGAATGGGAAATTCACCAACTGGCCACTTAGCTGTTACCGTTCCGGAGTCAAAGTTGGTCACAAACACAAAGGGGTAACTATAGCAACAATTACTTCAATTTGCCACTCCATTAATTTTTTATTTTTTTCCCCTAAAGTTTTGTTGAAACGTCTGCATGAAATATCGTCATCAGACGCTAGGATTTACGACCTTATGGCCCAGGTAAAGCAATGCGGCCGTAGGGACAGTGAACGCCCCAATTTCTTTTCACTGCTCCCCGGTCGGTGTGAATGATGCGTTCGATGCCGACACTAGATGTTACAGACCGGCTGTGAAGTAACGCACGAACCGTCTAATCCATGAATGGAGGGTGACTGACTCCAGGCGCGCACCCGCAAATCACCGAGTCCCCGGGGATTATTGATGTATTTAATGTATGGATTTAAATCGCATAAAATCATGAAAAAAAATATGAATGTAAGTGGAGTTAGAGGGCGAGAGAAAGAAAGGGAGATAAAGAGGGGATGTACTCACCCTGAGCGCAGAGGAATGAGTCAGACTGAGAGAGATTTTGCGGGATGATAAATCTCCGTCGCTTCTTCTTCCTCTTCTTCTTCTTCTCCTCCTCACTGAGGGACGGGAATACAAAAAGAAAAGTCCACAGCATGTGTCATGAGACGCGCGAGAGGAGGACACACACAGTGTCAGCGTGTGTGTGTGTGTGTGTGTGTCCACTGATTTGAGACCGGTCTGTGAAATGTGGAGACGCCTTTTCCTCTCGCTCTCTCTCTCTCTCTCTCTCTCTCTCCCTCCCTCTCTCTCTCTCTCTCTCTCTCTCTCTCTCTCCCTCTCTCCCTCGGTCACGGTTTAACACGCTGTCTGATTCCTCCACAGATCTTCTATTGAGACCGATGGCTTACTCTCTCCAAGGAAAAAAAAAACATCTCCATAAGGTAAGATTGAAAACCTATAAGCATCATCATGAATATATATGTAATAAGAATGCAGAAGAAAGTACAGAAATAATTATAACATTGAAAACCGCTTAAATGAACACGGCAATCATGAAAGAAAAAACAACTATAAAAGTCAATATTTATGATTGTCATATGTATGATTTATGATATTTATGCGACAGGATGTTTGTTTTTTTGTTTTTCCATAACTGAAATGTGGTCCTCAGGAAAGAAAAAAAGGAACAGAGTGAGAGCTCTGTCTCTCCTCTGATTCTGCTGGTTCTCACACATTTGTGCACAGGCACACAGACATTTTTCAAAGCTGATGTCACCACCATTATCTGGTCTGCAGAAAAAAAATGATAAAATCCCTCCTCCTGTTTCTTTTTCTCCATCACGACGCTGTCCAAAACACCCCAACACACACACACACACACACACAGTAAACTCCCCTTTTTTCCATTTTTGTTTAGTTGAATAGAAACACATTGTGCTCTGTATGGTTGACACTCACCAAAGCGACATCAACCTGCTCTCCTGTTCTTCTAACTCCACATGTCAGATGTTGAAATAGCTCTCTGCGGGTGATGGATGAGTCAGATGATGGTCTTTGGTTCCCTGGGAGGCCATATGTTGATTAGCATGCTGAGATGCTGTCAACATGACACACACACACACACACACACACACACACACACACACACACACACACACACAGACAACCACTCATATCAGAGAGAACAATAACACAAACCTATTTAGTGTCTGAATCATTTTCCAAATGTCATTCCTGTCTTCATGTAGTAATACTTTCTCAAATGGTTAAAAAAAAGTTCCAACACTAGTACGGTGGTTTGGGGCCTCGTATAAAATAACTACTTCAGTGAAAAAATGGCTCTGCCACTGTGTTAATCCACAACCGGGTTTATAAGAGCTTCAGGACACATTCAGCTCTTAAATAGACCAAATAAAACTTTTGACTTTTCTTTTGACTCACATTGGTGTAAAAACAAAAACCCTTCGAGATCAAATTAAATCCAAAATTTCAATTTAACTATAATTTGATCTGCATAAATATATTTTTTCTAATTTGACTTGTATTGATTCTTTTTGAATATGATCATGTAATCCCACTTTCTAACCAACCCATGCCATACACTTGAGAAAACATTTATTTCTTTAGTTATTTTACAATACATTTGGATTATGAACCTATATTTGACATTTTTAATCCTTTTTACTGGCTTTTTTAGTAGTTTTGGGTCTCTCTCTCTCTCTCTCTCTCTCTCTGTGTTTGTGTTTACCCCAGAGCAGACTTATAAAAGGGAAGTTCTTGTTTCACATCACATGGTTTAGTGCAGGAGAGAAGAAAGGCCGGCAGACAGGAAGTTCTCTCCGAGGACTCGGCTGCGCACAGAGGACGGAAGGAAGGAAGGAAAGGAAGGAGAGAGGGAGGGAGGGAGGAGGGAAAGCGGTGGGGTGAGGGTGGAGGAGATGGAGGGGGGGCGTGCAGGAGGGAGGGATGGTGGTGTCACTGGGTGTGAATGTGCTCATTGAGAAGGATGAGTCGGTGGAAAGAGGAAAACAATGAAAGTGCAGAGTCACTGCTCCCTCTTTCATTCACACATCCCTCGTTCTCTGCTCCCTCTGTTCTTCACTGTGGCTCAAAGGCTCCATTCACTGGATTACTCTGTGTCCTATTTTTTATCCGACATACATGTGTGCAGCAGAACGAAGGAACATGCGTGTATATACATACAGATTCTAGAATTGGGTCAAAATCAATTCATATTTTCTAATCCACTCCCTTTTCATGGAAATGGAGATGATGGTCTTATAAGTGACTCTTATTTTTATTTTTTTACTTTATATTATTTTCTGTTTTCTTCAGGTTTCCTGATCGGTATACTCGGCTCCAAAGTCTGTAAGTATACTTTATTTTAAATTGTTTATAGATTAACATATCTTTGACCCACTTTTGTTAATAATTGAAAATCTCAGCCGATTAGTTTTGTGTTAATTATGGTGTCACATCCCATTATTATTATTATTATTTTTTCATCACCTGATTAGCTTATGGTCATACAGAAGGCTTCACACATGTTTTTGAGTATGTGGCAGAGCTTCATTTTATTTTATTATTTTTTTTAATGTGGACCTTCTCACATATATGGAAGGTGTTTGACTTTGTTGAGCGTCTCTCTCGTCCTTCCACACCACTGACTTTGCGGCAGAAATGAAAGGCTGAGCTCTAATCACCAGCAGCACTAAGTGCAGACCGCCGGCTAGGGGCCCCATTATACACACGCACACACACACGCACACACAGGCAATAAATGCATGAAGCAGACAGACGAGCCTGTTTAACCATGACACTATTTTATGCCATTTTCTCACCTCTGTGATTAGGTGACAGCACTAGAAGCTCTTCTGTAATAAACATTATTACAGTAAAAACTGTCATCACTGCGCCCTTTAAAACCCACGCTTTTCAGGATCATGAAACCGGTGAACATTTGTGGCCTTAAAGTCTAATGGAGACGTGTAATTTCTTTCTCACGCGTCGAGTGGAAGTTTTTATGTTTTTATCCATCATGTCGAATATTATGATTCTGTAGCGGTACTGAAAAGAGCGTGTTCTCATTAAGTCTCGTTTTAAAATCTAATTGGACTTAATAGAACAATGTGTTGCATTGGGTTTAGTGTGGCCTGATCAACCCCCATTGTGATTATTATTTTTTTTTTCATGGGCCTCGGTGCGTTTGTGAAATAATGAATCGGAACATTTTCAAAAATTAATTGTGAGGTTAGATTAGATCAGGCGTTCACTAATCGGATTTCACTGACACACGTCAATATGCCGACGTTGGGTTTACAGTTTGTTGCGTGGCCCTAAAGCCTTTTTTTCTTAAATGATGGTCATGACTCAACATCCACGTCCCCTCAGGGTGGGTGTGAGTCATTGGTTTGAGCTCTGCTGCGGTCTGTTCCAAATGTGTCCCCCATGTCGTTCGTAACTTCCTTTCATGACAAATCTTTGTACAATTAACGCGCAATTACTTTTTTTGGGGGGGTTGTTGTGGTTCCAGACAGACCGGTGTGGGATAATGATCCCACTTTTGTGTTAATTACCAGCAGCGTCTTAATTAATTAAACCGTCCCCGCAAAGAGCCGTTAGCCGGGGCAGAATTGCAATTTCCAATTCAGGGAGATCAGTCTATAACCAGATTACTGACCAGAAGTGAATTTTCTTTATTATTTTTTGGAGTAGATTACAGAGGTTTCATTCTATATTCATGATCAAGAGGCGAAGGGGGTTAAACTGTGTAACCCTGCTTCAGATAGGAATATATATATATATTTTTTTTTACTACAGCACGTACACCATCCTACACGCACCAACTGTTCGATCAACAGTCAGTCTGTCGGCGTCTCAGTTACTAAGCAACACCTCATCCTCCAGTCATCGGCCAACTGTCAAACACGATCTTCATATTGACGGAGACTTAAATGGTCGACTGCTTGAAATAAGCAGAGGTGTCCCAGGTTAGTGAGTGCGCCTCTTTTACGATGTTCCTATTTTATTCAAAGACTCTCTAAAAATGTTCCTGCCGAACACCAATTTTCCTCCCCCGGCGGGAGAACGTGGGTGACGGGGAACTGGAGGGTTTTTTCCTCCATGTAGCGAAATAATGTGGAAGAAAAACCAAGTGTGCAGCCCCAAGCTGTTGGCAGCACACAGCGAAGCACTGCGCCTAAATCACTGCGTCGAAAAATAAATATAACTTCATTTATTTTTTTGATTTATTTTTTTTACCCACATTTTTTTGCCATAAAAGATCTACAGAAAACATAGATTTAAAAAGGTTGTAGGAAATTTAAATTGATTTAAAAATGAAATGACTTCTCACCCTGCAACATGATATTAATTGTGTGTTTTGTTTTTTGTTTTCCACAGCGCAGAGACATCGTGGAGGACAGGCGAAGTGTCACAGCGTCTCACCTGGACAGACCTCTGGGACGTGACGATGAGAGGTAAATAACTTTTCATTTTCTTTGACAGCAGATGTATATATATATATTTTATATATATAGACCTGTAAATGTGGATTGTTGAGCCCCTTTTCAACTGTTAACAATACAAAATCACACCTCAGATATATATATATATGTAAATGTGCGTTTTTATTGGAGTATATGTTGTGTATTACCGTGTGTGCCGTAGGGCACACACACAGAGGGACAGGGCCAGACTGGTCTTAGTGGGAGGTGTGAGTGTGTGTGTGTGACTTGTGTGACTTGTGTCTGATTTAGCAGATTACTCAGATCTGACGAACCGCTAGTCAGAGAAATCTCAGCTCTGCTCCGTGTGGAGGCAACAGGCTGATGGCATGTGTGTGCTCTGTGTTCTCTTCACACCTGCCTTAAAGTAAACCGGCCCTTGTTTGCTTTGTTTCACGCCAGGGGGAGCTTTAGTTTGATGAAGAGTCCGAATGTTGAGCTGCACCTGAATGAATTTGCAGTGATTTAAAGGGCAGGTCCCTTTTTTTTTTTTTTTTGCCTTTCCTCCTACTTGGTGAGATTTTGTTTTGTTTGGTGGACGTGATACATTCCGACACATTTCGATCACATATTCGAAATATAATACACTACTTTCTGACCATCTGAACGGTGGTGTGTGCGTGTGTGTGTGCAGCAAGTTTAAAGTAAAGACCGGAGCAAACCAGCATATTCCTGCAGGTCATTTATGACTGAGCACTTTAACTGAGACCGATGGGCCCACTTTGTTGGCTGTAATTTGCTTCAATTTTGCCTCGACGTGTGTGCGTGTGTGCGCGCGCGCGCTTTCTCTCTGGACAAAGTGAGCGATGAAGAGTCCGAATGTTGAGCTGCACCTGAATGAATTTGCAGTGATTTTTTTTTTTGTCTTTCCTCCTACTTGGTGAGATTTTGTTTTGTTTGGTGGACGTGATACATTCCGACACATTTCGATCACATATTCGAAATATAATACACTACTTTCTGACCATCTGAACGGTGGTGTGTGCGTGTGTGTGTGCAGCAAGTTTAAAGTAAAGACCGGAGCAAACCAGCATATTCCTGCAGGTCATTTATGACTGAGCACTTTAACTGAGACCGATGGGCCCACTTTGTTGGCTGTAATTTGCTTCAATTTTGCCTCGACGTGTGTGCGTGTGTGCGCGCGCGCGCTTTCTCTCTGGACAAAGTGAGCCGTTTGAGTCAGACCAGTCCAGTTGCCATGGCAACAGCAACCTCTGTGCGGATGCTGGTTGTTCCCCCTCTTGCTTGAGTCTTCTCTTTGTTTGTTGAAAACGGAGCGAAGTACGGGATGAGAGGGAGAGGGTGGAGATGTGTGTTTGTGCCCCAGCCAGAGGGGGGCGCTGTACCCCTCCCGGGGGGCAACAGGTGGTCACATGGTTGCACACTGTACATGTGTGCAACGCGCACGTGTGTGTGTGTTATGTTTTTGGATTCTAACTCTTACATCTATTATTATAATGAAAAAAAGAGTATTTATTAATATAGAACAACCTGTGCACACACACACACATGACATATTACACTCTGTTATTAATAGCCACCGTCTCCTCTTCCTTGCTGTAAACTAATATCTGACATGATCTCTCACTGTCTCTTACGTCTGCCACTCCCCGTGTTGGATTCAATTTTTACTGTGTAACAGTTGCACAGTGTAGTTAAAAAAAAAAGGCAATACTCCATTTTTTTTTTTGCTCTGACATTTGTAAAAATAACACTAGAAATGTTGAATCGAATTTTATTTGATGGCTCTTTGCATTTGAAGTGGACGTCTCCCCGCCCTCTGTGCGTGGACGCCGCGTCGTCCCTCCGCGTCCTCTCGCCGAGGCCTTATTTTTAGTCCCGCTCTCCTGCAAAACTTAATATGGGAATGGCATCCTCGGAGCTCCTCTTTCCTCCGGCTCTCATGGTGCGTCCACCCAAACCTCCTTCAAGACACTGAGCTGGCCTCCGTAGCTCTGCAAACCGCCGTCTTCAAACAGGTGGCCCTACGACCCCGGGCGAAACTCCTCCCACCGCCACGAGCCCCGCCTCTTTCCCGAGGGCCCGCGTGGCTGGTTTAAAAGGAGGCTTCCGCTGTGGGACCCGCTCTTCTCCTGCCGGCGGGGTCAGGAACTGTCCTGGGTTTGACGGCAACTTGTTTGTGGACAACATTGAACCTCTCGCGTGTGTGTATTATTTTTTTCTTACCCCCCCTCCCCCTGAGCCCACATCCACCGTTCAAGCTCGGAGAAGACCACCATGAAGTGGGGCTGGTTGTGTCTGGGGGTCCTCCTCTCTTTGGGGACCCTGTCCTGGGGGGAGATGGGCCTGGAGGCCCCCGAGTACGACGGGCGGGACCGCGTCCACGCCCTCAGCGCCAAGAACTACAAGTCCATCATGAAGAAGTACGACGTGATGGTCATCTACTACCACAAGAACGTGGACGGGCAGCGCAGTGCCATGAAGCAGTTTCAGATCGAGGAGATGTCTCTGGAGGTGGGTCTCTGCCAAGGCATGACACAGGATGGATCTGATGACCATGTGGTAGTGGTGGTGGCAATCATGCTGCACCATGCGCTCACTCCACTGTCGTCATCCCAGATCCTCAAAGTGCAGCATGTGCAGGCTTTTGTTTTGTCCCTGTGAGTGACCGCATGCGGAAGCGTCTCCCAGCCTCCCACGTGCACATTATTTCCGATGCCTCTCAGGCCAAAACAAAAACACATTTTATACACACATGCACGTTGGGCGAGGTTCATTCATGCGTGGCTGTGATTGGCCACTCAGGGCGCCTTCATTGTTCTCCTCTAATTTCGTATTTCATTAAATGCCTCTTCCCAGATTTTATTGACACAAACGAAGGGAGGCTTATGGCCAACAGACGCACACATTGAAAACACAATGACTCACTGCGGCTGTCATCCTGCAGTTGTCGCGTGTCATTCATCACAGAAAAAAAAAATACCACGGCACGTAAAGGATTCATCACAACCGGGACCTTTTTCTTTTTTCTTTTTTTTTTTTTTTAAACTTCCCACTCACGTGTGGAAGCGGGGTGATATTATGCAAGTGAGCGTTGTGCTGTCGAGTTGCATCATATTTATAGCTCAATTTAATTGGCAGTAAAGAGGGGAGGCGGATGTGAAAATCAGAATTGGGGAAAGGAAATGAGTTTCCTGCACAACAACACAACGTCTGGACGAGTCCCAAAACCTGGAGGGCTTTTTTTGTGTGTGTGTGTGTGTGTGTGTGTGTGTGCCACACACCGCCTGTCCCCTCAGCAGTGTCTGGTTTCAGAGTGTACCTGACACGATCCTGCAGAAGTCACCTCTGTAAATAGCCCAGGACGGAGCGTGCGCGCTCAGCCAGCAGGAGCTGAAAGGCCCCCTGGGACGGACGGGAGCCCACCTCGGCTCGCCACATTCCCCACCCAAGCCCTAAACCATCATTTACACACTCGCCAGTCATTGGATGGGATCAATTTCCTCCCCGCGCTGCCAGAACCGGGCTTGTTGGCTTGCTGCGTGAGGAGGAGGTGACCCGCTGCCAGACGGGCCAACGGGGGCCAATCGGAAGCCATAAAAAGCGGAGGCGCTCGGGGCGGATTCTTCAAATAACTGGTCATTAGCGCCCAGGAATCAAGAAGTATGAATTATTAAAAAAAAAAAAAAGGTGCAGAGCTCAGGGAATCGAATCTTAACTGCCTGGATTCAAATCTTGGACCGCGTAGAAATAGGATGAGTCATGCCCGTTATGCTTATGCTCTGATAAAGAATATTTTTCCATTATAGAATATAAGAGGAGAAAAAGGCTGCTTTCTTGCCACAGGTGGCATGAAATAGTGTTAATAACAGAGAAAGCGTCGGGAGGGTCAACCCCAAGTCTCTTCAGCTTTGTCTCGTCTCATCTCCGTCCACTGAGAGAGAACTGGGAAAAGGTCAAAGACTGTCGCCGTGGTAACCGTTATCCAAGTATACCCAGTGTTGGGCTTTTTTTGGTTGCCAAGCTGAATCATTTCTCCAAGCTTTGGCTGCCTTCGCGTTTCCACTTCAACCAAGTCGGAATTTCAACTAATTCAAAAAAAATAAATAAATAAAAAAGTCCTGTACTACAACAACAACAATCAAGCAAATTTAACTCTCTCTCTCTTTTTATGCGTCCTTTGAGGAATCTGGCAAAGGATCTTTCTCGCACCACAACCTGCGAACCTGGCCGACGGCCAGACCGCCGTCACGGACACTCTCTGATCCAGAATGTCGAAGTGGGATCCGATCTCATTACCTCCGGTTATCTTGGCTCCGGCAGGGCCAACAAGTCCCCGCGGACCTTTTACCTCATAACCTCCAGATGAGGTCTCTCAGGATATAACCAGCTCCGCACTTCGTTGTCATCTGAGGAGATGAGCTGCCTAATGATTTTTTATTTTTTATTTTTTATTTTTTTTGAACCCAGAGAGGTTACAAGATTCCTCAGTGAAGTATAGCTCAGCCATCCGTGCTTCACATTAAGTAATGGTGTTGTCAAGTTGTGTGTGTGAGAGCGACTTTTCTCAATTAACGGTGTGAAAGCGGCTCTGACTGAAGGTGTCGCCTCTCGCATGTGATGTCACTGAAGGCGACGGCGGCTGTGTTTAAGATGGCGTGTCTGATGGCGAGGCGTCATCACCTGTGGTTTGTCGGAGATGAATAATAGAAGCTCTCTGCTCAACCCTAAACGAATGCGCTGTCACAATATGAATCACACAATTTGTTGGCGCTAAATGATCCCAAATATAAGTTTCACGTTTTTACCCTTGCCTGCCCTTGACAATAGACTTGAATTATACCACCGTTTATTATGACATGGAGATGTTGTTGTTGTTGTTTTTCTTCCCCAATTCAGGAGAGGTGTTTTGTTGTGATTATTGTTGCAGGAATGGAATCATCTCCTCGCACAGTGGAAGTCAGTCATTGTGCAGATGAACGGGGTGGTGCGTGTTTACATTCAGCCTCGTCCGGTGGAGTTGAAACACAGAACGGCGTGTGGCTCTTTGAGCAGCTGTTCAAATCTGCAATAAAAGGACATGAATCAATGAAATGGGAGAATAAATGTAGAAATAAAAGCAGAGAATCCAGTGCGATCTCAGAGACGATGCCGCCCAGTGAGGGACATGTCCAAAATAGTTCCCATGGTGCACGGCTGTTTCTGTCCTGCTAAATTTACCCCCCAGCCGTCCCATGAACTCCCCACCTCCCAGCCCAACACTGAGTTTGCGGCGTTTGTGCGTAAATATTTGAACCCTGCCGTTTGCATTCGTTTCCACTACGTGTCCTTTGTGCCGGTGTGTTCCCAGGTGGTCCCCCAAAACGCGTTGGCAAGTTGCTGCGGTGAATCCACTCTTGTGTGTGAGTGCGTGCGTGCGTGCATTTTCCCATGCATTTCACACACCTCCCATGAGACACACTGAGAAAGGAGTAAACTATAAATTAAAAGAATTTAGATGAGGGGATCTGGTTTAGAAATTCTGGATCCTCTAGATCCAAACGGTGCAGTGACACACTCTCTCTTTTTTTTCTTTTTTTTTCCCCCCCAATGCTCTTGAATGTTTCATGGCCACCCCGGCGCAGTGTTATGCAACGTCCTGATGTGTTACAGCGGCCATTACTAATTTAACGTCTGGCTGAGGGCGAAAACGCCGGCGCAAGCTCTAATTTCCCCTTATCTCAGATCCCAGGACACCGGCTTACACGGGAAATCCTTTTCATGTTGCCTCACACATTCAGCCGTTGTTGTTGTTGTTGTTGTTGTTGTTGCTGTTGTTTCTTTTAATTGTTAGACAAGGAAAGGGTGACTTTGCTGCTTTTTTGTTGGTTGTGTCACCCACAAGTTTTACACCGTGCATGGGATCGCATTTCCAAAAATATTTAAAACCTTTATATCTGAAACGTATTTTATTCTATTCAAAATATGAAAAAAAAAAAAAGTATTTCAGCTCTAAAGATGACACACGCAGGATGGATTGTCGTGAGTTGCGTGGCTGTGATTCACGAATGGCGGCTAAATGACTGTGATTACAGGCCTCGTCTGTGATTTGTTTCTTTGTTTGAAAGGTCTTTCATGCCGAAAGCGTGCAGCTGGGGAAAAAAAAAAGCGACCATGAAATTATAATTATAGAGGAGATGTGGCCTCGAAATTACGGCGACTGGGACCCTGAGTCACAATGTGAATGCGCTATTAACCGGTGATTTTGATTGTGTGACGCAGAGAGCGCGCCACTTACATCAATGGGCCGCGCACTTTGCTGCCAACCTGCTGGAGGATGTTGTCGGCGGCCATGTTTCAGGAAATGGGACTCTCCCCGGTTTCACCGTTTGATGCCAAGTGGCAGGGCATGCTTTTTTTTCACACCCCGAGCCGAGGGATGACGGGGCATCAGGAGACGGAGCCAAGGAGGTGCACTGGTGACCTCGGACTTGGCTCCAACTCCTCTGGGGGGGACAGAGAGCAGTCTTTTTTTCCCCCAATGCTGAATCCGAGTCCAGTGTCGGGTGTCTCCTCTCATTCATCAGCCCTGACGCACCCATTCCTGTACGGGACGGTCCCGTTCTTGTGTTCTCAGGCCAGCCTTCTATGGCTGTGGTGCGCCCGGCTTCACCCCTCTTATAAATACCCCGGTGTTACCGATACGGCCCCGTCCTATGAGCGAAGGGGGTAGTTTTGTTTGGATTTCCATTTTGCTGTGGTTTTCGCACTTTTGCAGAAGCAGGCAAATCTTTGATGTTGCGTCAGGTTTGCGGTAAGCCTGGAGGCTGTGTGTGTTGTGCAGTGTGGCCTCTTCTTGCAGTTGACCACGAGTCAAGCCGCAAATCTCCTTCAGGTATGTGCAGGTGTGCGTGTTGTGTTTGTGTGACGCTGGGCTGAATGTTTCCCCCCTCCCCTCCTCTCCTGGGCAACAAAGCGTCTCTTTGTCCGAATATTAGACGCAATTATATTTGCAGCTTTTTTTTGCTCTTATTTTGTGACGTTCAGGCTATTACATTTCACTTGAACAATTTGGCCGCTTGTGAATGGTGTCCACTCTGCAAATGCGAGTCCGCCACAGACAAACCCTCTTCTCCAGCGTGCGGACAGGAAGACGGATGGACCCGTACGCCTGTGTATTTGCAGGGTGTGTGTCAATGTCCGGCCCCACCTGTTGCAGCCTCAGCGTGGTTGGCTCCGGTTCTGCCCCTCTTGTTCTCCCGGTGTCAATTGTTGGCTTCGGTTTCACTCCGAATTAGAAAGTGCAAGGCAGCAACCCAGCGCTTTCGCTTTTAAGGCCTTGAAATGGAGATGACATTCCGAGGGTTGACTTGTTTTTAAATGAGACTTTTTTTTCTTTTTTTTTTATGGAGTATTTGAGATTAGGGGGGCATGTCGGTGATCCTATGAAAAACTAAATCCAGCTTTTTTTTGTCTCCGTGTCCAGCTTGCAGCCCAAGTCCTGGACGATTTTAACGATGAGGACATTGGATTTGGACTGGTGGACGAAAAGAAGGACAGAGCTGTGGCCAAGAAGTTGGGTGAGCATAAGCACCTAAACTTGATTGTCCAAAAAGTTGTAAATATGAAGAAATGAATTCCAGCTAAAAAAAAAAAAAAAAAAAAAGTGAAAAATCCAAAATGGGCTCAAGTCACAAAATCAGCATCAAGGAATATGGACCAAGTCTCGTAATTGTTTTATTTCATTCTCAGTAGTTATTTAGCTATTTAATGTTGCATGTGTGTGAGTTTTACTTCATCACCACCGCTGAAAATGTTTTCATAAGTAATAAATAAATCATTCTGAATGTAAAGCTGACATTTCATTTCTATAGGATTGGTCTCCTGGGGGCAAAATGTGAAGTAATACTGCCCTCAAGTGTACACCGAGGATAACGCAGCTTCTACTTTACAGCTGTAAAACCTGTGGATAGACAATAATGAAATACATTTCATAATCATCTATATATGCATAAAATATGTATCAAAATAAAAACAACATACCCTGTACAATGACATCTGATTCAGCACTGGAAACTGCACCAAACAAATATTGGAATTTAACAGGCATGGAAAAAAATAATAATTATTGAGCCTGTGAAAGTGCTTATTGCAGATTACATTTTTTAAATTAGCACATTACCATAAAAGTGCAGACTTTGTGATTTACTGGTGAAACATGCAGTAATATGAGGACATTATTTTTATAAATGATGATTCGTTTTTCTCTCGCCAGGTCTGGATGAGGTGGAGAGCATCTACATCTTTGCAGACAATGAGATCATCGAGTACGACGGAGAGCTGGCGGCTGACACCCTGGTGGAGTTCATCTATGACGTGAGTCATCGATATCGCGCATTGATGACTCATTGATCGGCATGCCAATCGATCCATTATTTCTCTGACAACACCTGACCTCAGGTGATCGAGGAGCCGGTGGAGATCATCGACAATGAGCGCGAGCTGAAGGGCTTCCACAACATGGACGAGGTCATCAAGCTGGTCGGATACTTCAGGAGCGAGAGATCCACACGTGAGACCAGAATCGCCGTGCGACGACTCGGCTCCTCTCCCACACACACACGCGCACACACAGTCAGTCAGATAAATATATATATATATAATTGTTTTTTTATCTCCGTCCAGATTACATCGAGTACGATGACGCCGCAGAGGAGTTCCACCCCTTTGTCAAATTCTTTGCCACCTTTGACCCCAAGGTTTGAGTATTTCTGTGGATTCCATTTTTTTTTTTATATTTATTTTATTTCCTTGAACATAGCCAAAACATTTATTATTATTATTATTATTATTATTATTATTATTATTATTATTATTATTATTATTATTATTATTATTATTATTATTATTATTATTATTATCTCATGCAATAACCTTAGACATTTTTTTTTTTTTGGATTGTAGATCGCCAAGAAGCTGAAGCTGAAGATGAACGAGGTGGACTTCTATGAGCCCTTCATGGAGGAGCCTGACACCATTCCAGGAAAGCCCTACATCGAGTCTGAGCTCATCGACTACATCGAACAGCACGACAGGTGAGGCCACGAGGGACATATGCAAATGAGGTTCTTCTTTTTTCTTTTTAATCTTTGGAATACACCAATCTAATTGTGCGTGTCGTGACGTTTCAGGCCCACACTGAGGAAGCTCGAGCCTCACAGCATGTATGAGATCTGGGTAAGAGAGCCGCTGCGGGTCCAAATAAAAATCCTCATTAATATTAATACTAATAATAAGAAGAAGAATAAAAATAAGTCCATGCACACCTCTGTTCACAGGAGGACGACATCAACGGAGAGCACATTGTGGCCTTCGCTGAGGAGGATGACCCAGGTGGACATTGCGTTTCATCATTTATATTGATGATGTCATCAATACCTGATTTTTTTATTAATTTTTTCCCCCCACCAGACGGTTATGAATTCTTGGAAATCCTGAAGGAGGTGGCCCGCGAGAACACAAACAATCCCAACCTCAGCATCATCTGGATCGACCCCGACAATTTCCCCCTGGTATGCGCATTTTCCCTTTTTTTTTTTCTTTTAACATCCAAAGTGACCACATCTGTATCAGAAAGCATAAATGCCACCCTCTCTCTCTCTCTCTCTCTCAGCTGGTTCCATACTGGGAGAGAACCTTCCGCATCGACCTCTCCGCTCCTCAGATCGGTGTCGTCGATGTTGAGGATGTAAGAGGCCTTCTTTCCATCCACGTGAAATAGTCAAAAAGTCACGTGAAGGGTTTGCAGGTTGAATTGCTGAAGGGGAAGAATGGCAGTGTTTCACTTGAAAACCTCCCAACGTTTGTACTTTCATGATTCTGCCAAACACGGAGCAGCACTAATAATCAATATGCTCTCGTGAAGCGGATTATCCCCCGGATGACGTCGTTCAATTGTGACAATAATAATTGTTATTTCTGTCTCAGGCCGACAGCGTGTGGATGGAAATGGACGACCAGGACGACATGCCCTCGGCTGACGAGCTGGAGCAGTGGGTGGAGGATGTTCTGTCTGGCAAGATTGACCCGGACGATGATGATGAAGATGACGATGATGACGACGATGACGACGATGATGATGACGATGATGATGATGATGATGATGATGATGATGATGATGATGATGATGATGACGATGACGACGATGACGATGATGATGATGATGATGATGATGATGATGATGATGATGATGACGACGACGACGATGACGATGACGACGACGATGATGACGATGATGATGATGATGACGACGATGATGACGAATAAATGCTTTCCACCATCTTCATAATTCAAAATCCAAAGTCGAACCATTTTTTCCAGCGTCCTGCAGCAGACGTCAGTATGTTTCCCACGAGGGACAGACACTGTGACCCTGTGGGAAACTTTCACCGGCAGTTTTGGGAGGGAAACTTTCAGAGGATTTTTCCTCCGGCGCTGAGAGGCTGACACGGAGTTTTTTTTTTTTCCTCCACATTACTGGAATCCCCGTTTCCATGACACGTTTTCTACTTGGCGAAGAGAGGAAACAAACACAAAGAATAAAAGCTAAACTCACTGGAGAGTCTTAAAGGATAATTGGACACAGATTTGGAAAGAGCAGAGAATAAATAAAAAAAAATCCCATATGATTTGTTTCTGCTTTCATATTAAAAATGAGAGAAAAAAAAAACAATGCTGTTTGTCATCGTGCAATTTGTATTTATCACTAAAAGCAGAATTCAAACTTTAAATTCATGTGTTGATACTAACCCTGTTTTCTTTTCATGAGCTTTTTTAGGTTCCACTAACTTGTGTTTTGCGGGCATTCTAACCCCTGACCATCATCCTCCTCATCATCATCAACTAACCGTAATGTTTATTTTCTTCTGGCTGCGTTATCCAGTAAGCGGATGATGAACTTTGGCTTAAAATGCACCATGAACTTTCTCCTCTTCTGGTCGCTTGCAGAGGACATTTCGCAAACTCGTCAACATTGATAAAAACCAGAAGAATGCGGCCTCAGCAAGTAAATGAAAGTGTGGCAAGGTCAAATCAAATCACGGTACCAGCGTTTCTGAATTTTTATTCAGGAAGCAATACATTTAGCTGTGTTCAATCATTGAAAGATTTAAATACAAGATGATGGAGGAAAGAATTGACTTTGATTTTATACACACACAAAAAAAAAAATGCATGTTTGTCTTTTTTTTATTTTTTATATATCCACAGGAAGCATGAGCAACAACAAAAAAAACGACCCAGCTGTTAAAGGTTAACAGAGCAAAGATAAAAAACCAACAACCACTTTTCTCCTCTCAGATCAGTGGAGACAGGGAAGTGGAAAATGATTCTGCTCATGTTGATGTTTTGTTTGGCCTCATTGTGGCCCAGGAAGTCCAACCTCCTGAAACGGAGAAGAATCTGACCGGCCCAGAGTCGGCCTGCCATCCCGATGTGTGGGGCCTCCTGAAAGAGCTGGGCGCCATGAGAGAGAGAGAGTGGACGCGCTGGAGACAAAGCTGAGGGACAAAGAGAAGCCGGTGGACGAGCTGAGGAGCCAAGGTACTTGAAATATCAAGATGATGACTTTTAAATGATGAATAAAAACATTCTGAAATTAGTCATTTGCCGTTGCGCTCCAAATGCAAAATGAGAGAATCGGAAGTTGGGAATCCTGTAGGAAAAGCAGAATGGGATGTTGTTGTTGTTGTCGACTCTTTTGTGTTGTGTTGTGTACACAGAGTCGGGCGCAGTCGCTTTCACTGCGGCCATGGAAGGAAATGCACCCCTGGGGCCGTTCAACACACACACACACACACACACACACTCAACTCTGACCTTCAGCTCTGGTGGGGCCTACAACCAGTTCACAGGTAAAAACAAATATTCGATTGGAATGTTTCATTGTGCCGCCATCGTCAAATGAAGGGAGTTGAGGCATTTTGTGTTTTTTAAACCTATGCGTAGGATTTCAGTGGTGGGTGGGTGTTCAGTTCAAAAAATAAATACATAAATGACCACATTTTATTTTCCAAAATGTAAACATTTTTTGCAACACCTCTCCCATATCTGTTTAAAGAAAGACTCCAAACAGAAAAGTAGATATTTCCACATTAAACAGCAGACACAAAATGCTTGAGTATTGTGCATTTTTCGTCATGTATATAAAAATAATGGTATTAATAGCCACCGATCAATAAACAGCACAACCCGGTCATAATACAAACCAACAAATGCCCAAAATGGTCATTTTTAATGACTATGTATCCATCCCCTTTATTGGATCTGCTCCACTAATCATGATTTTATGCATCATCCCTCCTAAATTAATTTCTCAAGCAATACGGCCAGCAGACCCTAACCCAAACACCGCAAACTATTTATACATTGCCTTGGTTTTAGTTTTTTTTTTTTTTTACTATAATAGCAGATCATCTGTCCCAAGGTTTTCAAAGGGCATCCTCTGCTGCCCTCCCACAGCACAGATAACCAGAGGATCTGCGTTTTTACCGTTCAGAAACAGATGCGGACTGAAATAGGGGAGGAGTTGGCCCTTGCCAAAGCAGCAGCGGGTGAAGGAGTACACGTGAGAGCCGGACGTCACGTCGTAGAAGGAGACGAGGCCTTCCTCGCGGTCCACAAACACTCCCACCTTCTGCGGTTTCTCCGGCAGCGCCAGCTGGAGCGGAGGCTCGGTCAGGGCCGCGTACTTCCTGTCCTCGTAGTGCACCAACGACCAGTAGCCGTGGCCCGGGTTCAGGGACACTTTCCCCCTGCGGTTTGCGTCCCCTCTGGCCACGCCCAGGTCCCACCCACTTTTGCTCCCCACCTCCACCTCCCAGTACGACCTCCGGGAGGTCAAGCCCTTGACCCCGAGGACGCTGCCGAACATGTCGAACCTCCCCGGAGCCTCCTCCACCTCCTCCTGATTTTCCCCTCCGTCTCTCACCTCCTTCCCGTCCGCGGAGAGGACGAGGCACTGATGGGCCGTGTTGGGGTCCAGCGTCACGTCCACTGCAATCCAGCAGAAAGAGAATCAAGGTGCATATCATGTCAGTTACTTTTTCTGGGAGGCAAAATGATTTAAAAAAAGCTGGTGAATGTTTTATTTTCCGCTCGGGTTATTATATTATTATTATAATTAGAAAGTGTGATTTTTGGATGAAATAGTGAGGGTTGAGAGACAAACCTGCAAATGTGGGAATTCTCTTGAGTTCTGTGGAGACACGAGTCGTAGACATTATATAAGTGGCACAGTTCTTGATGAGATGAAATATCAACCTGACGTCCACATGAGTACAAATGGCAGGACTCACCGACTGAGGAGAGGTTTTCAAGCTCCCGCTGAATTTGTTCCATCATGGCCGAGGTTGTCGATCTCAAAGTGCCAAAAGAGAACGAAGCATCAACCCTTCCATTTTTCCAATCTCCGCAGTCATTCAGAGGCGTCTGTGTGATTTCAGAGAGAGGAGACGTAACGTCATGTTCAGGGACTCCAAACAATGACGCAAATGCGAAATGATTGACATCAGAAGTTGGCAGGTCAGAGGTCACCTGCAGGTCTGGCTTTTTGTCCAACTCATCCCTGGCCTTTTTCAGTTCACCAATTTCTGTTTCCAGCTTCTGGACCAGATCTTGCGCCTCTTCCTCGACTTTTCCTCTCCTGTGAGTCACACACACACAGGACGTGAGGCAGATAAATCACTGTACTGCACTAATCCGCCGAGTGCGACAGGACCCACCTCTCCTCCAGAGGTCGCAGGGCTTTCTGCCAAGCATCCTCCACCACCTTCATCACCTCGGAGAACACGTGGTTGATCTCCAGCCACTCGGCATCCAGACGAACCTGGAAAAAAAGGCAGAGGAGGCTTTTGAGCTTTATAAAAATAAAATCCGCCAAAAAGCGCAGAATGTGCAGCCGCTCACCTTGCAGCCTTTTGCCGACGATCTGACTTCGGCCACTTTGTGCTCCCTGGCTTGAATTTTCTGCTGTAACTTGGCTGTCTTGTTAGAAAAAAAAAAGTTATGTCAACACACAATATGTTTATGTCAATCAATGAAATAGTTGCTGATTCAAGAGGAGAACTGATTTTTTTATTTCAGGATTATGAGACGGGTTGTACCTTCAGCGTTTTTCGAGTCTGCCCCTCTTCATCCTTCTCCGTTTCTTTCTCCCTTGGACGGAAGGCCGTTTCCTGAGCTGTGGTGGTCGGAGGCCCCTGCTGCGCCTGAGAGGACAAAAAAACACAGCGGTAAATGAACAAAATGCACCAATTCACAGTATTTATGGTCTGCACCTTCTCTGCACCGGTGGAGAAATCCAGCGCCCGGCGGGCTGTGCCGGGGTTGGCGTTGGTTTGATGAGTCTGCAGAGGAGTCCCAAAGGCTGTGGAGGACACATCTGTCCATTTAGTGTGTCACCATCTCTGATTTCAGTTTTGTTCTGTTCCTGTTGTGAAATTTCAAAAGAAAAAAAGGAATCGTACGTGTTTTTTCTTCCTCCTTGACTTTCACCTCTGCAGCTGCAGGATACATTTGGGTGGTGGGCATGAAGAGAGTCTGTTGGAAAAAGAGTCGGAGGTTAGATTTTATCATGGTCCTTCATTGCATTTTCCCTGGTGTTTACAGGTGTACCCACTGCCACCTTAAATATACCATAAATCAATATGCTAATTAAATGTGGTGTTGCTTAAAAAAAAATATGTTCACCAGCAAAGTGATAAATCTAACGGACCTGTGCGTCAATGGTGAAATCGAAGGCTCGATAAGTCTGGTCAGAGTGCCGCGGATTTTCCATCACTGCGTGCAGAAGAGGAGGTGTCGCCGTTAAACAGCTGTTTTCTGTTTTCAACACTTCATGCTGTGAGTAAAGTATAGTTCTGAAACGTACTCGATTTGAGCATCTCCAACACCGAGGCCTCTGCGGCGGCTGTCACCTGGTTGCATCCCATCTTCCCATGGTGGGTGGTCTCCTTGGACCACCCACTGTGACCAACCTGGAGACTGGCGTCTGACGAGGAGTCTGAGTGGAGAATGTGTCATTAGGAACCTTGAGCACAGGTACAGAGAATCTGAACCAAGAGTCAAAGGTGTAAAAATACAAAACGGTTTCACAAAATACGCCCCATCACATGGTTGAGGGATTTTTAAACCGTCATTTACGCCGATACTGATTCATTGGCCTGCAGCTCATATTGGCGCGTTGGTCTATCTGTCGGGCTCCACTCACCAGACTTGCTCGAAGTGGTGAAGATGCCCATCACAGGCTCGTTGAGTGCGATTGTTGGTCTCGTGAATGTAAGCTGAGGAAGGTTAGACAGGGAGTGCTCCCTCTGTGGGATGTGCATTTTCTTCGGTGTGCATCCCATCTTCCCCTGGTGGATCCTCAGGCCCTGGTAGGTCTTCCCGGACCAGCCACAGTGACACACCTCGAGACTCATGATGGACGTGTTGAATATCTGTGGGAAAAACTGTCCATTCCTTCATTACGCTGTATTCTTCTCCTCTACCATGTGTGTTACTGTCGGTTACTGTTTCTTTTTCAACTTCCATTTCTTTCACATCTGGGTGTGCAGTTCAGGCGCTTCTTCATCGCCCTCTAGTGGAGTTTATTGTGCACTGTCGTTTCCTTTCTTCGGGAAATGACTCGCAAAATTACCGGGGTTGGGGATTTGGATATCCTCCATGGAAACTTTATCAGTATCATAGGAGCCGTTATTTACACATCCAAAAAAAACAACAAAACGACAGATCTCTTATCTCTTACAAGAACTCCTATTTAAGTTATTAAAAATATACTTCCTATTTGATGGCCGAATGGTTGACGATACCAACAAAAAAAACGTAATCATAATCATGATAATAAATCATATGGTTTCTAAGAATTAGTACAGGAAACTGAGAACAACAGGAAAACTGAACAGCATCAATATTAACTTCTCAAATGATGTCTCTTAAAAAAGCAGCTGTCATTATTCCTTCACTTATTGTTAAAGTGATCTTGTCTAGATAATCAATGACAAAGTGAACTATAAATGTCTAATTGTAAAACCAGACCCAGCTTCTTCTTACCCTGCAGCCCAGATGCTCCTCTGACTGTCTGATCACACTTCACTGTCATTTTTTTCCTCATTTCCCTCTCAGCTCTTTCACTTTCGTTTCAAGCAAACCAATCCTGTCACCTCTGTTGAATCTTGCTAAATCCACATGCAAAAGCAACCCGCCCCCCCCCCCCTCTCTCTCTACTCTCTCTATGCTCTCTCTCCTCTCACCTAGTTTGCGTGTGTGTGTGTTTGTTTGTGCATGCTTGTGCCTTACTCCCTCTGTTAACTTTCATTTCTGATGAAACAAACCCAGCCAGTCTCTTCATTTCCTTGAATCAAAGACTCCATCCTTTCAATTTCTGAGGTAAAAGTTATACCTCCACAAAATCTAAAAGATCTAGTATTTTGTTCTCTTTCAGCTTATTTGACAGTTTATTAATGCATCCATACACATTTAATTTAATGTAAACACTGAAATCTAGTACCACATGTAAGCTCACGTTTTCCATTCAATAAATTACTTTAAGTTCATTACTCAAACTACATGTTAATTAACTCATTAACCCTTATTATTTATCTGAATGAAAGAAAACAGGAAATTCTGAATTTCATTCTTGAATTTTTCCTCCATTCATGAATCAGCGTACAGAAATCTCTGTGGAGACAACGGAAATATAATTATAAAATATGATTTTATAAAACAATAAAAAATATGTGATCACTCAGATGTGATTTGACAGACCTGCAGGAAGAGGACATTGTCCTCGGTTTGTGACAGCTGCTCCAGCTCAGTGTTTTTCTGCTGCAGCTCACAGATTTCATCCTCCAGCTGTTGGACGAGAGCTTTATTTTGTGGCCTGGTCTCATTTGGTTTATTTTCACTGAACTCAGCGGAGAGCTTGATTTTCTCAACTCTCCCCAGTCTATCTTGAATGGCTTGTTGAAGTTTCATCCGTCTCCATTTTAATTTAACCTGTGGGAAAGAATATTTTACTATTAGTATTTATTTATTTATTTTGTTTTTATTTTTGTTTACATCTCTTGGAGGTTACTTTTGGTTTCTGTCTCCCAATTTCACCTCTGTCCACTTATCTTAATTTTTTTTCTGTTTTCTATTTCATTTTAATTTAACGTTGGGAAGAAAAATGCATTTCCCGTTTTATTCTGACATCTCTTTCAGGTAACTTCCGGTTCACTTCTGATTGGCGGACCTGATTTCACCTGTGTCCAATTATTCCACATCAGATTCCGTTTGTCCGTCTGTTTTTACGGTCCCCCGCGAGTCCACTCAGTGTTTGTTTTCGACTTTAAGGTTCTCCTCCTGCCTGCCGAAGTTTGTGTGTAAGAACAAAAACTTTCTATATTTTTAACTTACATTTTTCCTAAGTTTGTATTTTCTGCAGACATTTTGCTCTGTAGAGGTTATTGAGAATTCTGGGCGGATTTGACTCGTTTCATAAAAGACGCTACATGCTTGTTGTTGAGAGCTAAAATGTTTCGGTCAAGAATAGCTTTGTGCAGTTAAGGTTAAGTTTGCTAATTCTCTGATATAATATATTACTTGGAGGTTATTATTCTTCTTTTTTTTCATTTTAAATTTGAACTACTGTTATGTTATTTGTTTACATCCGGTTGGGTGCTGCAATGATGAAAATATTCCCATGGAAAATTTGAGTGGGTTGAGAGATTTATATACAGGTTGATGGATTTAAAACGGAGTGGTCTAATACCGTCTCTCAGACGTTACCTTCTTCTTTGCAGCTTCTTTGTGGACGGGGAGGATGTGATGCCCCCTGTGCTCCGTCTGTGCACACATGGAACAGATGCACGTGCGGTCGCTCCTGCAGAACCGGTCCAACCGCTTGCCGTGCTCCCTGCACACGGGCTCCTCCAGGTTCTTCAGCACACTGATCAGGAGGTGGCGTCCCAGGTCTTCGCTCTGGTAGTGCCGCTCCAGATGAGTGTGGCAGTACGAGGCCAGACACACCAAGCAGGACTTGACCGCCTGGCGCGTCCCGGCCGGGCAGAAATCACACGGCACCTCCCCGGCTTTCAGAGGCCCGTTGGCGTCCTCTGGGTGGATTGCCACGTCCGTCACCAGCCGCGGCCTGGTGGAGAAGAAGGCCTTGCACAGGGGGCACCGGCAGGCCCCGTGGATCCTCCAGTACTCCCCTATACAGCCCAGGCAGAAGCAGTGTCCACAGGGGAGGGAGGCAGGCTTGCTGAACTCATCCAGACAGATGCAGCACTTTGGAGGCTCTGACATTGATGCCGCGCTAGAGGCTGATGTGGTCCATTGAATGCTGTGGAGAGAACACAGTCCCTGCATGAGCACAGGTGCGTCTTTTCATAATTCATGGCCACCTATGGTGTTGTCCGTTCCACTTTTAAATTCCAAATGAGGCGACGTGATTTCCTGTTGTTGTATATACTGATATTGCGACGTACTATAAAGCCTGGGTGAGGTTGACAGGAAGTGGGTGGCTTACAGGCCACGGCAAACCGGAGGCAATCTCATTTTCAAGTGGAAGAAGCTGTTGGTGGTGGTTAATTGGATACATTATATATATAAATAGTTGGAAAAAGTGTGTGAGTTGCATCACTCCACTTTTTGTTAACCGAGATATCTATGGAATTGTGATTCTGCTGAATTTGTACTCGGCGCACCAGGAAGTAGGTCTTTTTTAAGAGGTTTTAAGTCTATAAACATTAAGACATTTTTGTTTTCACAGTCGTTTTGGCCTGTGATCCTCAAACATCCCATTTAAAGCATTTTTATATACCCGCAGGGGGGGAAATACTGAATCAATAAAATCAGATATAAGCTAAAATGAAAAAGACAGAGCGAACCTCCAGCAAAAAAAAAAGCGAGAGTACATTTAGGATGCATTTCATGTGTCTGAGAGTTGAAGACGGATGGCTCCAGATGTCTGTAAGCTTCGCACTGCCAAACTATTTAAGGTCAAAGCGCACATCTGGCTATGGAGTTGTTTTAACTTGTCCATGTAAACTTCCTGGGAGGCTGAAATCGTTTTCTCTCATGAAAAGTCAACACATTACCATAAATGTCATCACAAAGCCTCCGTTTGACCAACGTCCACAGCTACATGCCCCGTTAAAACGTTCATCTCACATACCTTTTTCTTCTCCACCCGCCAGCGTTGTGCTTCTTGAGGTGTAAGACGGTGTTGTATAACAGTCTTATCAGATACAGAGTCCAACGGGGACGTTCCTCATTCCCAAAAGTGATAGGTGACCTGTGAATGCCGGGAACCCGGGACGTCACAGTTGGACTCTGGGGCATTTCCTGGATGCTCATGAAGTCACATGTAGAGGAGTGGCCACAGAACAGTGTTTTTTTTATTTTTATTTATTTATTTGGCAATAACAAAAACGTTTATACATTGCCTGGTGGCCAAGGGAAATCAATCAGTGGTTAAAGAAAAAAATATGTATAATGCTTATTATGTTGATCATAGTTTTAGTGTCAGTCAGAGCACAACTTCACCCCAACTTTATTATAACTATATCCAACACGTTGGGCTGACCTACACTCCGTACTGTGTCTGAGCACTTCCTGTGCGGACGGGCTGATGATGCCACTGCTGAGTTTATATGAAGGAAGCTAAGATTAAGGCCTCGGATTTCTTGGCCCAGCTGTACAGGTAAAAGTATGGAAACATTTTCCCTGTGAAAGAGTCTCCTGTGAAGGAGTAGATGTGTAGTTTCTCGTTGACGTCATAAAAAGACACTCGGCCTTCCTCGCAGTCGATATAAATGCCGACATTTCTCGGCCGGGGACACAGGTGGAGGACTTTGCTTGGTGAACGATGAACCTGATAGTTCGAGCCTCTCTTTCCTATGGCAAAGAATTTATTTTCCGGTTTCAGGAGGACCCTGACTCTTCTGGTTCCGGTCTCCTCCGCCACGCCCACATCCCAGTCGTTCCTGAGGCCCACCTGGACTTCCCAGTAGTGGCGCCCAGAGGTGAATCCCTCCGTCCCTAAAACCCTGGGACAGCTGAACCTCTCCGCGTCATCGGACGACGAGGGGCTGGCCGTTTTGGAGTATTTCAGACGTTTCCCACCTTCGGTCACCACAAGGCCGCAACCAGCGGTGGCTCTGTCAAAGGAGACTGACGCTGAAACCGTGGAATTAAAAAGATGAATTCATCTAACGTAAAAACTGCATTTAAAATGTGTTCAAATGTATGCGCATAGTCTTACCTTTATATTTTCTCAATTTGCTCACTTCTGTTGGGAAACGTGAAAATGCAGCTGCATCATCGAGGGGAAACGCGTGCAAACGACGACAACATCCTCAGCTATGAGGTAAATGCAGCAGATGTATTTCTTTACCTTTATTGATCAGCGTTTTCGTTTCGTTTTGAAATGTGCCGACAAGTCGCGACACGGCCTCCCTCGCTGCCTGCACGCACAGGACCGAGTGAACCTTGACCTTTGACCACTCCTTGCCGTCTGACGTGGTGCTCAGGGCCTGCAGAGTCTGAAGGGATCCACGTGGACAGGCTTAATATTGACGTACATGTACCTCTCACACGAAGTATATTTTTCCAAAAAAAAAAAAAAAAAAAAGTGGAGCACTGACTGACCTGCAGGAGGTGAAGGTGGTCGTCCTGCTGGGAAAGCTCCTCCAGCTCCTCGTGGGCCCTCTGCAGTTCTGTGATTTCCTGGGACAGTTCTCCCATCGAGGCTCGGCCTTTGTCCAGTGACTGTCGGAGCATTTCCTCCATGTTGGATTTGACTTGAGTTTGCATCACTTGGACCTGACTTATCAGCGCAGTGAAGAGCTGATCGCTGTCCTCCATCCCTTTGCGCACATGCTCCTGTCACCATAAGCCGTCATTGTCGGCAAAGATTTCCACATGCGGATTTAGCGAAGTAATGTTTAATATTTGCTACTCACTTTGTTGAATTCAGAGATAGCTTTCAAGTCTTCCGACTTTTTCATTCTTTCCTCAATCATCGTTTGAATCGTGGCTTTTTTGGATTCAATATGTTCCTGTAAGATAGAAGTGGAGCTTTCGAATCTGCCCGTGAACTGCATTGAGAGAGAGCAACTTCTCCTACCTTCTGACGAGTGCCTTCCTCCTCCACAGAGACGGTGTGGTGGTCTCTGTGCCGGATCTCCCCGCACAGCTGACAGATGCAGGCCTGCTCCTCCCTGCAGAACAGCTCCAGGATCCTGCCGTGCTCCGGGCACATCATGGCCTCCAGGTCCTCCACCGGCTCCCTCAGCTCGTGTCTCATCAGCGACGGAACCCTGTGGTGAGGCTCCAGGTGAGCTTCGCAGTACGAGGCCACGCACGCCAGGCACGACTTCTGGGCCTTCAGCTTGAGTCCCAGGCACACGTCGCACTTCACGCTCCACGGCGCCTGGTGGCTTTCCTGCGTCTCCGTTTTCATCTTTTTCACTTTGGAGGAAATCTCCTCCATGAATGTGTTTGTGGAGACCTCGGGCCTGGCGTGGAATCTCTTATGACACGTCGGACATTGGCAGGAAGTCTGGCTCTGGTCCCAGTGGCTGCTCAGACAGGCCTTGCAGAAGCTGTGACCGCACGGTGTGGTGACGGGGTCAGTGAAGACATCTTTACACATGGAACATTGGAAATGGTCCTGGGGCAACGAGGCAAGGAAACTGAGGGATTCCATTTTGGGATGGGCTGCGGGACCATGCACATCGACATTAGTTTTAGAATGATTCCATATTTCTAGCATGACCACATTTTTAACTCGACAACAACAACGGTGAAGTTTGAAAGTTTCAAACAATCCAATCTAATTGGAACCTGTTTACTTGACAGTGGAAATCCCGATCCACCCAATGAGTCATCCTCGGGTGCACTGACTTGCCCAACCTTGCGTCACATTTTTACAGCGCCGTATTTTCACCGCAAAAAACATCAGGAAACAAAGAAAAAGTACGACGGAAAGAGTGGCTCACCTGATTCTCTGTAGTTCTCTAAATGTCCATGAAGATCTTTAAACCGACAACATCACGCGCACAAATCGGAGCAGCGCCAACAACCTGTGGACAGAGATGATCCCTGAGAACTGGATCCAGTTCATTTCGGAGGTGTGGCCGTGTGGCGTCATTCTACTGAAATGAAACCTATTGCACTTTATTCATCAAGCCGGACACAACATTTGTGGTCTTTAACCTGAACAAACTTGTACAGAATAGGATGCGTCACACTTTATTAAAAAAAAGAAGCCACATGCGATCATGAAAAAAATAATTTCCGTTGATTTCATGCATTTTTTTTTTAAATGTTGGTACGTTCTGCGGAAAGCTCGGCTATGCCGACCATCTTCCTATTTATCTCTCAACCATCCGTTCAAGGATTTGATCATATTTCGAAGCGACATCATACATGTAAATGCACATAATTCTGTTTTTGCATCAGGGCTGGCCAACCCGTCCTCAGCTGTGCTTGATGAGGCTCTTCTCGCTCACGGGGCAGATCACCATGGTGTCGGAGGCCTTGTCGCAGCAGTACAGGTAGAAAAAGGGCAGGATCTTCTCGCTGAACGTGTCTCTGAACGTGTGCAGGTGGCTCCGAGCCCTCACGTCGTAAAAGGACACCTGGCCCTCCTCGTAGTCCACGTACACGCCCACTGTCTTGGGCTTGGGGTGGAGGGCGAGCGGCGAGGGCGGGGAGGTGGACGCCCGGTAGCCCTGGCCCTTCTTCATGGCCAGAGCCCAGTAGCCGTGGGCGGTGCTCACCGAGATCCTCCCCTTTCTGTTGACAGAGGACCTGGCCACGCCCAGGTACCAGTCGTCCTTGTCCCCCACCTGCACCTCCCAGTAATGCCTCCCCGAGGAGAAGCCCTCGCGGCCCAGGACGATGACCACCGTGTCGAAGCGCTCCGAGGTGTCCGGGAGGTCCTGCCACGCTCCCAGGTGCCTCACCTGACGCCTGTCCTGAGAGAGCTGCAGCCACGGGTTGGCCGTGTCCGGGTCCAGGGTGACCTCCGCTGCAGGGAGGTCAGACCAAGGCCTTATTATTATTGGAGAGTTTAGATGGAAACAAATGCATCCAAATTCATAAAAAAAAAAAGAAAATACCTGTGTATTTCAGAATCTTTTTGATCTCTGTGAAAATCAAGACAAAATTTTAAATTTACCGTGGAGTGAACCAGAAACCCCTCAAATATATACAGGAGAGCTTCAAAACAATCTTACCGCTCTCAGCCAGGTTGTCAATCATCTCATTCAACATGGGCTCCAGTTTGGACAGGGATCTCCTGATCATCCCCACACACATGTCGGTGGGAACACTGGTCTCAGACCAGTCTCTAACAGAGGGAGGTTTGCTGAGTGCTGGGAAGCTCTGCAGAGAAATGAGAATTATAATGTATAATGTTAAGTTGCCGCCATTTTGGAATCACAGCTGATTTTTTTTTATTTCACAGGCACGCCCCAGACACCCTCACCTTTAAGAAATGAATGTGGTCGGTGCGAGCCACGTTCTCCAGGTCCGTGTTCCTCCTCCTCAGCTCGGAGATCTCCTGCTCCAGCTGGGCGATGAGGCCCCGGGCCCGGCTCTCCGTCCTCCTCTGCGTCTCCTCGATGGCCCGCACCAGCTCCACCTGAGTCCTCTGGATGGAGCCCAGCAGCTGGGTGAAGACCTGCACGCCGTCCTCCACCTCTCTCTGAGCGCTGGCCTACAAACACACCAGTGAGTCGTCTACCACGGAATAAGTCTGATCTCTTCGATATATATATCTTTTTTTTTTTTTGTATTCTTACTTTATTCAGCTCCACAGAGCGTTTGAGCTCCTCCACCTTTTCCACTCTGTCCTGGATCATCTGCTGCACGTCCATCTCCGTCTTCTTCAGCTGTGCCTGTAGGGGAGCAAGATTCATTCCATGCCTTTTTATTTCTTTTTTTTCATTTTTTCATTTTTTTTTCTTCCATCATCTCACCTTCTTCTCCGTCCACTCCCTCTCCACAGGCACGGTGTAGTGCGCCCTATGGTCCGTCTCAGTGCACAGGACGCACACGCACGTCTGGTCCTTCTTGCAGAAGAGCTCCAGGAGCCTCTCGTGTTTGGGGCACATGCGGTCCTCCATGTTGGCCACGGGGTCGATCAGCTTGTGTTTGGTGAACCTGGCGCTGTGGGACCTCAGGTGCTCCTCGCAGAAGGACGTCAGACACACCAGGCAGGACTTGACGGCCTTGGGTCGGCCTTCGCCGAGGCACACGTCACACAGCACGTCCTCCCAGGACAGAAGTGGGAGCGAGACGCAGGGAGGAGGAGGAGGAGGAGGCGGCGGTGGCGAGGTCTGAGGAGCAGAGATTTGAGGTGAGGGTGGTGGTGATGTTTGGGGCACTGGGGGCGGTGGAGGAGAAGTGGTTTTGGGGATTAATGGAGGTAAGTCCTCTGCCGGTGGTTTCTTCTCCTCCTCCTCTTCCTGATTCGGCTTCCCCAAAAGCCTCTCCTCGTCCTCCTTTCTCCGTCTCTCCATCGTCCACTTCCTCTCCCCCCTCTCTTCCTCCTTCCCTTCCACGCGTCTCACCCTGATCTCCTTGAACTGCTCGGCGATCTCCCTCAGCACGGTGTTGACGCTGATGTCGGGCCTTTTGTGGAAGGTCTTCTTGCACATGGGACACGTGTAGAGCAGGCTGGTTTTCCAGTATCCCAGAATGCAGCTCTGACAGAAGTTGTGTCCACAGGGGATGGACACCGGGTTGGTGAAGACGTCCAGGCAGATGGAGCAGTGCACCTGCTCCTCGGAGAGGTTCCCGGTGGAGGCCATCCCTACACGGCGGAGAGGCAGCGTCATTTTCAGCGTGAGTAAACCGGCCTTTGAACGGGGCATCAAAACCTGCTGTGATGTTGAGGTCGCTGGGGTTAGACGGCACAAATTGACTGGGGCTCATTTGCATGCAAAACTACCGAGCAAAGCATGATGGGACACAAAGCATTAGAAAAATGAAAAGGAAGTTGGGAAATTATAGGCTCAGTGTTTCAGTGTTGTGTACAATTGATCATAATCTGTATTAAATATGAAGGATCTTCAGTTTAATCACAGTGAAATTGTCAAACGACCTGAACTGATGAATATTTTACCGCCGCGGCTTAAAATAGATGAAATCTCCCTCCACAGATTTTTGAACAAAATGACATGTGATGGCTGCATTTCTGTGCAGCTGCCCGAGAGTTTGACTTTTGAGACACGCAGCTCTCTGCTGGAGGCCTAGGTATTCATGGATGACCAGATTTAATCCTTCCAAAAATACTGACCTGTAAGCAAACCCCCCCCCTGACTTGAAGTGCTTTCCTCTTCCAAACCAACACCGAGGTTATTCTATTTTTTGAAGCCCCTCAACACAATATGAACATTTGATTTTCTCAACATTTATTGAATTATTACCTACACTGGCAGCATAAAGGGAGAAATAAAAGGTCACTCCGCGGTGTTTAACCAGAATAAATCAATTTAAAACGATAACATAGGTTTAAAAAAACCCTGACCCATAGCAGCTGGTGCACAGAGAAACAGTTGTTAAAGTATGCAACGTTAAATGTGGGGAAGAGGACGTGGACGGAGAGTAAAAAGCAGAGATTGGAGGACACTCACCAGAGAGCAGCTGCCTGGAGACTCTGCCGTCCACTGACACATGAGACGGGCAGTAACCACAATAACGCACACACCTTGCAACCCAAAATACACCCCGGCCCCTGCCCCCCCCACCCGCATGCACATTTATACTGCCTGGTCATGGCGCTGAGAAAGAGGAAAGAAAAAAAAAAACCCTTCAGATACAGGACAGATCCATGTGTCTCAGTTTATTATAGTGTATATGTATTATTATAGAAATAAGCCAGGCTGATCATCTTTATTGAACAATCACGAGCACTTTATATAAAAAAAATTCAGCAGGAGTACGTTGTTTCATGATCCTTCATCGAATTGTTAAATATGCCCCTTTGCAAACAAGCCATAATAATCCTACAGTATGTACAAAAAGCTAATTTGTTTCCCCCAGGGTAAGCATCAACCTGTGGACATTATATTTCAAATCTATGCACTTCATTGTTTTGATCTGGAAAAGTCTCTGGTGTAAAGTCTTTATGATTAAACACAGGAAAGGGCCAAAAGTACGGCGTCACCTAAACTTAAGCATCTCCTTAACGCGCCTTACTAAACCATGACCTTTACAATAATTATTGTCCCTCTCCGGGTCCGCCTCCTCTGCGATTTTTTTTCAGGTGTGTTTCACTGAGGTGATGACCAGAGGAGAAGAGTTCTTGCCCTCCTGGTTGAGACAGGGGCTGAAGATTGGGTACATGCTCTCGCTGAAGGTGTCGCTGAAGGTGTAGAGGTGCAGGCGGGCCTTCACGTCGTAGAAGGAAATCTGGCCTCCGTCGTAATCCAGGAAGATTCCCACTTTGCCGGGTTGGGCCGGCAGCATGAGAGGCAGGCGCGAGGAGGCCAGAGCCTTCACCTCGCCGTTCTTCAGCCACAGACACCAGAACCCGCCCTCGGGGCTCAGCTTGATCTCGCCCTTGCGGCGGGCGGAGGCCCGGGCCACGCCCAGCGTCCACGCCGCCTTGCGCCCCACGTCCACCTCCCAGTAGTGACGCCCCGAGCTGAGGCCCTCGCGGCCCAGCACGAAGAGGGCGGGGCTGAAGCGCTTGGGACCCTCGGAGTGGGTGGTCTTACGCTCCTCGTACCTCACCTGGCGGCCGTCGTCGGAGACGGTCAGGTTCTTCTGGGCTGTAGAGGAGTCCAGAATCACCTCGCCTGCACGGGACGGATCAAGGTTACTTGGGGGTCAATGGGGACATTTTTGAATTCAATCAACATTTACCTCAAAACTATGTTTAATTAGCGTGAACCTTTTTGAAAATGGGTGCATGCTCCTGCAGAAGTGAAGAGTTAGTACCCTCTGGTGGACAGTGCAGAGCAGTGCAGAGCAGTGCCAAGCGCGTCAAGCTTGGTGAAAAATTCAAATAATACAAAAAAAAAACTGACTTACTGGAGTAGTTTTGGACCTTCCGGAGTTCTGGATGGAGACGTGGACAAAAAAAGAAGGAGGGCAAGATTAAAAACCAACGTCAGCCAAGGAGTCAAAGTCAGAGCAGATGGTGCGTGTGGGAGGTAAACACGTCCACGTCATCCCCGACATGTGCTGCTGTCAGTCAGCTGCTCTCCATCGGTTCCCAGCGGATCGTCCACACTATCTCCATCTGTTCTCCTCTGTGTGTGAGTCGATGAGTCACCGTGTTCCGACTCTGGCCTCCGGATGGAGTTGATGCCTTAAAATGGGCTTTGCATGGGTCCGAAGTCTACTTGGAGTTTAAATATGTGTCGGCCAATGTTTTTGCATGGCTTGTCTTATTGTCAAAGTGCTGCTGATGATGAAGGGATGACGTGACTTTTTGGCCCCCTGCCCTTACCTTTCCCGTAGAGTCTTTTAAGCTCCTCCTGGAACTTGTCCACCAGGCCGCTGACGGAGGAGCCGATGGTGCCCAAGTAGAGGTCGGTGTTGATGCTGACCGCCGACCAATCGGCCGGCTCGGGTGGGGGCGGCAACGTGGACAGATTCTGCGGGAAGCGCGGAGGACCAAGGTTACGCAAGGTAAGACGAAATGAAAGTTTAATGAGCCCCTTCGGGGAAATAAGGTCTTTGCAGAGAGAGAGGAGAGGAACACTCTAAATAAGATGCAGAGGCGGGGGGGGCATCATCATGGGTTCAAATCTCCGCTAATGCGGACGTGTGCGGTCAGAACTGGTGATTCGCCAAAAATGGAAATCCAGTAATGCACTGTGCACACATTTGACTCTCGACAGTTTCATCAATGCACCATTTGTGTCCAGATAAGCAAAAACACACGAGAATTTGAGAGGGAGGGCATCTGTCAGCGTATTTAACGCTGTGTTTGGGTATTTGAGGCCTTGGAGTGAGCCAAGCCTCCAATACAGGATAGGACCCCGCAAGGGGGCACAACCTACAACCTCCACATTTATTTTTTTTTATTCTTCCACCTGCTCGGTTTGCTCCTAATTGCCATGGCGTGTGGGATGTGAGTCACCTGGAGGAAGAGCACTTTGTCCTGGGTCTGAGCGTAGGCCTCCAGCTCGTTGCTCCGCCTCCTCAGCTGGCTCAGCTCGTTCTCCAGTCCCCGGGCCAGTTCCTGAGCGTGACGCTCGGCCTCGCGTTGGCGCGTGGCGATCAGCTCCACCAGCTCCGCCTGGCTCTGCTCCACCAGGCGCTGCAGCTCGGCGTACACCTGCCAGCTCTCCTCCAGCTCCTTCTGAGCACTGGCCTGCGCAGGAGAGCGAGAATTGGCGTTCCATTATTGAATTGGATGAAAGGAGACGAGATTAGGTGTTGCGAAACGGGACGTTGAACCCTTTTGGTGACGCGGGCGTACACGCTTTGTGTCACATTGTGCGACGGGGCGTTTTTTAGGCATTGACATAGGTTTGTTCCGCTCTGAACACTTTGCGGATATTCATTGTGTCATTCAGTGAAACTTGTCAGACGGGTTCCGTCTCACCCCCGGTCAAGGTTTCCATCTCACTGTTTTTTTTTTTCCCCCCCTCCGGATAGAATGGGTTTCAACATTTAACACAAATTACATAGACATGTATATATATTTGATTTCTCGGATTCTGATTCTGCATATGATAATGCAGAAATGCATTGTCTTCTCCGTACAAAAACACACACACGCACACACACGCACAGTTGTTTGCATTGTATTGTTCCACCCTCTGGGTAACCTAAACCCCATTGTCGTTGTAAAAGTAGATTAAAAAATGTCACCCAGCAGGAAATCAAAACTCCAACTGAACCTGGGAAATTTTGCACATTTGGGAAAAAAAAAAAATCGGGTTAGATTTTATCTCAAGATTTTGCCTAATTCTACCGGTGTGTAAAAACATTGTTATTGTTCAGGACAATAACTAGTGCGATCTGGGGTGTGAGGTGTGTTAAAAGTGTGCTCAGGCTAAAGGTAAACACGGGCGTGGGAAGCCGAGAGTAAATGTTTGCGCTGGTTGCACCGGTTTCACGGCTTTAAACATACGTGTAGCATAGGAACAGGCTGCAAAGCCTCTCACCTCTGAGACTGGGCGAAATAATGTTTTTTTTTTTATAATCTTAAACAAAACATTGCAGTGTGGTGGGAGGCATGGTTGAGCAGACCATGCCTCCCACAGGGGCAGGGGGCGTTTCCTGTCAAATGAATACAATCCAATTGAAATTCATATCCTGTGTTTTTTTTTTATCCTTAAAATATAAGTCTATAAATATGAATTGATCAGTTATGGATCAATAAATGGAGGCTGTTTCAGAGAGTTGAAAACCGACACCGCAACTTTCAAACATGCTGTGGTCGCACACATTTCAGACTTGAAGCGGCTCCACCATTAGCAGCCATTAAACCTTCAATATTTATTTTTATTTTTATTTTTTTTACCTTGATGACCTTGATGGATTGTTTGATCTCCTCCAGTTTCTTGGCTCTCTCCTTGATCAGGTGTTTCAGCTCAGATCTCCTCTTCACCAGATTACTCTGCAAAAAAAAAAAACATCAGAAAATCCAGGTGATGATGTATTCAATCCTGCTCACACACACACACACACACACACAGTGTAAACTCAATTTATTTCTGCCTCCCGATTTCCAGCGTCTCACCATCTTCTTCTTGGACTCGTGGTCGGCGCTGACGATGTCGTGGGACTTGTGCGTGGCCTCGGCGCAGGCCGTGCAGATGCACACGTGGTCGGTGCGGCAGTAGACGGCCAGCAGGCGCTCGTGTTTCTTGCAGATCTTCTCCTCCAGGTGGAACGTGGGCTCGATCAGACGATGAGAGGACAGCGACTTCACCTGAGGGGACGAGAGAGAGAATCGGGCGTGAGAATGGGTGAATAATCGACAAATATGATAATAATATAATATATTCCAGGGATATTGAGATTGGAATGGGCTTCACGTCTAGGATCACATGAATAAATACAAATTGAGTCATTTGGGGGAAGAAAAACCCAAACCAGTGACGCGCTGACCTTTTTATGATGCCGTAGGTGGTTTTCGCAGAAGGACCCGACGCAGTTGACGCACGACTTGTGCGCTCTGACCTTCCTCCCGATGCAGGCGTTGCAGGGCACCTCCCCGGGCCGGGCGAACTCCCCGGTGTCCGGCACCGAAGACCCGCCGTGGGCCGAGTCGGAGCTCAGGTTGAGCGTGGAGCCCCGGGACGGGCTCTCGGCGCCTTCGGCCGACATCAGGCCCTGGAACTGGGAGGAGATCTCGGCCAGCACCCTGTTGACGCTCATCTCGGGCTTCCTGGAGTAGCTCTTCTTGCACATGGGGCAGGAGAACTTCTTGCTGTGGTTCCAGTAGCCCTGCAGGCAGGCCTTGCAGAAGCTGTGTCCGCAGGGCGTGGAGACGGGCTCCACGAACACCTCCAGACAGATGGAGCAGCTGAACTGCTCCTCCGAGAGGCCGCGGCCGCCTGGGGAGCTCGCGCCTGCGGGGGGCGGAAAGAGAGACACCAGGTCAGAACGCATTCATGTTCACCTTTGACCTCGGACGCGTCTCGGTGTGCCCAGGAGGGTCGTTAACACCTCCGTGTGTCACAGGGAGACTGAGGGGGAAGCGTGAATTACTGTGAAACTGTCCTTAAAACCCCACAGCGTACGACCCACCCTTCCAAAAGGAAAATCCCATCGAGAGAGTTTCTGTTCATTTCAGTCAGACTTTGGGGTCAGAGGTCAGCGTGTGCACAGATTTCATCTGGCATGGCTTCTTTGGTGCGTGAATTAGGTGGCAGACACTCACAAGAGAGAGAAAAATCTTGACCTCAAAAGCTCTCCTCCAAAAAAAAGAAATTTAAATATTCACAGATTTTAAACAGTTTTCTATCTATGTATTGATAGTATCATTTTATATTTTAAAAATGGTAAATATTTATTAAAAATAATAATCTAAATGATGCACCGAAAAAACAAGGACGACTTATTGATGACACACTTTTTTTACTCAATACGCGAGATCAGATCAGGCGGCGTAGAAGAAAAGTGAAAACAGGATTCAAGCAGAGCCGTTTTTCTCATGCAGGAAGCATCATGGAGTTAAAAAAAAAAAAGCATCTGTGGAATGCAGAAACTCAGGACCTTCTACCTCTGTGCGCCTACGTCAGATTTAAAAGAAAACACGCTAAATCTACGCCCGTGCCAGCTCAGACACACAATCACTGCTTTTGAATGCGTTTGAGACCTCAGAAACCTAAAATATATTTTTTATAGTTCCATTTTTCAAAGCGTAAAAAAAAATGCGGAGAGTAGATTTAGATGTTTTTGTTGTTTTTTATGTTATGTAACGGCCTACATGGGCTACATTTATACAATTCATACGAAGCCGTAAGCTCCCTGGAATAAAAGCGACTGATCATTCCAACTCGAAAGCAAATCAAATCTCCCTGAAGCCGAAACCTTTAATGACTGTGAAAGTGTCAAAGTTCTCCAACGTCTCCTCGGAGAGTATCGGTGTCGAGCCTCATTTCACGTAGAAGCACATAAAGTTTGTGACTTTTCTCAAATGGAACAAGCGCAACAGAAAACTGACAAACATTTCAAAAGTAGTAATCACAAGTATATATTTAAAAAGAAAAGAAAGTAAAGTAGAACTCACTCTGCATGTTTTCCCCCTCTGACGTGTGCTCCTTCACTCTGTGTACTTTGTGGTGACTAATTTACCTGTGGCAGGACGTCCCACTCTCACAGAGAGACACACCCCGTCCTGTACGCAGACTCGCACTGTTGTGTTGCGTTGTGTTTGGTGCGTCGAAGTGTGGTCGCACGCAAGCTCCTCAACCAAATGTTGTGGTGTGCCTTCTCGGGGGCGCCTCACCCGCGGGAGGTTGAGTTGAACGAGTTGTACTGACTTTACAGTGTTTCACCAGCCAACAGCACACACTGTATTTAAATATTAAAATGTTAAACAAATTTCACATCTTGCAGATCAACTAAACGGACTGTAACATTAAGCTTTCCAGGTTTATCTTAACTTTTTATATTTACTTTGGTTTGTTCTGATTAGAAATGGGGTTTTTAAACTGGTTATATTTCTGATGTTTTGGTCTCTTCTCCCTCAGGGTGGATGTGACGCACTCCCTAAGATGTTCTCCATCCCCCTGCTGGACCTCTCCTCCACTCTTCACCTCCCCGTAGTGTCCTTCTGTCCTCAGACTCTGCGTCTCCAGAGTAAATGTGTTTTCTGAGAAGCCGGCTGTGCGACTGGGAACTCTGCTGCTCCGATCATCCTCCCAGACCATAACCTCGGAGCCCTGCAGTTTCAGGATCGATGGTGATGACGTCCTCTGAAATCTAAACAAAGCTTCCCAAAGCTGGCGTTAACTGTATTTGAATACATCTTTTATCATTTATATTATATTTATCATATATTTCTATATTTCGAATTTCAAAAAAAATCTGAAACTCTTCAATTCCACCAGCAGAGGGCGTCCTTTGTCTGACGCAGAGGAATTCAGCAGCACACAAGACACTTTACATTCATCATGCATTTTCTACCCCTATACAGTAGCGGATGCTGTCGCCCATGGCAACGCACCAGCCCAACAGTGAGAGCGGGCACACGTTGTTCTCCATCTCGGCTGCGAATGACTTTGAATGATGAGCCTCCAATCCAGAGCCACCACGGGGGTCCGGACCGGATGGATGTCTGTGCACTGCGGCGTATTGACAGCACCGGTGTCAATAAGGAACTGAAGGGGGGGGGGGGGGGGGGGGGCCGTTTTAAAAGGGGGGGGGGGGGGGGGGGGGGGGGCTCTGTTCTAAAAATGACTGCTCGTCCAGGTCTATGAGACCGTATTGATCCTCGTCTCTTCCTGTAAATGTCACCGAATCTCTAATTATCTGGTGCATGCCATAGATCATCGTCTTCGTGTCTGGTTTAGTGTTTACGGTCTAAATATCCCCCCCCTACTCTTTTTAAAACTCCCCTCAGACACTCGAATGTTGTAATCTTTAATATATTCTCCTTTTTTTTCTCTCTTCTTTGGAGGTGTCTGACCTGTCCTCGTGAAAACACACACACACACACACACGCGCGTGTCTTACTTGCAATCACAGTCTTGTGATTGTGTGTGTGCGTGTGCGCGTGCACGCCGCGCTTTCCAGTGCAGCCCCACAGCGGAGCCACTGCAGAGATGCTGTCGCATGATGTTATGGAGCTACAGTTTCTTGGAGTGGGGGATCCTGCCTTCTCTTCCTGTCGCAGTGTCAGTCAAGGTAAATGTATCCCCCCCCCACCCCCTTTTTTCCTCCCCCCCTTTCTCTCTCTCTCTCTCTCTCTCTGTCTAGTTGGAGCTCCTCTGTGTATCCATCTATCTTTTCCATCCTTTTCACCCATTTCCCCCCCCCCCTCTGTTTTATTTTCCACAACCCAATCCAAATATTCTCTTTCAGGTTTATAAATAGAAACTATACCCCTCTCTTACTCTCCACATTCCTGTTTATTCCTACAGCCCTGCGCTCTCTGCACCGTCGTTCTCATTTCTCTGAAATCCTTCCTGTTGCACCTGCATCTCTTCTCTGTCATGCTATAAAAATGAATAATAAAACTGGGGGGACTCAAGGTCTCCCCCGTTCTCCAGGAAGAACCCACGGCCGAGGTGACCCTGGTTCATCGAGCACCATTAACGCACATAATCCCACCCCGAGAGTCCACGTTGATCCCGGGCTGGAATATTCTAACACTTGACTGCAGCCCTGGCTCACAAGGGTGACGTAAGCGTATTGGAATGGGTCCCACAATGAGGAAAACTGATTTATCCATCCATTCTGCTCACCCAGAGTGTATGGGCTCAACTCCCGCACTTTTAAGGTACTATTCCATCGCGTGCCGCTTTATTTATTTCACTGCAAAGAAGGAAATATGTCCTCTCCATGTATTTCAAAGCCTTTTCTAGCTGCTGTCCGATACTTTTTATTCACCCAAGGTAGAAGTAAATGTTATTGCCCTCCGCCTGGGTCCCTGTCAGTGCCGGTTAGGAAATTGGAGCACGTTAACATGTGTATGCGTGTCGTGACCACGGTTAACATTCTACCTTACATGCACATTAACAGCCTCAGTGACTATGTGTTAAAGTCCTGACATTACGGTGTAGCCGGAGGCGTTGGCGGTGTCTTTTGTGCAGCCTCAGAGCCACATGACTCCGGTCGGGTGACGTCAGTCGTCATGAAGCAGCGGCTCAAAGCCCTGAGAGCGCCGAGCAAATCAAAGCCTTCGACAATAACCGGTAATCATCTGCTGAGGATGCTGGGGGATTTTTGCACGCGGCACAGTTAGAGGCTGAAAAACACACACAGCTGTGGGCACAGCCTCTTAAATTCCCCTGCATTTTGTATTTGGTTTGAAATTCCAATCAAATCCCTCCTGACTGATTCTTCATATGTTGAAATCCATCAGCTCTGCTTCCGGAGAGGATCGTCCTCCTCCTCCTCCTCCTCCTCCTCCTCCGCCGTCTGAGCTTAAATGTGTCACTGCGTCCGTGTAGTGAATGCTGCAGTGTGTCAAACAAAAGAGTGCATCTGAAGTGATTTTATTTTTAGCCAGACAATCACTGACAAGCCATTTTTCTTCCTTCCCCAGGATTCCCTGTCGCTTCACCAGGCCAACGCGTTGAGCTGATAAAAAAATCAGTGCTTCGTTCCCGTGCGCGTCTCTCCCTGCCTGTTGCTGTTGTGTGTGCGTGCGTGTGCGTGCGTGTGCGTGCGTGCCACCCCTGTATGGGGGAAGTCAGTCACCCCCGCTGAATCCTTGCACCGTAACATCTGTATCGCACCCGTGTCAGGTATTTCCTTTACATGCATCCCATTTTGTTCCCCGGATCACACACGTCTATGTGTGTGTGTGTGTTTTTTTTTCATGTAGAGGAAACATGAAAGCATTTTTTTTTTTTTTGCTTTCGGGGCCAAAGTGGGATTTTCTTTCGACCACATTCAGCTTAAAGAGCTTAAACAGGTCGAGGGGTTTGACAGCAGCGTTCTCAGCTGATGCCGTCTGAGCCCATCTCCGCTCCTCTCCTCCTTTTATTTTTATATTTTCATAAATATTCTCCCTGCATATGTCCTAATGGAGGCCCTGCGCCGAGCCGGCCTCGTCATGTGATGAGGTCAGACGTTTTGAGGCCAAAGCATCACGAGGCTCAATAAACAAGTGAATTCTTGCACTTGAATTATCCAAACTCCAGAAATAGCAAGCTTGGAAATGATGTTTTTTTTTTTTAGCTGCAGGATTTTCTTTGGTTTAAGACGAGATGAAGGATTAAAAAAAGATCTCATTTCTTTTTTTCCATTATTATTCCTTATTCCATTATCCAAAAACAAACAAAGGCAGATGGGAACTATTCATGCAGTCTGTTATTATGATCCTTCTTAACAGAGCAGGCGGGATGACCTCTGACCTTCTGCATTATTTACTTTTCTTTTTTGTTGTACATAATGCATGTACAAACGCACAGGGGTGCGTCCTTCATCCTTATGATATCTGATAGTTTAGTTTCCCTTACCGTGTCAGTCACTCGGAAAAATAATCAGCCCTCCAGAGACCCGAAGCCATCCTCGGCTTTTCGAGGACTGGCTTGATTATTGATTACTGATTGACGAGAAGGAAATTGATCCTGCACCAGTGAAATTGATCCACAAAATGAAAAAAAACTAAACAATTTGAGCGGAAAAAATGAGCGGAAAACGGCTACAAATCATTGATGAGGCCCCACATGGGAAGCATATTGTTGAAATGAAGTTAACGGCCTGTGAAATTTAACCTTGATTTGAGTTATTTTCATGTATTGCAAAGTTCAAGCACACGCCAAAAGTTATTTTCTGATAAATGATTGAAGTTGCTTTCTTTGTTCACCAGGGCAAATTTCCTGTGTTGGAATCATCAATGGTTTATGGTGGCCCAGAAGAGGAGCATTCTTCACCTCAAAATGTGTGAGTACCACGTTTATTCATTTACTTATCCATAAAAATAGAAAGTGTTCCGAGCTGAGAGCGTCCCAGCATGTCTGACCTCTGTGACCCCCTGCGCTGATTCATGTCAAGGTGTCAGCCCCCTCTGTACCACCCAGTTCTCCAATATCCTGAATTCCAGTCGTGTGCTGTAGTGTCGCTCACGAGTGTGTCTGAACTGGAACAGCACCCGGAGGGTGTCAGATTGAAACCAGCTCCTACAGGGGCGAGGGGGGGGGGGGTTTGGTACCAATACTACCATCCCCGAAGGGTCCAGGTCACACAGATCTCCAAGACAACTGAAAGGACTTTGGCAGCTCCACATTAAAACTGTTCAATCCTATGTGAGACAATTATTATACGATTATTATTATTTACAGACTAGCGGGAGAGTAGAAGCCGTAATGTGACGGGCCAAAACAAAAATACAAGTGGAGAGCGACGAGTTCAAAGCAATATGCAGCAAATTTTATTTGATTTTTTTTCTTGTGCGTTCTCACCTCAGCCACCATCTCTTAAAACCCAACAACACGTCACATGTTGAAATGTACAAACAATAAAATAATTTGTAGGCTAAAACATACAGATATGGATTTTTATTTTTCCCCGACATGCCTTCACAGCAGAAACACAACAGAGAACGGGTTCACACCAACGCAGGTTATCACATAAATAATACAAACCCCTAATTCCATAAAACCAGTAACGGTAGAGCGAAGTCCGTCATAAGATTGGTGGGATTGTGAGGTGGGGCCCTGTTGAGCTTCCTGATTGGCAGATGCCTCCCTGAAAGGTCACTGATTGGCCGTGCTGCGAAGGGTCAGCCCACGCCACAATGTGAGCATACAATCATCTCTAACTAAAATCCGACTTTACACCCGACAATAAAAAAAAAAATCTGGACTGATGAGGGAAAAAGAAAAAAAAACCTGCAAACAGATTATTATTATTTTTTTCTTTTTCCTCACTGCGCCAGATTCTTCTCCTCTGGCTGGTTGGACTGTTGCGTTACGGCACCACAGACGACGTAAATAAAGGGATGCACAAGGAGAGATTATCTAAATATACATGTTTCTTTTTTTTTTTTTTGTTGTTGTTCTGTAAAGTATGGCTTTGATGTCATTTCCAGGCTGCAACAGTGGGGCCCAAACCTCCACTGTGTGTGCGTGTCCATACCGCACCAGTTTAAGGTTCACTACCGAGTACATTGTTATTCTTGTCAAGCATAATAATAAGAAGTGGAGATGGAGATAAACATGTACAAGCAGGGGGGGGGGGGGGGGGGGGACGGGGGGGGGGGGTATTGAAGTCAGCAAGCATGGATGAGGAGAGACGCAGTACAGACTCTGTGGTGTATACGTGGTATCTTGTCTGCCCGTGACGTCAAGAGGTTTTTATTTATTTATTTTTATATTAAATGGGGATGTGGGGACTTTACATAAAAAAAAATAAAAAATGCAGCTACGCTCCATTCATGATTTTTTTTTTCTGTTTCGCTCTCAAACCCAGCGTGTCCAGGCAGGAGCGGGGGGGGTTGCCTTTGGAGAGAGAGAGAGAGGGGGGGGGCGTGTCGGTATAATGGGGTCAGGCAAACAAAAGCGAAAAAAAAAAACCTGAGCGTCAAAAAGACAGGAAAATAAAAGAGAGGAATACAATTCCATTGGAGAGATAAGGTTTTTGAATCAGAAAAAAAACAAACAGGACAGTGATTTATTTTTTTCCCCCCGAGAACAGCTGGACACATAAAGGAGAGCAGAATCTCAGAGGTGTCCTCACCAGCTTATCTGGGCTCTTCTCTCACTTGTTAATCCCATCAGCGCCAGCATATCTGCGCTCAATAGGGGCCCACACGTTTTTTTTTTTCAAAGAATTAAAAAAAAAAACGCCTGCCACACCAAATCCCCCTAAATCCCTTTTTTACTAAGTGTGCGTCAGGTAATTATTTGAAAAGCGTGTGGAATCCTGTCCCAGGGGATAAAAGGAGGTTTGATATGGAACTCAGGTGATGCCACTGTCAGGAAGGAGGGCAAAAAAAAAAAAAAGGTTTGATGTCTGGGTGGTTGCCGTCTCTCTTTTTTTTTTTCTTGCGACCACTTCCTGCCCTCGAAATAGAAAGGAGGTTACGTTCCATGAATAAATCTGGTAATTAGTGAGATTATTAGTATTAAAGCAATGGAGAGTAGGTCTGGCTTTCAGAAGCAGTTCAGTGTGCTACAAAATGAGGCCGGAGCAAGTGTGTGTGTGTGTGTGTGTGATTGTGCGTATTTGGGTTGTGTGCTTCGTCTGACAGTCTCTCTCTCTCCTGTCCGTGTGATCCGAAGGTGACGGGGCTCAGGTTCACGGCTGCCATCTGCTCGCCATCATTATCAAGTGTTTATTTAAGGACGCCGAGGCTCGCCTTACGCTGAGTAACCCAACGCCCGGCCCTCAGAGCCGGAGGCAGGCGGCGTTTAAAATGTTTTGAAATGCGCCTTAAAGGGTCGAGGCCGCGTGACGCCGCGCATTGTGTGTGGTTTTAAGCGGAACCGTCTTTGTGCGTCAGTGGCTCCCGGCCTGGTTTCTGGCCTATTCCTGGAGGGGTACAGATAGTTGCTCCAGCTGACCAGAGTGGCAACGTTGTCACGTCGTGTTAATAATGATGTCATTCTATGGAAATAATACAGAGGGGTCAAGTGGCGACTTAAATATTGACCCCAAATGTTGCTTTCATTCAGTGGGGTACTCGGTGGCCAGTGATTCTTTTCCAGCGCTTTCCACCACGTCTCACTCTTACTCAAAGGGGGGTTGGCCCAATTGTCATGGAGATGGCTTCGGCTTTCACGTTACACCACGTCTCCATGACAACGGAGGGCACTTGATCAGGTGAAAAAGAGCACAAGAGGCAGCTGAAAGCCATGGAAAAAAAAAAAAAAAGAAAGAAAGAAAAAGCTTGCCAGCAGACCTTGAATTGCATTTATTAATTTAGCTTTATTCATTCTTTTCAAGTTTTACTCTGAAGATCCAATTTTGTTGAGCTGGTGGGTTTTTCCTCCCAAATCCCTGGTTGTAGCCACACTATCTGGGGCTTCGGTCTCCAGCCGAGATTCAATTACAAGATTCAGGGCGCAATTTCATTTAAGAGAGTTATCAGGGAGAAGTCGCACTCGCAACTCTGCACGTGAGTGAGGATATGTTATCCGTTTATTTATGACCACTGCAGCGGATCAAATGACACGCGGCGTCTCTTTTTTCTTTTTTTTTGGCAGGTATGAATATTGAAGTGGATTTTCCAGCCGCTCATTGACATTAATCGGCATCCGGTATCAGCGGGGGAGCCGCAGAGAGACGCGGACGTAAACACCGGATGATGAGAGCGGGGAGGGATGCCAGCCGGGCCCACTTTGGGCAAAATGCCTCGTTAGCCGCCGGGGGCTTCCATGGCCGCCGCCGTCGCCTGGGAGATCAGGCTGGCGGAGGCCATCCAATATCTGGCCCACACGGGAGGCCACGCGCAGGTGATTTTACACCTGAGACTCGGTGCCATTTTCATCCTTTCACACACGCGGAGAGAGAGAGAGCGAGTGAAGGAGGGGTGGAAAGTAAACGTGTGTGCTTTCTGTTTCTTTTTTTTTTTTGTGCGTTCCTATTCCGTCGGCGATTGAAGGATGTGTGCTTGTTCTGTCAAGACGGCAAAGAGAAAGAGAGAGAGCGATGGGAGTCTTATCTGTTATGGAGCGTAACTCCCATGATCCTTTGCGCTGTAGGTGCTGCAGGATGGGCAGAAACAGAGAGAGAGAGAGAGAGAGGGGCGGTTCGTATGTTTGGGATCATCTAGGGACACATGATGTCGGGGGGGGACGTTTGCAAAGGTTAATGTGGTGACAGGAGGTTTTTGTATTTTGTCATGCTAGATTATAAATTCCAAACCACCTCCACCTTTTTTTTTTTTTTTTTTTTTTTTTAAGCTCTTCACCTTTTTTTTCTCCCCTCTTCCAACCCGTCCAACATCTCTCATGCAAAAAGGCATTTCATGACACTTTGCATAATATGACAATAAAACCTGAACTCTGTCCCCCACGCCAAATCCCCTCCATCTCCAACATTTACTATATTTCTGTACATATGTGGATTATTATTATAATTTATTTTTTTTCTTCCCCCCCCCCCATTTCATTTTCTATTATCAGTCAGTCCCTCTACTTCTTTTTCTTCTGGAAACGTCTGAACTGGTTCTGGATGGCGAGCGCTGCCTTCTCCGTCTCCGGCGCCTCCAGGTCGATGTCCACCTCCTCCTCCTGTTCTTGAGGCTTCGCTGCCGTTGCCTTCTCTGGAAAGGTCAAAGGTCAAAAGGCGGACGTCAGACGTGTCCACGGGTGAGTGGGCCCGCTCACGTTTCACTTTACACGAAGCAATAATGCCTTTTTTCCTCCTGACCTGACGCAGTAAAAGTGATTTCTGGAAATAAAGCTCCTGTTAGGAAATAGAGGCAATAAAAAAAAACAACTACAAACCATAAATGTGCCGTAGCTGACTTTAACAAGTCAAGTGTTTTTAAAATTAGGTTTTAAAAGCTCCTCACCCCCTCATGTAGATGAATAATAACATTTTTTTGGAGATTCAGAAACTAAAGCTTTTATTTTCTAATTTTAAGAGATACACCGGTATACAGTATATAAAAACCGCGCAGCATCTCATGCGCTGATAGATGGGAGATTCTGCAGAGCTGGAATTGGATATTGATGAGCAAACGTTTAAAAAAAAAAAAAGTTCAGCTGACTTTTCTTGTCTGACACTTGGCGTTTCCTGCCAAAAAAAAACAAAACGCTGCTTTGCTCATGGAAAACCAGCAGCCTGACCTCCGCAGAGCAGGAAGTCAAGTTTCTCGCGGCGTGGACGCACAACAGGAGGAGGAAGAGCCGACCAAGATAAACAAGAGGGAAGGCCCACAGATTTAGTTTGTAATATGCAGAGTGAAACACAGATTCTCCTTATAGCATGATTTAAAAATACTTTTTTGTAAACTTAAGTTTTCCCACTTCAGGGTACGCCAGTGACCTCGTGGTCCGGCCGTAAAAGACGAAACTAGAACAAAATCAGCCTGGAGACTATGGGGCGGGGGGGGGGGGACTCTTCCAAAGGGGAGAAGAGGAAGAAGAAAAGAAAAAGAAAAAAATGTGAAGAATAAAACCAGTGGAGTCGCTACGTGACATCGGCCACATCGCGTGCCATGGTCGACCAGAGGCCTTTGGGGAAAAAATAATAATAACGATAATAATAATCCAGGAGGGTGTACAGTGAGGATTAAATGAGGATTACCTTTGTTGTCAGCCGCAGTCGTCTGGCTGCTGTTGGCAGCGTTGGTGGATGTGAGCTGCAGAGAAAAATAATAACATTTGAGTCACATGACCTGTAGCTGTGGACATTATCCGATTCTGGAGAAATCTTGCATAAAGTGTTTTATATTTTATATTTATATCTGCATTAAGGGCTGCACAGTCAATGGTCTCCCTGATTGCCAAAATGACAAATTATTTATTATTATTAGTCTTTCCGTCATGACTGGAAACGTCTTGATTTTATTAATAACTATTGCAGCTCACCCACGCACACACACACACACGCTGTGGATAAATGTGTACCCAAGTCTTTTTTGTGTCACACTTTTTCACGCGTTTTCTGCCAAACCCTGGGCAGCCTGACAGTCTTTTTTTTTTTTCTGGATGAGAAAAAAAAATGACTCTCCTGCATCTCCACGGGTGTGTGACGCGTTTGCCAGATTATTTCTTTTGCCTCCAGGTCACAGTACGTCATCTGACCCAGGGCTCACGTCCCACTGATCTCATTTTCAAGATCTTTCCTCTCCACGTCTCTGTCAGCTTGGACTGACCCACTAAAAATCCAGTTTGTGTTGCAGCCATCTGTCTGGGTTTGCGTCGTCGCTTATCCCTCTGAGTGTGTGTTTGTGTGTGTTAACGTGACCTGGGGTGAAAAGCTCTTGGTGTGGTCAATAGGACTGGGGAAAAAAAAACAACATTATATAAATCCAGTAAAAAAAAAAAAATTTTGTTGCTTAATTTCATATATTTTTCTTCATTTTGTCCAGATTCAGAAAGCAAAGCTGTGATAAATGGCCGCCCCTGCTGGATGGAAATGTCTGGACGGATGTCGCACACCGTCACCATCGGTGAGTCCACTGAGCAACGAGGTCAGACTATCGGTTGGGTTTTTGCATCATTGGCACTTTCTATGACATCATGACGTCATCAGCGATGATAGAATTGCAGAAGTTTTGCGACCAGACGCAACATTTTTTTAAAGCTCCCCCTGTCCAAGGTCTTTTCACGTTATGGTCTGGTGATTTTTGTCTAGTTTAAAAAAAATAAAATAAAAAAAAGTCTCAGAGGTGGTGACCAGTTAAAATGTTGATTTATTGGGACTTCTGATTTATTCTCACTTATTCGATTTTGGTTTTTTTTGTACCGCCACAGCATTGGTGTAATTCCAGTGGACATGTGAGTTCATGGTACAGCAGAGAGAAAGAGGAAAACTGACGTGGACAGAGAGGAGCAGAGAGATTTCCGTGATTATGCAATATCGCGTCGGATGGAGGAAAAGTCAGGCCGTGTCAAAGTGTGCGTTTCCATGCATATTCACGTGTGTGTCTCTATCCCCGCTTAACTCTGTCCTTATTGCACTTTATGATCCACCGAGCAAATGGACCATGCATGACACAATCTCCAGCAGAGCATTCATGAGTTGGTGAAGAGAGAGGCCTGTCACTCTGGCCCTGCCAATAACTCAGGGGGAGTCTGTGCGTGTGTGTCCGTTTGTGTGTCTGTGTCTGCACGCCCGAATGAGTGCGCGCGTCTGTGTGTGTGTGTGTGTGTGTGTGTGCTGATGCGCGCTGATTTGCGTGGGCGTCTTCTGCGCTCATACAGTGTGTGATGCGTCTGATTCGTGTGTGTGTGTTTGTGTGTGCACACGTGCAAGAGAAAGCCCATGGGGTCAACAGCCAATCGGGGGCCCGCGTTCGGAGCCAGACAGGGATGGAAACTAATGTTCGGAGACGGCGAGTGTGTGCAGTATGTGTCTGGTAGCGAGAGAGACGCCGAGGGTGAGAGAGAGAGCGAGAGGGGGGGGGCGGGGGGGGGGAAGTCATTTCCATGACACTGACACAAACACACGCGTGCTCCACTTTCAACACGTGAAAAAGTCCTAAAGCTGCACGTCTCACTGTCGTCGGCAGGGACGAGGTGAGAGTTTAGAGTTGATTTACAGTGGCGCTATTCACAGCGGATGTTCCACACATTCATTCAGGGCAAAATGTAGAATATTCACCATTCACTCATTCATTATTCATAATATGAATGATTTCTCATTACGGTGTGAAGGTGAGTTAGTATGAAAGACACCAGGACCCCGGTGTACAGTAATTGGTACAATAAAGATGAAGGGGATCCAAAAAATGCAGCCCCGGAGATTCATTTGAAGATAATAACTAGAATATTTGGGTCTAATGTATTTGTCTCCACTGGAGAGAGACGGGGAGAGAGAGAGAGAGAGAGAGAGAGCGAGCGAGAGAGCAAAGAGCCGGTATACTGCACTGCTGCAGTGGCTGGGAAACATCAAGGCAACGCACTACACAAGAGTAAAAGGAATAACAAAGGTGCAGAGAGAGAGAGAGAGAGAGAAAAGGGGGTAAAAATAAAAAATAAATAAAATGGGCACGAAGGGCTGCAGAGATACGAGCGAGTGTGTTTCTGCAGAATCACTGCAGAGAGAGAGAGAGAGAGAGAGAGAGAGAGAGAGGGGGGGGGGGGGGGAAAACATGGAGCACGTCTGTTTGTGTGTTCATGATCGGGAATATAAATCTGAACCGGGTTGTGCGGCGCACACGCACCGTTTTCTATCTCCGTGTCTGTAAATGTCTGTAAATTAGATTTTGCAGTGTGTGTGCGTGCGTGCGTGTGTGCGTGCACAGAGCCATTACATGTTAATGACCGGGTGGTGATCCGGGCAGCTCGGGTGGAGATAGAGGCGAGAGATTCAGGTGACGGGCGAGAGAGAGGAAAGAGGCGGGATGAAGAGTGGAGGTCACGAGCCTTTTTTTTTTTTTATCATGTTACGTCTAAAAAAAAAAAAAAAAAAATCTGTCTGGAGCCACTTTCTCATTCTCAGCTCAGATCTGAGGATGCAATGTTGATTTGAACTCTGCTGCAGCAATGCAAGAAATAATACATTTTTTTTTTTTTGTTGACCAAGAGCCAACAAACAGCAACATTTACTGCAGTGAGAAAGCATCAGCGCGTTTTTTTTTTTTTCCCGCCTCTAAGCCGTGGGGTCAAACTTCAATCTGTCCATTTTGAATTTCCAGGCGAAATCCTGAACTTTTAGGTTTCCAGCCCATCTGTAAAAAATCTCCCTTTTCGTCTCCTCTCAGGCCGGAGCAGGACGACTGCAGGTAAATTCTACGCAGTGTGTGAGCCACCATGTTTTTTTTTTTTCCAGGGCACTTAACCCCCTTTCGCTCCAGTGGAGCCGCCGTGATGCGATGGACGGGAGATGGATATTCGCGCGCCCCCCGGTGCGGCTTCCTGTGAGAGCGGCCTTTCGCTCTTTCTTCTTCTTCTTCTTTCTGTCCTCCTGCTAATGGTGTCGCAAATTGACTCCATGAATTGACTTAAAATGAAATTAAAATTTGACCTCCGACCCCAATATCCTAGCACAATAATCCTCCTATCATCCGTCCGTCCCTTTGTCCCACTCTTTCTTCCAACTCTCTTGTCCCTCCAACCCTCTTCATCACAAATCACTACCCGGCCCCCCCATCCCCTTGAGGTATGTCCTTATCACCCCCCCCCCCCCGCCTTCTTCTTTTTAGTCAGGGATTTCCCTCCTTTTACATGTCGTAGTTATCGCTGTGATTCATGAGCACAGAGCCTGGGAGGGAGGGAGGGAGGGAGGGAGGGAAGGAGGGAAGGGTGAGGACGGGAGACAGAGACAGATTGCAGCATTTAACAGGCTGCCCCGGGGAGCCGCCGAAGGTGATGGAGAGAGAGAGAGAGAGAGAGAGAGAGAGAGAGACACATATGGAGAGAGAGGGAGGCAAAATAGAGAAGAAAAAGAGACATGCACTCTAGCAAGGGGGTGATGATAGAAAAAAAAAAAAAAAAAAAAAAAAACTCCCAGACTGGCTCAGTGAGAAAGATTGGAACGTACACGGCCTATTCAGAAAATAAAAAAAAAAAAAAAAAAAAAAAACCCTGGGCCGGCATAAATGGAGTCCAGATGGACGAGCACACGCATGTACTGTACACACATATAAAGAAGCTAGGAACACATGCCCCCCCCCCCCCCCTCCACCTCCTCTCACACGCTGCCATGCACTTCATTTACAACAAGGTTTTTTTTTCCTCTGGAGGGATGTTCACCTCGCCGAGCCGTTTTTTTTTCTTCTTCTTCTTTTATCTGTTTCCCAGATTGTCTCTTTTCCTCCTCCCCGATCTCAGCGCCTGGCATCCCCTTGCAGAATAAACCTGATAAATATTGGATTTTTTCTTACGTAAGGTCCTACGGGGAGCTGCCTGCAGCTGTCGGGGATGATTAAAATCAAAAGCACTTCCTGTCCCAGTGTATTTGTGACACGGTTGATTCGTTTTCATGATTGTTTTCTCTATTGATCGATCTATTGATTCAATTATGGATGGTTTGGACCTTTACAATGTCAGAAATAAAGTAACACGGTTTGTGCATTGATTTTTTTTTTTTTTTTTTTTTTTTCAGGTCGGGGGTCAGGTACAGGAAGGATGGCGGGACCCATTGGCCCATTTTTTTTTTCCTGTAATCCATCCAGACACAGAGTGACAAGGTAACACGTGACATGTACAAAAACAAATGTCAGTACTAAATATAAGGAGTAGAATATGAGGACATTCAACGATTTATCCTCTTTATATAAGTGGAAAAGTAAGCAAACAATTTTCATGCAGTTTTCCTTTGCCAAAAAAGCTGTAAAACCAATCAAACTCCCGCCTTTCCCGCAGACAGTCCTAACGAGTTTTTATTAATTGCCAAGTGGAAGGTCTTAAGACAACGAGATTCATGTGCCACATTAACGGGACAAATAGGGCGATGGTGCCGCGGAGGACGAGGCCGTCATTAAATGTCAGAATCAAGTGATCCGCTACGGATTGGTCAATTTTTTAATTTTTCCTCTCCTCTTATATAATGGGCGGCTGTTTTTATCTTAACTTATCTACCACGTCGTTTTCACAAGTGTTCCCATTTTTAGGCCTGGGTGGACTCACGGCCTCTCCGGCACTCTACCCTTCAATTTTACACCCACCCGCCCGCTTGTTTTCCTCTCATGTGTTCGCCCCGGCAGTCCTCTTCTTCCTCCTCCTCCCGCCTCTGTCCAGATGTGCTTCAGTGTACGAGCTGAACATCTGCTCAGAGTCGTCCCGACTGTACGTAAAGTGGATCGAGCTGCTAAGCCCGGCTTGCTGGAAGCTTAATTGCAGATTCTAATGGACAATGGTGGACTGGAGGGGTTTTCTATTGATCTTTAGACTGTAATATCATTAGAATAAGAGCTGAACTTTGACCTGTAATGGACTCCGATGGTCCGTAAGATCTGATGGGGGGCAGAACGGGGCTGTAAAGGACAGGGGTCGTAACATGATGTCTTCATCATGGATGCGTTGTGTTATTAAATCTGCTTTCTGCTCCGAAGCTGTGTGCATTCGGTGCACTTACATAATGTCTAATCTGTATGAGGTGAAGTTAGACTCGTGCAGCTTTCGATCACAGCCTCCCAAAAAACTAGAATTGTTTTTCGAGTGCCAGCACATTTTTCCCATCCATGCGTCTCCTCTGACCTTTGATTTTATAAAAAACGGAGCCCATTCCTCCATCTGTTCACGCAGCCCGCCTTTTGCCGGCGTTCTGGAGCCCTAACAGTCTCTCCATGCTGAAACGCACTGTACCTGCCCCCTAAAAATAGCACAACGGCTGGTTAATGGCTTTATATAAGTCGGTGGGTGTGGGTCGGCGCGGCCAGAGAGTGATTCAGAAACGGCGATGAATCCTGAGGGTACGCGGGGATAAAAAAGCTGCTTGTGTGTGAGCAGACTTGGTGATAATGAAAGAGCGTGAAGCATGCACCAAAGTACAGAATCTGCTAAATAAGGAGCAAGAGCCCTTTGTAGCGTTCCAACCAATCAGAGTTATCTCACTCTGTGAGGATTGGCTGCTTTTCTGGATTCGATGTGAAATACGTTTTGGATTTGGGGACTTTTTTTACGCTTGAGCTTGATTTCAAAGTTTTAAAGCGAATGGAGATAGATATTTACATTACAATATAAATATTCATGAGATGATGCATAGGAGACGGGTGTGTGCATAAGTGCTGCTGATAGGGGGCAAACTCGAGGATGGTTTTGACATATTCAAGATAATGACTGATTGATATTCAACCCCACCGCGGCGCTGTCGTCAAATATTCACATTTCAGCCGTCAGATGCAAATGGGAGCAAACGATTGGGGTAGGAGACCAAATGGGATATATATCGTCGTAAGGACACCCAGAGTGAATTTCCTCAACCAAGCGCGCACACTGGGCTTCGTTGTCGGAGCAGAGAAGGAGAAAGGAGGCAGCAGAAAGCCTCTGAAAACTCAGCAGAGACGTATTTATAGGCAGAAATAAAAGGATTATACCTCCATGAAGGAGTGAAAGGAAAGCCGGTGATTTCCAGACATGCCAGATGCTGTACAATCTCAGTTGGAGAGGATGGAGGGAGGAGGGGGGTGGAAAGGAAGGAGAAGAAGGGGGGGGGGTGACAGATGGAGAGAGACAAGGGACTGACAAAAAGAAAGGAGGGCCGACACTTTCTCAGTTTTTCTTTTTCGCTTCGCGGATTGGCCTCGCGGCCGCGGCAGAGCCCCTAATTACAGCCTGCCAGCGCTCCGAGAGGAGGGTGGACGCCTGGACGTGTTAATTACTGCCATAATGAGAAAGCTACCTCTGCCGTACGGCAGGAGCGCTTTGGATGACTGGCCTTCTACAGTAGAAATATACTGTATATATATATTTTTTTCTCAAACATTCTGCTCTCTGTGTATTTAGATTTTTATTATTATTTTTTTTTTTTTATTCCTAATGCCGTTCCTGCTTTTGGGATCGAGCGGGACCAAAAAAAAAAAAAGAAAATCCACCGCACAGCTGTCAAAAGTGGAGCCCGTGCCAAACATGAAATTACATAACATCCCCCAAACTCGTTTCAATCCCGGCATATTCCATTCATGTTCCTACAAATTTAAATCCTCAATCCCTCCCTCCCTCCCTCATTCTCTACCTCCGCTCTCCCCCCATCCTCATCTCTTTTAGACTTCTTCTGCGCCCTCACGCTGTGCAGATGTTAGCTCCCGGATGTGCGCATGCAAGTGTTAATACCCTTGCCTGAGCCCCCCTTGCTGTTGCTAAGGAGAATACGGCGAAAAAAAAGGGAAAGGGAGAAAGAAAAAAGAGAGAGAGGGGGGGGGGGAGGAGGAGGAAGAGTGGGGAGGTTGAATAGAAGCTTGTGAAAATAAAAGAGGAGGACATGAGGCTTGTGGAAGACAAGATTTGAGCTGAGGTGTGTGTCCGTGTGTGTGTCCGTTTGTGTGTGTGTGTCATTGTTTCACTGGAACTGTGTTTATAATTTAGAAAAAACAAAAGGAAGGGCAGCAATAATAATAAAAAAAATAAATCTTTACTGTCATTTCTGCTTTTTCAAAAACTTCTCATGTTTGTGTGTTTTTTGTGTATGTGTTTTTTTTTCTCTCTCTCTCCACCACTTAGTGTCTGTCCATTGGCTGCAGTCTAATGTGTGAGGTCCCGGGTTCAGCTTGTCTCCGTCCAAATGGACGCGTGTGCATTAGAGGGAGGACGGCAGGCGTGGAGGAGCCACTGGAGATTACGGCCTCTTCAAAACGGGGCCGCCTGACTCAAAGGGTTGTACACGCATGAAATATTCTCCATTTATGGCCAGATGTGGGACGGAGGACTGTATTTTTTGAAAGACACGCCAGCAGGAATGTACGAGAGATGTAAAAGAAAAAAATAAAAATAAGGTGAGGCGTTTGGTCTTAAAAAAAAAATCTCCATATATAGTTTTTAAAAAAAGCTCATTAATCTCATAAAGTTCATATTCAGGTTGATCAACAGCCTTAAACATCACAAAAATAAATAAAAATAATAATAATAATAATCAGTTAATTGTCTGATTGATTCTGCTCTTGTAATCTTAGGACATCATGCTTTGGAAAAATTAAATTTTATCCCATCCCCTCACACATACACACACACACACACACACACACACACACACACACACACACACACACCCCATTGGGCCCAAAGAGATACCTATACAGGGTCGAACTGTCCCATCGGACCAATGCTCCACTTCTCTGACAGACCATGGGGAATATTCATAATCCCACCACAGGGGACCTCAGGGCCATTCTTTAATCCACGTGGGATTGATCATCTGTGCACCTCCTGGTAAGACACACACACACACACTATAGTCCCTATAGAGATACACTACGCTGCTTTTTTTTCTTTGATCTGCCTGATGATCGTTTCCATGCTGCGGCCGTGGGCCACCTTGACATTTTGCACAAGTTGTAACTGGATACAGATTCGTGCTGCAGGTCAATCCAGAAGAAGCCCTCAACTTAGACTCCAGCTATTTTTATTTATTTTTTTACTTCATGTACTTCATGTCCAACATAAAAAAAAAATCCCCTTCCCCTTCATCATCAGTCAGTAAAGACTCATGACAAGAAGCTTCAATCATTCATGCACACTGCTCGTCTGCAGCACTCGCGGCCCCCATTTCCCATCGTAAAAAAAAAAATAAAAAAAAAATCCTTTTATCTATTTTTGAACCTGCATATGCAGCCCAGAAATGCCCACGCTACAGATAAACTACTTGGCGGTTTTGATTCATACAAAGCTTCCCCTGCTCAACTGCACTCTGCAGGGGGAACCCCCCCCCTCCACAGTGACAGCTTCATTCTCCACACATAATCCCACGGCATCACAAGATGCAGCGTGACTCCCTGGTGGAGGAGGCAGAATACATCTGAATATCTATATATATAGATATATATTTATATATGTGTGTGTGTTTTTTGGGGGGTTCTCTGGAGCCTTGCTCTGATGTTGGGGAAGCCCTCCTGATGTTCCTGTGGTGCCCGGTGGTGTCACTGCAGTGCTGCTGTCAGACCTGGGATCAGAGCCAGGCTGGAGCCGCTGCAGCAAAAAAAAACTCTAGCTCGGCTTCTTGGTTGCGGGTTTTTGTGTGTGTGTGTGTGTGTGTGCGGGGGGTTGGATTGAGTGTGTGTGCGTGCGTGCGCGCGTGCGTGCGAACCGAGAAATAACTCTGTGCACCAGCACACACATGCTGCATGTTGACATAGTTTTTTTCTTTTTCATATTTATATAAATGTATTTGTATAAAGTGCAGACAGACAAAAATAAGGACATTTTTTTAAAAAGTCCAAAGAAGTGCCCTCATGAGTGAACACTCACCTCGCTCATGTTGCAGATGTGTGGTGGAAGGAGTCCTGCAGCAGAGTCTGGTCCAGAGTCCGAGGGTTCGTTGCCTGGAGCGACCGAGGAGGAAGATGAAGATGAACAAGAAGAAGAAGAAGAGGAGGAGGAGAGTGTGCCGCTGCTGCCTGTGGATGCTCCGAGTGAAGTGATGCTCCGATGATGACGGTAGGGAGCTGTGCGCTCTCTCTCTCTCCCTCTCTCCCTCTCCCCCTCTCTCTCTCTCTCTCTCTCTCCCTCGCCCACTCACTCTCAGCCAGTCACCAGGGAGCAGACTATTGCCCTACTACAGGGATGTAGGCTAATAGGAACATAAAAAGCAGAGTAACCCTGGAGCATTTTAAATCCGCCTCACACACTGACACACGACTATTAATTGGTTCTTTTTTTTGGTCATTACTTCTTTATTTATTTTTACCTCTCTTAGATTTGTGCTCTGCATCTGAGGTCCACTAACTAACAGAGAGATACATTCACAGTAGTCATAATGTACTCATCTTATAGCAGCCTATAGTTTGGCTCTGTGTTATTAATGACATCATATTATAGTGGTTTCATTTGAAAAAAATCCCCATATGTGAATTTATAACCACATGTCAATGAGCAGTGTGTCCACAGCATGGCGCTGTTTCATCCACTTGACACCGACGTGAGCTCCTGCTTTGGGATCTCAGTGCTGTAAAATCTCTCCTGGTACAGATAACTAGACAATGATTAATTGGTTGAGGTGTGGAGACATTAGCTGTAGTTAGAGAATAGAATGGAATCCTCGGCAGGAAAAGGTAGAAATAGAGAGATGGATTTAGAAACGGGGTCATTAAGGGGCCAGAGAGGTCAGGGGGCCTCAGGCCTTGGCTCTCATGCCAGCAGCTGTTAAACACCCTGAACTGGCTGCTGGCTGGGTTGTTTTGGTGACTAGAGTCACACGTGGTGTTATTTAAATGGTGATTAATAATAGTTTTATATTTCATATATTATTATTCGTATTGTTAATTTAACCAATGCATTCCTTTATACTTGCAATTCCATTTTTAGCCACAGGAGGGCGCCCATTTGAATGTATTTGCTCTGTGGGAAACCAACTGCAGCACCAACAACACAAACTCAACACCAACCGGTGTTTCCATACAACGATAAGATGCCTTAAATAACTGTGCAAAGACACAAAGAGACAGACAGAATTATTTTGTTTGTGTTTATTTATTTCTAATTTGTTTTATTTGTATTTTTTTTTTAATCTGTCCACAAAGTCATATTAGTCACTACTATGTTAGATCAGTTTTCCCTCACTGCAATGGCAGTCAACTACACAAGAGCCCAAACCCAGCATGGCCCCCTCGGCTCACAAAGACTTGTTATCCCCCCCCCCCACAAAAAAAAAGAAAAAAAACATAATCAGAATTATTATCCATTAATACTGCGATGCCCAGTGAATTATAATCGTTTCCTTTTGGTAAAACATCTTGATTTAGAATCAGGTGAAAAGGTGCAATTTTTACATTTGACAAATCCAAAGGGGCGCCGTATTGTGTTGGGTTGAAAGTGTGCAAATTTAAGGAAGTGTCACCGTTTCACTGCTATAAATACCTTCAGACTGCTCACAGAAACCTAATGAGGCAAAAAAAACAACTCTTTGTAAGTAGGAAGAATTAGATTTAAACACCACTTTCAATAGAGAACATGATTGGCTCAAGTGAGGCTTCTGTTTTTTTTTTAAGAGGCTTTTTTCTTTCTGTGCAAGAGATTATTTAGAGACGGCCGGTCCTTTTACATTCAAATCTCCCAAGAGAAATGTTATAAAAGTGAAACATTAATTTTTTGTAAATCCGTCCCCACTGAGGGTTTTTTTTTTGTCATTAGACATGTAGAATGATTGGCAGTTTTTTGTTTTATTCCCATCTGCCTGTGGGAGGAGTAGAAGGGACCATCGCTCGGGGTTTGTGCTCTCTTTAAAAAAACACAACATCTCTAGGGCTATCTGTACAACATTCAACAACACATTTCTCTTGTTTTTTTTTTTTTTTGTCTTGTTTTTTTTTTGTTTTTTTTTTTAACCATAATGCCAAAACAATAATAATTATCATAATAAGAAGAGCATTTTTCCATCTCAACGGCATTGAACAAACACCACACAAACTGAAATAAAAATCTAATAAAGGCCTCAATACCAGATAGTACACGTCACCTTCGAGCGGTGCTAGAGATAGACAGTTTACGGACGAGCGAGGGACATAGAGGGAGAGCAAGCGTGAGAGAGAGAGAGAGAGCGAGAGAGAGAGCGAGAGGACAGGGCTAAAGAAAAAAGCATGAAGAAGAAGATGAGGAAGGAAATGGAGTGAATCACTGTGATTTATCAAGTTTTTACACACTTTAGCGTCACATGGGACATGTTTTGGCACCTTTACGAGATTAAATACGATATTCGTTCGTCTTGGACTTGGGCTTTGGTTTACAAAGGGGTTAGTATTAAGGCCGGAAATAGTCCAAACCTACTGCTATATAGATTTTTTAGAATTTTTCTGAATCGCCTAAGGGTTAGGTAGTCGTTTTTTTTTTCCCCAAGAGTCTAGCTGGGCTAGTTTGTAATGAAGGCCTAGAGACCCTGTTTAAGGCCTGGACGGGCCTGAGGAGCAGGGTGGGGAGGGGAGGATGAAGTAAACGGGTGATGAAGGAAGAACAGAGACAGAGAGGGAGGAAGAGAGAGTGTCGACGTGGGCTAAGTGCTTTTGGTGAGTTTTACAAAATACACCAGGAAGTGCTTGAAACAGAAGGCACGGTGGCATTGACAGTAGTTGTTAAGGAGACACCACTAAAGGACTTTTCACTACAGAACTCATAAGGTGCTCTATAAAAATAAAAATAAAAAACAATCAAACACATTAATGCACATTAAGGTGTGGTTGCAATTAAAAGGATACCCCATCAAAAAGTAGTCTAAGTAGATAAATAGCGGTTGTTAAACTACTCACATTCATAATTTTCATAAATATACCTTCATGCCACGTGATATAAATTGATGTGTGTGGTGGTGGTTGTTTTTTCTTTTCATTTATAACAGTAGTTGTGTTCACGTTTCCACAAAAACAATGAAATCCTTTCCCCACCAGGTCAGTGGTTCTTTTTTTGGAAACACTGAGCAGACTTTTGCTGATCGATGGGGTCAATCTAATGAAACCACAGCTTTACACGTCTTGGAAAAAAAAAACAACAGAAAGTGACGACTTCCATTGAACAAAAAGAATGTTTGGTCTATCGATAAAGTCAAAAAGTAAGTAACAACTACTTTGGGAACTCAAACCTTGCACAGTGCTCTGAATAGACATTCCAACTAGTCTTAGCTCACAAACATTATAATCAATATTACCTATATTGATAACCTTTTTCTGTAAGAATCTTGAAATGAAAATAAACACAAGTCTGATTTTTTTTTCTTTGTCTTTACAAAAGCTACACATATTCTACTGGGATGTCTATGCATTTTTGTTAGTGTTTTTAATAGTTATTCCTACCATTGTCTTTTCTTTTCTTATAGAACAAAAAAAAAAGAAGAAGAAGAGATGGAATCTACTCATCTGAAAAGACACCATACCCCTGAGAGTACGGTAAGTTTCTCAGACGTAGTCCTGTTTGGCAGGACCTGGTTGCGTCTCTTTTTCGTTCTCTACCTTGTATCTCGTCTCCTATGGAGAAACAAAAAAATTATAATTCTGGACACAGTTGCGTCGTCGCAGTCTCTTCAAAAACAACGCAACGTCAGTTGATTGTGTTTCGGGGCCGGAGCCTCTGTGGTTTCTTCTTTTCCTCCCGTCGACGATGACCTCCTGTTGTCTTGGCAACCACATCCCGCATCAATGTAAACACTGAATTCTGAACCATGACCCTCTTTGTTTTTGTTTTTTTTTACTGCTGAGCCTTTGACTCCTGTCATTGCATTATACATAGTGTTTGTCACCTACTATTTTTGATTTTATTTTTGTATTATTTCAAGCTGAGCCACAAACAGCTGCCGCCTGCGTGGTGGCATTTCTTTTAAAAACGGAACTATTCACAACAACCTAGAACCACTTTGAACAAATATACTGTACTTAAATTGTTTTCACCTGTATATTCAGATAAAACAAATGACCCTATGATGAGCCTCCACGCTCAGGAATACCAGCGACTCTCTCCGTAACATACAGTACGTGAACAGGCACTAACTGAAAAAAAAAAAAGTTCTCTCGGTTTCAGGACAGTCATCTAGAAACGCTTTTCAGACAAACAAGGCAGTGATATACAGTGGAGAGAGAGAAAGCAACAGTCAACTTTTTCACGCCTTAAATTAATACCAAAAAGCTTAGCTGAGGTTCACAGCTTGAAAGTCCACGCACCAAATGTTCCTCCGCGTTCTTTGCGGGGTTGAGGAGGAACTTGAAGCTGATGGTTTTTTCAAACTGTTCAGTGGTCAGTCAGGAGAGCAATCTCTTCACAGTCGGCTTCCACGTGGTCACTCTGGAATATACAGTCCGTTATAGCTGTGAGTCATGAACGCATCTGGATGCACTCTGGAATGCTGCGTGCTCTCAAGATTTACTTCTTTCGCTTATTAAATCTTCCTAAAAAAAAAAAAAGAGGAAAAAAAAGCATCCATCTTGGAGAGGAGCTTGGGGGGGGGATTATAAAATAAAAATCCTGAAAAATGACCACACCGTCAAGAGTGAAGAGAACTGATTTCAGAGGGAAGGTGACGACTGTGATTTTTTTTCTCTCAGTTTTCAAGACTCCTCCCGTTTCTCCAGAACTCAAACTATCAAGGAGCGATTCTTCATTTAACCTCAAATCTCCTTTTCGCTCTGAAAAGCTTCCCATGGATGATTCTTCAATTAGGTTGCAGATGCAGTGGGAGTCCTTAATCTGCTCAGACCCTCTCCTCCTCTCCCATCATGTGGTTGGAGCTCAGGACCGGCGAGAGAGCCAGGGACATCCTCAGCTCCTGATCCTGGGAGTCCTCCACACTGCTGTCGTCCAATGTCTCCTCCAGCTCCTCCTCTTGGTCTTCCTCCTCCTCCTCCTCCTCTTCTTCCTCCTCCTCCTCTTCGAGCTTCTCCTGCAGCCCCAGACCATCCCCGACGTTCTTGGACACGGAGGCCACGATGGATTCTTGGTGTTCTGTGTGTTTGTGCTCAGAGAGCCCGTTGTGGGTTTGGACTCGGGTGGAGGACCATTCCTCCAGCGGCGCCTGGGCCTCCGGCCTCCATATCCCCAAGGAGTCCAGTTGGGAGTGGTCTGTGCGGGGCTTGGTGGCCCTCTGGGCTCCTTGGCCCCCCAAGGCCGTGGAGGAACCTCTTTTGCGCCTGGACTTGCTGGTGTGGTTGACCTGCAGGTGCATGGCCATCAGCTCGGCCGAGGATGTGCGGAAAGGGCAGAACAAACACTGGCTCAGTTTGACCCCCGACGAGCCGTCGCCACCATCCGCCACTCCTCCGTCCCCTACAGCCATCGCTCCATCTTCTTCTTCCGTCCCCGGGCCTGGTGAGGGCCGACGGGACAGATCCAGAGGTTCGAACCCTCCCGCGCCCCCCTCCAGAGCCGGAGGTGCAGGCCCGTCCTTGTCACTGGGAGGCTGGACCATTCGGCTGGTGGTGAGGGGCTTACGGCGGGACACTTTGGGGGCCTTGGGTGGGGGGGACTCTCTTATCCAGCCTCCTTCCATTCCACCTTGGTAAAGAGCTCCCATCACCCCGGACAGATAGCGGTACTGGCTCTCCAGGTCCACGTCCCTCAGAGCCGCCAAGGCTTTCCTGTGCTCCCGCTGGTCCGGCAGCCCCAAGAGCCAGGAGGGCTGGCCGGGCCGCGGCGAGGCGTGGTCGGCGGCGCCTCGGCCCACGGGGCAGTGGCTGTTGGTTTGGGATCGGCGCTGCTTGGCCAGCCCGGAGGCCCCAGAGGTCAGGCTGTTGATGGTGGAGGTGAGGCCGGCGGAGGAGGAGTTGGACGAGGCCGACAGGGCGTTGCGTTGCTCCCTGTGGTGCCGCTGCAGGTGGTACTTAAGGGAGCCTGACTGGGTTCCCGCGTAGTCACAGTGGGGACATTTGTAGGGTCTCTCGCCTGGAGGAAAAAAATATACGATAATTATAATTATAATAAAATTCATCCAGCCGATGAATGCACGGGTCAGATGTCCACCGTCATCACAGAGACATTTTGCAAAATGGAAACACAGACCTGGAGTTCACTGTGATGAAATACACATGCACGTTTCCAGAGTTTAACAACGGCTGCCACATGAATCTGAAACTGTGTGAACTCTATAATTCGAGCTATTTATTTGCATTGCTCAAAAAGTCATATTTTATGGATTTGAATTAGGGTCGATTGAGAGATGTAGTTTCACATTTGGAAGGGAGATGGCAGTGTTCCATCACTAATTGGAAAAAACAAAAAATCTTTCTGCTGGGAGAGATAAAGGAGAAGGGGGCATCATGCTGGTGGCAAATCATCAGCAGGATGTGTGTTGCATTGGAAAAAGCAAAAAAACACACCGGGGAAAAAAAAATCCCATTATTGGAGAAGAACACAGATCCATTGATGAGCGCAATTTGACTTTGTATTTGAAGCAAAATAGAATAATGGGCTAAGAGTCTCCAGGGGTAATGGTATTCTCGAGAGGACGGCCATACCCAGATAGTATTATTATTATTATTATTATAATTTCACGCCTTCACTTAAATCACTGACCATGTGGTAATCGCTCCACCGCTAGTGGAGCCTGTCAGCTGCGGGTGATGGAAATACTAAATAGGTTTCATTTGGCAAATTTCAAAGACTCTGATAAAGTCTGAGGAGTATGGATCATTAATTAGGAGTGCTGTGAGAGCCCCCCGCCCACCCCCCGTATTTTATACTTCACTGCTATACTGTAAAACATTATATTTACTTTTTTGTTTTGTTTTTGAAATCTTGGAAAATCTCCCGTTTTTTCCCACTTTGCTTAATTTAGATTTAGGCAAAAGGATTTTTGTACTTTTCTGGGAGGTGAGTTTTTCCTTTTCTTTTTTTCTTTTTTTACCAGTTTTACTACCTTGGAGGGATGTGATTTTTATTCCCCCTCTCAAAAAAATGATGTTAATATCACCCTCAGGCGAGCCGTTTAAGCAGGAGTTGCACGGCTCGGATTAGCCCTGGCCAGCTCTCTGAGGCCACGTTTAAAAAAAAAAACAAACAAAAAAACAAAAAAGTCCATGTGGCTCGTTAAACTCACAACAGTTTCTCACCTGTGTGAACTCTCAGGTGCACTTTAAGGTGGTGTGAAGAGCGGAAGGCTTTACCGCAGTAGGGGCAGTCTTTTATCCCTCTACCACGCACTCGCTCCCTGATGGGAACCGAAGGGACGGAGGAGACCGCCGTCAGGCCGTTTTCTCCTGCGAGCGGAGAAACAGGTTGGACAACGTAAAGATAATGGCTGGCGTTAAAGGAGGGGGGCCCCCTCTGAGAGCATCTATTTACAAGAAGAACGGGAATCTGAATAATAATAATAATAATAATAATAATAATAAACTCTCGTGAATATAAGCAGCAAACCAACGCACCGTTGAAGCCCGAGAGGACAGAGTGAAACCCCGTCGCTGCTCCTGGTTGCTGGGATCCACCACCGTGCAGTTTGGATTCATGTCTCCCTTCTGCACCTTGTTGGGATCCACCACCACCCCCCTGGAGGTGAGACTCACCGCTTCCTCCTCTTCCGAGCCCCGCCCCCCTACGACCACCTCCTCCTCCTCCTCCTCCTCCATCCCCCTCGCCGCCGCCGCCGCCGCTGCCGCCGCCTCCTTTCTGCGGCCTCTGGGCGTGGACGCGGGCGTGCACCACCACCTGCTGCAGACTGCGGAACAGCTTCCCGCAGTCGGGGCATTCCCACGGCCCTCCGGCTCCTCCGGAATCCTCTCGCGGATCCAGGCCTCCCAGGTAGGCTCTGACCTGGTCGGCCTCGGTGATCACGGAGCTCCGCCCCTGGCCTCTCTGACCTTGTTGCTGAGGCCTCTGCTGCTGCTGCTGCTGTTGTTGTTGTTGTTGTTGTTGTTGCTGTTGCTGTTGTTGTTGCTGTTGTTGTTGTTGCTGTTGTTGTTGTTGTTGCTGCTGTTGCTGCTGCTGTTGCTGTTGCTGAGCAACCGCCAGGCTACGAGCCACCAGTTGCCACCAGGTTGCCTGTTCTCCTCCTTCAGGTGCTGTAGTGTCGCCTCTGGCTCCTCCTCCTCCTCCTCCTCCTCTTCCCGTGTCACCTCCTCCTCCTCCACTCATCCCACCACCACCGTTCCCCATCTCGGCCACTTGAGCCACAGCTTGAAGTCTCTCCATGCAGCTGGCCCCGCTGCCGTCACTGGGCAGCCCCAGGTAGCCCAGGATGGCGGACTTGCTGGAGCCCATCCCGGTCCTGCCTCCGGCCATCCTCTCGGACCTCCCCTGTCCACCTCTGCCACCTCCTCTCTGGGCCAGGAGGAGGCTGGAGTAGAGGGCGTTGAGGTTGTGGTTGCTGGCGGAGCCTTTGGCCTGGAGCTCTGCACCTCCGGGTCCCCCGAGGGTCCCCAGGCCGGCCTTCAGCCCGAGCTTGTTGAGATGCACTTTCATGTGGTTTTTCAGGAACCAGGGCTCCTTGAAGCCGCGGCCGCACACCTGGCACTTATGGTCCAAGGAGTCTTTGTGCTTTCGCATGTGTCCCTTGAGGAACCAGGACTGGGTGAAGCGCTGTCCACAGGTGTCGCAGCGGAACGCCGGCAGCGCGGGGGAAGCCGCCGCCGCCGCGGAGGCCGACTGTGGCGTGCTGGGGGCGGGGGCCGGCGTGTGGGTGGGGGTGGGCACGGGTGTGTCCGGGGTAGCGATAATCGGCCTGGAATTGAAGGCCGGCGGCAGAGCGGGCACCTCCGGAGACGGGTGGCACTCTTGCAAGTGAGATGCCAGGCTCTCCTCTTGGCTGGCAGAGAAAGGACAAAGGGTGCACTTGTAAGGGTTGTGGAGAATGCGGACGTGGCGCGCCAACTCCGAAGCTGTGCGGAATTTGCCTTTGCAGGCGTGGCAGCGAAATGTGGATGCCGTGGGAAGGGACGCTCCCTCTCCGAGGTTGGTGGAAGAATAAGGGGAGGTCACGGACACAGGGTCCTCTGTGAGCGGAGGGGTCAGTGGCGTGCTGTCGTCCAGTAAAAAGCTTGGGTTGCCTTCATCGTGACCTTTGACCTCAGCGTCGTCCTCCTCTGTCAGATGCTGGAGGAGACGCTGGTTTGCGTGACCTCGGTGATTCTGGAGGAGGTCTTTGTGGTTCCGTTGGGCCTTGAGGTTCTGCTTTAAGGGCGCCGAGGCGGGTCCGGACCGGAAGAGGGCGTTGGCTCGGCGGTCCCGGTCCAGACTGTGCGCTCGAGCGTGAAGAGACAAAATGCTTTGGAATCGGAATCTCTTCCCGCACACGTGACAGGGAAACCTGAGCGCGGGCCCCGTTGAGGCCCCTCCCACTCCGGGTAACGCCCTGGCGACGGTGTCTTTCTGGAACAGCTGGAGGTCTAGCTCGTCGTTGCAGCCGCCGCTCTGTCCCGAGGACAGGGCCAGCTCCAGGGCGCCGAACCCGAGGAGAGCCGCCGATGGCGTCACCGGGGGAGACGAGTCCAAACGAGCTTCCTGTCCTCCGGGGAACAGAGCCACCGCCGGGGTCGGGGACGGAGGACCTCCGTCCAGCTCTTCCTCGTCTTCATCTTCATCGTTGTCCTCGTGGAGCGGAAAGGGAGACAGGGGGAAATACGGCGTGGAGTCCGGGCTCTGGGGGGACGGTTCGGGGCTGTGGATGGGCAGAGAGAGCTGGGGGCTGTGGTCCAGAGACGGCAGGGTGGGGGGAGACTGGGGCGGCTCACAAGAGAGAGACAACACGCACTCCGGTGGAGAATCCATCCTCTGTCAGGCCAGGAGAGAGAGAGAGAGAGAGAGCGAGAGAGAGAGAGAGAGAGAGAGAGAGAGAGAGAGAGAGAGAGTTGGGTTTAAATGATTGTGATCATGAGAGAGAGAGAGAGAGAGAGAGAGAGAGAGAGTTGGGTTTAAATGATTGTGATCATTGAATTGCTTTTTCAATTATATTTGGAATGCACGCCAAAAAAAATAGGAATCACCAAAGTTTATCCCCTTAAAGGTTCATATCTGTGTGCATGACCACATGCGTGTTGTATGTGCATTCCTATGCAAAAAGCAGAACATTAGAAGTATTATACCAGCAGCGCGTGTGATATTATGCCATTCTCCGTCCTCGGGGCTGATGGGGGAAGCACATCTGTGGGAGCCTCCTCCTTTGATTTTCTGGGGGCAAAATCAAATAGGCAAAAAAAATTAAATAAGCCAAGACAATTCTAACAATGATTGCACTTAAATTTAATTATATATATATTTAAAAAAAAAACACAGAGCTGCAATTAACTCAAGACCTAAGTAAATAAGCAATATCAGTGAGATTGTAGGCGTAACCGCTGCTGCAATTTTGAGCCGCAAACAGTCGGTATCAGATTTTGGGATTAAAAGTCATTTGCACCGCAATTCTTTCGTTTGAATCCATCGTACGCCTTCATGGCCCGAGAATCAAATCGGCGTTTTTCCCAGAATGGGTTTGGATTTTAACGTAAATGTTAAGTGTAACAGGTGTATACCTGTTCGGCGCCACCGCGCCTGTGTGCACACACATATGGGACGATTAGTACGTCATGTCTTGTCTGCGTGTGGTTATTTGTGTGTGTGTGCGCGTGTGTGTTTGGGAGATATGGGCACCACCACAGGACATGGACTGTCCCAAACAGGATGGGTGCGCAATGTTTTGACTTCCCCTCACGCCCTTCCTGTGCACTCATACAGTAGCAGCTTATTTTTTTTGTTTTACACACACACATACATTGTATGCATGCGCTTATGCACACAGCAACACATTCTTAAATCTGCCGTCTGGGGTGTGGTGGCCCTGACACTGCTTAGTCATGCTCTCTTGTTCACGTAACGTACAAACAGAGGCCGGTTCTTCTTCTCTGGTGTTTACTGTGGTGCGGCCGGATAACAAGAGTCAGCTAAAATGTAAAGTGTGATGTACGGCAAATTGTGCACACGAGCGGATTTTGGCTCGCACGCAGCCACCCCCCCCCCCTCCCCCAAATATTTTCAGAGTGCACAGCAGATTGCGTGAGTTTTTTTGTCCATCATTTGGACATTTCGGAGGCAGAGGCGTCCGCCGCAAACACAAAAGGTCATCAATCATTGTGGCCAAACAATGGAACATCTGTGTTCGCAGGTGTGTCGCCCGCATTGGTGATCGCATGGCGGTGCGGTCACCTAAAGTGTTTATATGATCTGTTGGATCTGGGGGTGTGCGTGTGTGTGTGTGTGTGTGTGTGTCACTGAGCCGGGATGACAAAGAGATTCTCATGTAGCCAGTTGACATTTTAGCTCAGCTATGACTCACAGGGATATCACACCATATCAATCACATAAACACACACACACACACACACATACACACAGTCCTACTTAATCCACCATTATTGTTCTCTCCCTCTCTCTCCCTGTCTTCCCTTGCCTTCTGTCTTTCTTTCTCCCCCTGATTCATACGCCTCCCATCCCCCTCTCATTCTCTCTCTCCCTCCCTCCCTCCCTCCGTCTATTATTCACTAATTTTCTTTCATTCTCTCCCTCTCTCTTTCTTTCTCTCCTGCAGCGTTGCCAGTTGGCCGGGTGCCAGGGAATGCTGATATCAGCTGGTAGATTGGGCCCTGCCAACATGGCGAAGAGCAAAAATGAGAAAGGAGGCAGACTGAGGGAGAGAAAGAAAGAAAGAGAGGGTGAGAGAGACGGATACAGTGCAGTTACAAACTGGGCAGCAAGCATTAACAAAAAAAATGGTCAGATGCCATGTGAATGAAAATGATTTAATGTGATTGCCAACATGGTGTTGAAGAGGGGAGGGAGAGAAAAATAGAAAGGGGGGAGAGCGAGAGAGAGACAGACATGCTGGAACAGAGAGAAAGAGAGAGAGAGGGGAGGGGGGCGGGCCGAAGCTTAACATGAAGAGAGAACAACAGATTTAAAAAAGAACATTTGAAAAAGTCAATACAGCCAAACACACGGCGAGAGAGAGAGAGAGAAAGGGAGGGAGGGCTGCATATCTAAATGTATCTGCAGCAGTGTTGCGTCCGACGGCATTATCATATGAATATCACCATCACAATGCATTGTTCCTGCATGACGATGGCTGCCAACCACCAGCCAATAAAGAAAAAAAATGTGGATAGATGGAGCCAGGGAGATAAAGTGCAGCAAAGGATGCAGGGAAATGGGGGCAGGAATCAGGTGGAGCAGAGGCACAACACAAAACCTCTGCTGTAAATGAGACGGGCCGGGGACTGTGAGTTTTTAAAAGGATGTGCATACTGCACAAAGAAGTAATGGAGGGATCCGATCTTAAAAATACATCACAGGAATGCATATTTAATGTCGGGTACAAAATGGGATTCAACCCTAAATCCCAAAGTCAGTTGATACCGGATAAGTGTGAGGAGGAGGAGGGCGGAAAAAGAAAAACAGGAACCTGTCTTTTCTTTGCACTTTTTCTTTTTCCTTCACCTGTGTTTCCCTGTTGACCCTGAATCTGCAGTGTACGTGCAGCAATGTAAGAAGACCGCAATTCCCGGGGTTATGACCAAGCACGTGGCTGAAAAATGTTGTTATGAGTAATTACACCGTGATTTAGCAGATATCAAGCTCTAAATGACCTTCCCTGTTTTTTGATGGCAGACGTCAATTTTGCCAACTTTCTTTCTGCATTGTTCCAATACTGACAAACACTGCTACATTTGTGTCACAAAGAGTTGTGTGTTTGTGTGTGTGTAGTGCGAGGGGGGTTGGGGGGGGGGGGGGGGGGTGTTGCTGAGTCATGGGGGGGGGGGGGGGGGGGGGGGGGGGGGGGGGGGGGGGGGGGGTGTTGCTGAGTCATAGATCACATCCCTGATAAATAGTTGCCAAGGGAGTAGGAGCACAATATGTTCAGACAAGTTTATTTTTGGGTTTTTTTTTTTTTTAAATCATTGTGTAAATATCCTTATTGTGAAGGCACTCCGCGCAGGTCCCGACATGCCTGCACACTACACATCATAATTGTGAATGTGAGGGTGTGAACAGCTTTTATTTAGTGTGTGTGTGTGTATGTGTTTTTTTTAGTTTTTTTTTATCGCCGTGTGTGTGCGTGTGTGGGCAGGAAGCCGCTCCGCTTTAAATCCGCCATAGGAGCGTAAATGCGTGTTCAGGTTGTGCGTTGGTTGTCAACCCGTTTGCCTTTACAGCCGAGCATTGTCTGCCCGCGAACCCGTCATTATAGTTTCGCATAATTACGACCACGAGCTCCGAGCGGCGTGATGTCCTGCGATTGTTGTGTTTTTTTAAATGATGATTATAGATTCAGGGCCAGAGTCACCCCGGTCTCCCGGTCTCCTGTGCATCGCCACACGGGGGGGGGAAAAAAAAAAAAAGACAAAAAATTGGAGAAATTGAGCATGTACGTGTTCTTTTTTTCTTCAGAAACATGCCAATCCCGCTGTGAACCCTCTAATTTGTTCTCGTGGTGGAGGTTAAAGTCAAGATTAAAAAAAAAAAAAAAAAGGCGTTTCAATGTCGTTTTTCATCCTGGTTTTGCATGTGTGAGTGTTTGTACCTAAAAAAAAGAATCTGAAGGTCTGAAGCCTGAACCTAAAGTAGTAAAGTGTGTCTCGGGGGGGGGTGCTTTGTGTGTTTGTGTGTGTGTGTGTGTGTCGTTTTTACCCAATCCTCACCAGTGTGTCTTTCTTCCTGCTACAGTTCTTGGACTCTCATGTGATGGAGTGTGCGAGAGGAGGCGTCCCACGGGGGGGGGGGGGGGGGGGGGGGGGGGGGGGGCAAATAAAACAGAACCGAGACTGACCACAGAGTCCAATAAAAAAAAAAAAAAAAGAAAGTGGAGGAAGAGGAGGAGAGGGGGGAAGCCTCCGCTCTCTGTGAGGTACGGTATAATTTGGCCCTGTGGTTTTTATCGCCTGGGTCACGTGGCCAACTTCCCCACAGACGGTATTCATTTCCCTGACTTCACCTTTCCCTGAACCCCCTCGCTTTGCTTCAACTCTCCCTGCGCTCTCCAGCAGTGATAACATGGGAAACCTCCCACTGTGAACCAGCTCCTACTGGAAAAAACGCACCTGGTGGTATCTCCAACACCCCCCCCCCTCGTTTTTTTTAATAAAATGTCAAGTTTCCGTTTAAAACTTAAAAGATTTCAAAGGCCTCACCAAAAAGCTAAAAATGGAATCCTTTCCTGTGCTGTGATTTGTTTCATCTGCCACTTTTCTCTTTCTGCTCCTCCATCCTGCTTCTTTATTTTTATAATATTTTTATTTTTTTATCCCCATCCAACCTCACCACTTCTCCTCCACCTCCCCCCAAGGCTCCCCACCTTCTCTCAGGCTCCTTCTGAATGAACGCGAGCCTTCGCATCCACGGGCCAGATCTGAGCGAGTGGCTCTCTCTCGCGCGTCTGCAAACATCACAGAGACCACGCTCCGGCTCCGAGTGGCGCGGGCCCCGCGCTGGGTCTAAACCCAGGAGTGGCGGCGCCCCTTCAGAATCAGGAGGACAAGAGCAGAGCCGTTCAAAAAGAAGAAGAATCACCTGCGGGAGCTGAGAGAGGAGAGGAGCAATCAAGCGTCCCGCAGGTAGACCAAACTATTTTTTTTATTTCTCCTTCCTCCATTTCCTCTGAATATACTGTCAATCACGTGATTGAATATTCCATAAATAGTATGTTTGGGTGCACAGGGCCCCCAGGGACGTTGACACTGTGACCTGCTTGTGGAAAATGTGCTTCCCATATTATCGCACACAGGAAAGCACGTACCCGAATGCTACTACAGGGGGAAAAAATAAAAAATAAATAACACAGGTGGATTTTATTTTATTTTATCCACCTCAGGGGAAATATGCAGAGCTCGAGTTCTCTTTCCTGGTAACACGCAGCTTTGTGCACTCTTGCTTCAATGTAACTGATAATATATGGGGGGTCAACGCTTAAATTGACACCTCTCTGCATAATTCAGCACCTTGACAGTATTTATATACGAGGGGGGTTACGATTCTAAAGGTGAAGATGTGGTGAGAGGGCGTCTGACCACCAACGCCGAGATAATCAATTGAATGCAGACACGCACTTAACCTGGGAGGGTTTTTTCCAGCCAGTGGTATGGAAACAAAAAAAGAAAAGAGTTTGAGATCAGTGCAGAATCTGCGACGAGATGGACATTTGTGTGAAAGTTGGGAAAAAAACCAAAAAACTCTGGTGACCTTTGACCTGCACAGATTTGGCTTTGCATCCCAAATGTATGTCCGCGTCTAGTGGAGAAGGTGGAAAACAAGAAACGCAAACGGTCGACAATGTGGCGTGTGACGATTTAAGTAAAGACCCTAAAGCTCTAAATACACGCTAATCCCCAGCAGCCAACTCTCCACAGTCTGAAAAATGTCACAATGCAGTAGATTCTCCGTAACTGAGGGCAAGCAGGTGCCTCTCCCACAGCGCACTAATGACCCAATTATATCAATCAGAAGCCTTGATTGGTGCTGCACTCTCTCTCTCTTTCTCTCCTTCCGTCTCCCCTTCCCCCCCTCCGCACACAACCTCGTCCCCCAGGAGCCACCTGGATGGGTGCCTGTGCCCCCCTCCAGAGCAGTACAGTATGTACAAAGATGGGAAAGAGGAGGAGGTGGTGGTGGTGGTGTGGATGAGGAGGAGGAGGAGGAGGAGGAGGAGGAGGAGGAGGATACTTGAACACAACAGGCAGCCAGAGGTATGAATGGAGCACAACCATTAGGCAGGGGCCAGTATTCATTATTATTAGTGCAGCAGGTTCCTGAGAAGCCTTGGCAATATGAAATCATCCCCATGTCTAAAAAAGGTTGGAAGATCTGTGTGTGTGTGTCTGTGTGTGTGTGTAGTTATTTGGTAAAGTTGCGAAAAAGTCATTCCCGTGAGAAATGTGGATAATTATCAATGTGCATGTTTTTTATTTTGCCGTTTTGATTTTCTTAAAAAAAACACACACACACAATGTCTAGTTTTTAGTGTTAAATATAAAAAAAAATAGATATAAATATAATGATCAAAAATAGAAGTTAAGTGAGTTTAAGGACCGCTCCTCTTCCTCTGTTCTCTCTCTCTCTCTCTCCCCCCCCCCCCCCAAAAAAAAAAAAAAAAGACAGCCCAGATTATAGGACAAGGCAGCGATGTCAACCTACTTCCACCATGCACGCGCATGGTGGAAAGTGTGACATTTCTGGGTGGATGTAAAAATAGATATATATACACACACACACACACACAATATTTTGGGATCCAGGGGCAGATTCCATTGGATGGAGAGAAGGCGACGGGAGTGTCCGTGGTCACAGCTGACACGTCTGCCTTATCTCGGGAGGAATTTCCTCCTCGCCCCTGTGATGTGCGTCAATAACGTGCAACCATTTTCAGTCCTTCTCTCTCTCTCCCTCCCTCCCTCTCTCTCGCGGCCATCTCAATTAGAGGCACATTAATGAAATAAATAAGCAGCAACAAACAATGCATTCCAGATTAACCCCTGCACACGCGCGTAATCCGAGCTTTCCCACCCAAAAAAAAAAAGAAAGAAAAAAGGACGCGTTTATGATTATAAACCATAACGAGTGGGACAGTTTTTGGGGGAAGTCGTCTGTGTGTAAGAAAGTGTGAGCGTGTGTGTGTGTGTCATGTCAGCCTATCTATCGCTCCCTCTCCCTCTCTCTCTCTCTCTCCCCTGCTCCATTTTGTTCCTAAATTTTCTATACAAAAGATTAAGGGAGGGGAAAAAGACGAGTGAGCAGGAGCAGGGAGGAGGAAAGAGAGAGAGAGAGAGAGAGAAGTGCCATCATGGATTTCATCTTGAATCCTCTGCCAATCTCCCCAAAACGACATCTCTCCAAAAACCACGCAGGCGACACCGTCTCCAGAAAAACGTACATTTATAATCCGGAAAAAAAAACTTGGTTTGCGCAGATTAAGATTTGTGCCGCACACACACACACACGTCTCACGGTGGACTTGCTATGCTACTTTTCGCAGCTTGTGCAGAGAGGAGGTGATGTTAGGACAACGATACACGGCTGGTAGTAAACATTGGAGTAAAAACAAAAAGCACACACACAAGCTTTATTCGACACTGTTGCCGCGGCGGGAGCGTTTTTTTCTTTTTTCTTCTATTTTTGCGCACAACCTGAAAGTGACGCCGCTTATCTGTCGGGAAAACAATGCACAACACAATGCGCGATGTGTGACCAACAAAAGACTTTTGCTCGAGCTAATCGCGTCCATCTCCAAATGAGGCTTTAGGTGCATGAACTTCCCCCCCCCCCAAAAAAAATTCCACTTTTACGCCCGGACAACATGTCCGCGGATGATCGAAATGCTCCGTTACGCACCAACAACTTGTGCCTATGTTCATTCTGTCTCTATATGGAAGCTACTTTTTTTGCACATAAAAAGGCAGCACTGTGGAAATGAGGGCTCGTTGTGACCTTTGTGTGTGTGTGTGAAAAAGCGACGTGTGAGCTTTTGTGGCGTGTGAGTGCCAAAAGATCACAACTTGGTTAAAGTTACGCGATTTATCTTGTTTTATCTTTTTTATCAGGTGAAATCCGTCTCGGACGAGTCACGGACACTTCCTGTGCGCGTGCAAACGTTCATAAGTCGCCCTTTGATTTCGCGTTGACTTGTTTCAAAGCAGAATTGGGTTTAAATCGTGAAATGCTGTGATTTCTATTTTTTGTCAAGTCATACGGAGGATACACGTCGGCCACGCGCGCACACACACCGGCTTACATACATGACACGCTCGCAAAGTGCGCGCTTACATACATACGCGCACATACATGCTTCATGCCAGTCACTCACATGCAGCCACACGCGCGCGCACAGGCACGCACAAACACACACATCCGAGTCCAAAGTGAGAAATAGAAGCACAACAACTAACACTGGCCATTATCCCGTTGCGTGCTGCTCGTGGAGAGCGAGGGAGAGAGAGAACGAGAGAGAGAAAACAACCCCAAAAAACACACACACACACACACAACAGACGACACAAATTCAACAAATCTCAGCAACGCTGCGCACGCACGGCGTATAAAAGTGTCCGCGTGAAGCCGGCGGAGGGTTAAATCAGAGGCGATAAAGGCAGATAGGGCACATATATGTTGAAAGTAAAGACTCAGTGTACTTACGGGAGAGGCGGCGAGGAGATTAATGACACGACACGTCATGATTACGTTTCACTTGAATTAAATACATTACGAGTTGGGAAAAAAATGGAAATCAGGGTTGTATACAAGCATACGCCGTTTCCCCCTCCCTCCCTCCCTCCGTTTGCTCTCTCTCTCTCCTCTCTCACTCTCCTCCTCCTCCATCTCCCTTTTCTTTCCCTTCTCCCTCTCTCTCGTTCCTTTCTTCTCTCTCTCTCTCTTTCTTTCTTCCCTTTCTTCTCCTCTCTCTCTCTCTCTGTCTCTTTCCTCCCGTTTATTGTACAGGAGTGAGAGATGGAGGAGGGAGAGTGATGTAGGTTGGAAATGTTAATTATAATCTCAGCACGGGCACCATTTTACAACGCTGTCATCTCCTTCACATTTGTATCCTAAATATGGCATCTGGGGTGGAGGGGTGGCTGACAGTCTGCAGACACATTCTTTCTTTTTTTTTAAGGGGGAGGAGGAGGAAAAAAAAGTTTCACACCATTTGAAGTGTGTTCAAAGTGATGATGATGATGGTGGTGAAAACGATGTGGTGGGACACCCACATGTCCACTCTGAGGACGGAGGGGGGGGGGGGGGGGGGCGCCTCGAGGGGGGGGGGGGGGGGGGGGGGGGACGCATTCACAAAGTGTTTGGATGTGGGGTTCCCAACACGAGGCCAAGGGACACGCCGGGGTCCCCCAGGAGGGAGGTGGAGGGGTCCGCGGTTAAAAATAGCAGCAGTGTGATCCAAATTGGACTGTACTTAAAAGTAGTAGAAGTATTTATAGTCCCCTTTGAAGTTTTAGTTACTCGCGCTGAATATTTAGTTTTGAATTGCGTGACTTGTCGCGTATTGTCCTGATTTTATTCAACAAATGTTTAATATATATATATATATATATATTTTTTTTTTAAAGTTTCCCACCACCTGATGCATTTAAGGCTCATATTCATCTATCATAGTGACTTTAAAAAGCTCTTCCAAACACTTTTCCAAATGTCGTCGCAAAATTCTTGGTTTGGAATCATTTTCTGTCATTCTTAAAGACTCGCCTTCATTGACTCTGAATATTTAAAAAGTTGAACTCATTGCATGTTAACTGGAACTTTTCCGAGTTGCATATGGGAGGACGACTGGCTTCCAAACTTGACTGAAACCGTACCTGTGGTGGACTGAAGGCGTTTTCAGCCTGTGTGTGTGTGTTTGTGTATGTGTGTGCACCATTATCTCCTTTGTTTACATGAGGCAACTTTGTGCAACAGCTGACGGAGCCACAAAATGGTCAGGTATAACCAGCTGCAGAACGTCCATGTTAAAGGTTAAAGTTACGTGAGGTTTCGCGTTCTGGACTTCATACTGCCACCTCATAACTGATCTTCCGTAACGCGTTCTTTTTTTTTTAGCCAGCGCGGCTTCGTAGTTTTGTAGGATTTTATCTCTGCTGGGTTACTGCTGATGTCAGTAGAAGGAACCAAGGAGGGGAAAGAAAAAAACATTTTATTTGATTGACAGTACATGTTGGACTTAATGCTTCTTGAAATGATGTGGCTAAGTTGAGAAGTGGTTTAAAAAAAAAAACAGTGCCGCTCACTCAGTGAGCATTGGAGTTGTTTGAACCAATCAGAGAACGTCTGAGGTCCACGATCAGTGTCGGGATCCTCAGCCTGCGAGTCTTATCCACTGACGTATCTGATTGTGGTTGATTGCCTATTTTCAGTGGTAATCTGGCAGATCTTGATCCGGGACATGTGAAGCCATATTAACTTGCCGTGACTCCACATGCTTTTTATCGTTATAAACGGAGACACACCGATCTCGTGATTAGGCCTTATCTGCTCCATCAGCAGCATCTTTAAGTGCAGACTTTGTTGTTTTTTTTTGTGTGTGTGTGATTTATTTTTTTTTCTTTCTGGCTTTTGATTTGCTGTGTGAGAGGCGAGTGCGTACGGCACAGATGACAAACAAGGGAAAAAAAGCTCCAAAAACTGCCATACGTGGGCCTGCATGCGAGTGGAGAGCAGGAGCCCACGCTCCTCTTCCACCGCCTCTCAGCTTTGATGAAAAGAGAGATGCGAAATAAAAAAAAATAAAAAATGATGTCGGGGACAGAAATGTTCCACCTTTCCATCTCGTTCACCTCCTTCTCTCACTTTTTTTTTTCCCGAAATGCTTTGATTTCCCTCGTCTTGTCTCCCAACGGCACTTAGACGCAACCTCTGGCTTGGTGCGTTTTTTGTTTTTTTTTCGCCTTTGCAAAACAGCGGTTAACGTCGAGAGAGTGCATGTGTCTCTCCGGGAAAGGTTCCAACATTTAGATGTTGCCGCGTGTGGAGGTAAAACGTTAACTGGGGAAATTCAAATGTCTTTGCTGACGCAGAACATATCTCCTGGATCAGCCATTGTAAGCCTGCTATTGTGTGTCTGAGAGTGACTGACTAAGTCTGTGGCGTATGTGCAGTGTGCGCTTGTCTCAGTGTGTCTACCCACTAAATCAATGGTGTGTGCTGGAGTGTGTTTGTGTGTGAATGCGTGTGTGTTTGCACGTTTTGCATGTCAGCAGCTTATATATATATATATATATATATATATATATATATATGTATGTATGCATGCTCTGTCTGCTGATGTGTGTGTGTGGGCCCAGTGTGCGTCTCCTCCTCTCTGTCTGTGTGTGTTTGTGTGTATGCTCACGGTACATATGTGTACGTGTTTGCCGCTGCCACAGTGGCATCATCACCCGCCCCTGACGCTTTGATTGTTTTCTCCGCCGCAGCAGAAATGCACCAATTAATATGCAGAGAGTGAGTGAGACAGAGACACACACACACACACACACACACATGCACACACAAAACACAAGAAAACAACAAAAAAAAAAATTCAGCCGTGAGGGAGGGAGGGAGGGAGACAAGGAGGGAGGTGTGATGGAGAGAGAAGTGAGGGGGGGGGCAGGAGAGATGGTAGAGAGAGAGGGAAAGAATAGGGGAGATGAAATGAAAGATGAGGCAAAGTGTGTGTGTGTGTGTGTGAGAGCGAGAGAGAGGTAGGGTGAGATGAAGCGAGATACGGGGTGAGGTTGGAGGGGGAGGGCGTAGATGGAGAGGACGAAATGTGATAGATGTTTGAGTAAAAACAAGAGAAGGGGAGAAGAAGGAAAAGAGTGAGGGGCGAGGAGGAGGAGGAGGAGGAGGATCAATATGTACATATTCAGTGAGATATGGTGGCAAATCAATTGAGAGGAGGGAGGGAGGAATTGATCTGGGTGGAGGAGGGAGGGGGAGACAACGGAGGAGTGGAGGAGGAGGAGGAGGAGTGCAGAGGTGGAGTGATATGTGGCCACGGCTGCTGTCCTTTTTGTCGCAGTGTCAGGGTATTGATACTGTAATACACTCCCACCCCTTGACACACGCACACGCACACACACACACACACCGTCACCCCACTACCACCACTCACACACACCCCCCCCATCACAATGCTGCCGTGACAACGGCTGTCGAGGCGACGCCTACTGGCACAATGCAGCCACAATACTGAGGGCACTGAAGCATCACACACACTCGCAGAGAGAGACAGAGAAGGCCAGAAAGACAGAAAAAAAAAAAAAAAAAGAAGGATGGAGAAAAAAAAAAGGGGGAGGAGAGATATAAGGAGGGAGAAGTGGAGATTAAGAGGGAGGGAGGGATAAAGATGGATGGATAAAAATGGGAGTGAGAGAAAAGGGATGGAGATGAAGGAGGGAGGGTGGCGGGAGGTGGATTGATGGAGAGACGGGGGCCAAGGTGGAGAGGGAAGGAAGGAAGGAAGGAAGGAAGGAGTGAGGAACGGAGGGAGGGAGGGAGGGAGGGAGGTGAAGGAGGAGAGGTATGGCAGGATAATATTACATGTGTAAAACGCCGGAGGGTGTGTGCCCATAGAAACATGTTTAATGGCTTTTATGATTGCAGGGAAGGTTGTGTGTGTGTGTGCGTCTGTGTGTGTGTGTGTGTTTTGACAGAGTGATGTATGCGTCGCCTGTGTGCAAACAACCAGGAGTTTATGTGAATCCATGTTGGGTAACAAATATATGATGGTCCTTATGTGTTTATCTTTATACTGTACACACCTGTGTCTAGACAGTGTGTGTGTGTGGCCGTGTGTGTCTTTGTGTGCGAGGGTGTGAACGTACCTGTAGGGTTTATGTGAGGGTTGTGTAGGAATTTCAGGATATATTCATTTACAATCAGCAATGCGTCACTCATGTACTCATCTACTTTATGTCAATTACTATAATCATAATAGTGTTTAATGATATTATATGCAAAAAAAAAAAAAAGAGCTTAACGATGAATCTGATTCAAAATCAATACAAACAAATAATGCCACAAATTGTGTGTCTGTCGTCTGCTTTCGGATTCATCGTCGGTCATCTCGGTGCTTGTCTGTTGCTGGTGGGTTTAAACGCTTGGCGTCAAACTTGTATTTAAATCAGGAATTGGGGGGCAAAAAAAAAAACACACCCAACAACAAAAACGGAAAATAGCGCAAATAGAAAGCACAAGTGCCGGCTCTGACCTCCCCTTCGCCAAAATGTCTGCGCCGGCATATTACTGTATCTCCCCCCAACACGCTCTCTCATTTACAAAGGAAACGCTTGGCTGGCTGCCTATAAGTCAGTTTATCCGCGTGAGATGACCAACGTCCCTCTCTTTCTGTCTCTCTCTCTCTTTTTTTTTTTTTTCTTCTTCTCCCCTCCTCCTCCTCCTCCTCCTCCTCCTCTCCCACTATCTCATACAGTGTGTGTGTGTGTGTGTGCGCGTATGATCTATAGTTCCCTCCCTCCGCCCTCCTCTCCCTCACCCTAACCCTTCTTAATATGATGTAAAAAGCTAATCGCATGCAAATGTCTGTTGTCCCGGTAACCAGGCCTGAAAAATCCCTTTGATGTTTCCCCCGACTCATTCTCTTCACGTTCTCTTTGTTCGCCACAGTCTCGCTGCTTTGTCAACATCCCCCCTTTTACCCCGCTCGCTCGCCCTCTCTCTCCCTCTCCCTCTCTCTCCTTCATCCCCTCTGCAGCTCTCTCGGCCCTCTCTCTTAGTTCTCCCCGTTAGAAAAAGAAAAAGGAAAAAAAAAAAGTTCTAAGTCTACTTTGTGTCTCCCTCTTTCTATAAGCCCCCCTCTCCATTCTTATTCTCCTTTTTTTCTCTCTCCTCCTCTCCCCCTCGTGCTCCAGCTCTCCCCCTTGACTGTGCCTCTCTGTCTGTCTGCCCCTTCGCCCTCACTCATTTCCCATCATTCCCACCTACTGTCTCCTGCCCTTCTCCTCCGTTCTGCCCCTTCCTGTTGCCCCCCCCCCCCCCCTTCTCCCTCCTCCCTCTCTCCTTTTCGCCCACCCTTTATCTCTCATTCCTCTCTCCACGTCCCTCACATGCACAGATGGACACACACACACACACACACACACTCTGGAGCCGCTCTCCCCTCCTTTAGAGAATTTGATCCCTGGAACTATTTGATATGGCGGAGCACTGTAGTTATCTAATCACTCAGGGCTCTTTGTGTGTGTGAGGCCTCCAGGAAGCAGCAGCAGCAGCACAGCTGGCGTCCACAGAGGAGACCCCGCTCATTACAAGCCCCGTTTTAGAGGTCGTGAGGTCACCGGCCTGGTCCTCAAGGTTAAGACCTGACACAAGTTGCGAGCGTAACCTTTAACCCGCCCCTGCTCCAATCCAGACGTTTGCCACTTCCATCCAGTTTTAATTCAACAACAACAACAACAACAACAAGTCTCAAAGTATAATGATCAAGTCAGCATAGTATGCATTTCCAACATTCCTACCGAAAATAAAATCACAAAATGTAAACATCAGGCAGAGTGTGTGATAGGGAAAAAAAAAAAAAGTTTCTGCACATTAACACTGCCGTGCTTTGGCATATACAAGTGAGGGATTCTGCCGGTGACAATCTATACTGCTGCAGTAAGAATGAAAGATGGTGTTCATTACATCGCTTCCAATATATCGCCATGTACCAAACAGCTGAGGGCTACGCGGTGTGCGGGAGGAGCGGGGGCTTCACTCCAAGCCAAGAAATTACATATTGATTCAGAAAGGGCTCAATAGCCATTTGCAATTTGTGAATTTGGATGCAGATATGAAAAACGTGCTAGAAATCTGATAACGGTGACAAAGTGCTGCTGCTGTTTCTGCAGAAACAAGCGTGACCCACTATTCAGTCAGGCAGAATATTACAGATTAATAGCCAAGTTAATAGAGAATAGCATTAAACTTATGGTACAGATATATATATATATATATGTAAAACATTTTTTGGTGAGGTTTAGGTGCTGGCAGGTGGCTGTCGTTTCCATTGAATACTTGTTTCCAGTCTTAATACTAAGTCACAACAACCACCTGCTTTCTTTAGCTTCATTTTTACCGTAACGTCGCATCAATCTTCTCCTCTAACTCTCGTAGAAAAAAGTGCAAAATAAAATGAAATGTGATGGTCACATCTCGGAGGTGAGCGTCACTGGGAAAATCTTTCTTTGAGAAACCACCCAGAAGTCAAGATTTGATCATATTACCTGTGAGATGAGAGGTTCGTGTCTTCTGGACGACAAAAAACCAGTAAAACCGGATTCGAGCACCTCAAACAGATCCACCTTTTCCCCCCCATTGTATGGAGAGCCCCTCCAATCTGTAAGATTAGAATGTAACCACAATACGTCTTTGTACACAAATTGCACCGGCATGTACTTTATACCTTTTGGGATATAGAATATGTTTGTTTATTTTTTTTTGTTTTTTTTTTATACTGAAAGGTTTGATGTTAGAGTCCTTTTCAGTACTCGTCTTTAAGAACGTCTATATACAATTTCGCCCCTTTAGATCATTCTACCCCTGCAAATAAAACCAATTATATGTATCATTTGGCTAAAAACAGATTAGGAAGCAGGAGAATATGACACGACGCTCAGACGCGGCTGTACCAGGCTCTAACATGGCCACGGCCGGTATGTGCCAGCATGTGGACACGAACAGAGCTCCACTGTCCTGCAACAATAAGAATGACTGCATGTGTCCAGAGAGACTGTGTGTCTGTGTGCGTGTGTGCGTGCGTGCTCGCGCCACCCCTGCCTTCATTTACATAGATGCAATCACACCTAGTCCATGCCACTGATTTTTTTCTCTCTCTCTCTCCTTCTTTCTACGCAGGGCGGGAGAGAATACATCTACAGGAGTCTGTTCGTGACCAATGCAAAAAAAGAAAAAAAAAAAAAAAAAAAAAAAGTAAGTAAGACATAAAACATCCCAAATCTGCGGAATCCGACGCTGGATTGACGCCGCGCAGATTACTTCCTGTTTATTATCAGATGGCGGGGGCATGTGATGCGTTCAGTCAGTGGTTGAGACCAAGTGGTTTGGCCTAGTGGGAAGCCGCGGGGCAGACAATGGCAGCACTGTGTGGCTGAAGTGCCTTTGGTGTCAATGACTCTGCCAGAAACTGAGACTGGCAGATCCAAAATGGCGGAGTGCAGAGAGCCCTGCTGGTGCTTGTCATGCTTTGAAGGGGCCAGTTTTGATCCCTGTTTTCCCCCCACTTTTGAGGGGATGCAGCTTTTTCCTTCTTGGGTTTTCTTTCATATCAGAGATGGGAGGTTTCAAAATAAAAAAAAGTGCAGCGGCATTCTGTTTGTTTTAGGGAGGTGAAGGAGGGGGGGAGCAAGAATGTGGTGGAGAGGTTCAAATCCAAGTCCCAGGGAGTCTCTCTGTCATTTTGGGTCCTCTCGCTCCCCCGAAGTCCAGTTTGGCAGCGTCCACAGGTGGAGCAGAGATGTTTGACTCCTCAGGAGGAGGTCCAGTTTCTGAAGGAGGGGGAGAGCCAAAAGAATATTACACACCGCGGATAAAAATCAGAGGGTGGTGCAGTGACACGAGAGGAAAGGATGGAGGCCAAAAAAAAAGGAGGAGAGGAAGACGAGCTTATGAGGAGTAACTTACTCTTCTCGTGGTGCCAGCTACACCGCCGTCGACGGCGACTGGCTCTGAGGAGGAGAAAAAAACCAAAACACAGACAGTCACATTACCAGCTAAAGTGTGCATGCATACCTAAGAAAGGTGGCGTGTGCGTGTTGCTGAATGTGTGTGTTTGTGTGTGTTTGTGTGTTTGCCCCTATCTGTTTGTGTCCGTCTGTCTGTCAATCTGTTCCCAGCACAGTCTGTTTGCCAATCTGTCATTTTCTGTTTGCTAGATATGGAGATTGGGAGGATGTGTGTATGTTTGTATGTGTGTGCGTGTGTGTGTGTGTGTGTGCATGTGTGTACACAGAGCAAATTCATTTAAACCCTATCATGAAGATGCCAGTCAGGTATTGCTCTTGGCGTACAGCTGGGATAATTTCACTCATTCTGTCTTTACTAGCACACAGGGATGTTTTGGCTTTTTTTTTTTTTTATTTTTTTTATTATTATTAATCACCCCGATGAAAATATCTATATATAATATATACAGCATGGACATTTTAATTAAAGAGTCCATGCGTTTTGTTTTTGTTTTTGCCGGCGAACATTAAGGATTCAAATTTCCATTTTTGCACAAACAACTCCAGCAAAAATCTTTTCTTATATAAATAATACATAAAACCCAAAGGGGGAAAAAGGAAAGAATGTGCTGGAGAAATTATAAAAACTCAAAGCGGCTTTTCCACCCCCCCCCACACAAAAAAAAAGAATCCTGTCTGAAGATCAGGCAAATTAGTGCTGATTAGAAAATGAAATATTTCAGGCATCTGGGGTCGGCGACCATGTGATCGCTCAAACATCTCCGATTTGGGTCCAGCTGGGAAACTTTTGTGGCTTCTCCACTGAGGGGTTTAACTTAAAAAAAATACTTTGCTGGGTGATGTATTATAAAAAAAAAATCCCACCTGTGAGTAACTTGTTGATCCGGAGCTCCTCCTGGGGTCCCTCCCAGAGCCCGGGGATCCCCCCTCCTTCTGACTGCCCACCGAGGAGGAGTCTGAGCAGCTACTGTGGACTGAGACACAGTGTGTGTGTGTGTGTGTGTGAGAGAGAGAGAGAGAGAGGGAGTCAAGGTTGTGTGTTAACAGACTGTACTGAGAGCAGATTATATACAGACACCTTATATGTATACGTTGCTTTATTTTGGCCCCAGGTGGAGGATTCGTGCCACCACCCTGCATTCAAACATGACTTGCACACATGAATTCATTCACATTTGCATTGTGCGTTTGCATGTTGTTGTTGTTTTTTCTATATATAATGTTAAAAATGTCATGTGAGGTTTTCTTGAAACCCAACACAAATGGAGGCAGATTGGACGCAGGAGAGACAAAGAGTGAGGAGGCTTTTTTTTTTTTTTTCCTGCTCATCCCGTTCAATGAATTTCTAACACTCTGCGTTTCTGTTCCCAGGGGACAATTCATGCATTGAAATCCAGGGCGGCTGCACTCAAAGAGACACCTGCCGAGCAGTGTGTGCATTACACGAGACCGTGGAGGGGAATAAATCAGAATACAGGAAGACATCAGCCATGGTGAGTTTTGGAATCTTTGATTTTTTTTTTCTTTTTATATCCTAACCCTTAAGGATTGGGCTTCTTGCTATAGGAACTCATAAAAATAGAGCCAGTTAAACGAGAGACGTTTAAGGCTGTGATGGGATTTGATCATGGCAGAAGTGAAATGTTTTTGTTTTTTTGTATATTTTTTTTTATTCTCTGCAGGCGTCGTGTCACAGCTCTTCAACATTGCTCTGTATCAAAACTATCAAAAATTCATAGAGTAGCCTGGGGGCTGCGAGACTAAAAAAAGACGAAACAACACATACATACACATATATATATATATATACAGTATATATATATATACTTATATTTATATCTCGTGCTATTATTGCCTTGCCCTATGCGGAGATACACCCAGGCCCCGTTTAGTTTCCTGTGTGTGGGATCTCACTGAACAGTCCGGTCATCTGATCAGGTCACATAAAACCTGAAGCTTCAGTCTGAGCTGAGAAAAGGGTTTCAAACTAAAAACTCTACCCCTCCGGGTTATCAGATTACTATTCTTTAACCCCCCCCCCCCCTAAGATGAAGTGTCCTGTTACTGATCCACACATAGTAAATTAGTTGAAAGGATTTATTCTTTAAAGGGTTTCAAGTAAAAAAAAAAAAACACTTTGAATGCCATTAAATATATATATGTATAGCCAGACTGTATTATATTAAGTGTTTGAGATGTGTGCGTCTCACCTCTGTCGTTGAGGCTGTAGATGGAGTCCAGCTCGGAGCCCGGAGTTCCTGTGGCGTCCAGCAGCAGTCTACTGGAGATTCCCATGCACAGAGATTCCTTCAGGCACAACTCTGGGGTAGACCGGGGGAGGAGAAACAATTTTTCTAAATGCCATATTCACAAAGACATTTGAAAGCTGTGTTTACTCATTATTATTTGCCATTTATGTATATTTTATTTGCAGTGCGACTTTTGTGACCGTGTCATCCAAGCCAACAGCAGGATGCGCTGCCGAGGATTTCTAGATACGAGGGGATGGATGTGACATGTGATAGGCAGCAGCCGGAAAGCTGGGTACGGACAAGTGGGGGAATTTTTTTTTTTATAAATCCAACATCAGACTGGTGCTGATGTTTTTTATCTGTTCTCCACTCAGATACAATGTTACTCAGAAAAAATTGCATTGCAGTGTATGATTAGGGAAAGAAATCACTGCAGAAAAGGATTTTTTACACATCTACTTTCTTATCGAACCCTGCTTCCCGCATTACCCACAATGCAATTGGAACGGTTCCTCAGCAGGATTTATTTGTGTTATGTTACAAGATGTATAAATCGGTCTCTTCCTTTGCTTTCAATCAGTACTGTAGGTCTCCATCTTTCTTTTGTTTTTGTGTATGTTACAGAGCCAGTGCTGCCGCTGAGGGGTCAAAGGTCACCTGTGTTGTTGATGGCGTGTGTCCACAGCAGCTGGGCGACGTCGTGCGTCCAGGCCGCCTTCCCTTCCCTGTCCTTCGCCTGCAGCGTGACGCAGTCTTTGGTCCGAGGAGCCTGCCGCACCCACACTTCAAACTTCAGGCCGTCCTCGCCCACGCTCTGAGTCAGGCCCATCTCACCCGTCTGCAAAAAAAAAACAAAAAAAAAAAAACATGGAGGTGAGGGGAAGAAAAAAAAAACCTGAGTCCTGAAAATAGTTTTCAAGTGATAGTAAACCTTGATGCTGTGCTTGTAGCTGTAGGCGGTGCGTCCCGGCGCCGGACTCTTCTGTTTGGTGAAGACGACCACGTGCTGGTAGAGGAAAACGTTCCGCACGCCCGCTCGCTTCCTGCGGGCGCCGCCGCACACCATCAGCTCGCCCTGCCGCACCAGCTCGCCACGCTCCGCCGCGGGGATCTGCAATTGCACGGTACACCACGCGCACACACACACACATTAGGATACACCTATCTTGGCCTCAGGCCCAGGGCTTGGCCTTTGCATGTTTTTATTTTTATTTTTATTTTACATTTCAAAAACAATTAAGCTGTGCTGGGTCTCGGCCACACTGAATAGCTGACACGAGCTGTAATTTGAGCCACATTTCAATTCAGTTTTGAGTTTGAGATGCACAAAGTGACAAACTTCACTCTGGATTGAATAGAACAGTTTGTTATTATGACCGTGTCATGCGTGGTGAGACTTTCCCTCCTCACGCGGCGGCCTCTCTCCGTTGGATCTTTGCTCTAATTGGCCAACTGACTCACGCCTTTTGTAAAAAAAAAAAATGGGACTTTATTGTTCACTGTCAATTACGGGGGCGAGACTTTGCCGGGGCGGCTGCGTCTCCCACCGGAGGCAGACAGGAGTTGATCAAAAGTCAAATGTTACGCAGCGCTCCTCAAAGACTCAGACAGGCGACGCACAAAAAACACAAACAGCGACGCAAAAAAACAAAATACTGTAAAATGAAAAGGCCGAAAAACAATTAACAGCCTCTGGTGACGCTGGACTCTATTTTTACATCTCGAGAGATGTGTGGGTCATAATTGAAGTGATGCTACACCCACATACACACCTACCCACAGACACACACACACACACACACACACATATACACCTGCACTTAACAAGCATTTTGCCTGGAGAGCTGTTACAGTGTAATTTGAAGTAGCTCAATGGGAGCATTTGTGCTGTAATCTTCCCCCTCGCTCGAAAGGGTGTGTGTGTGTCTGTGTGTATGTGTGTGTGTGTATGTGTGTGCGTGTGTGTGCATGTGTGTGGGAGAGTCAGACTTGCTCTGAATGATCCCTCTGTGTCAGAGGAGCACAGTATATAGGGCAGGTGGATTCGGTGACACTGATAAACCTCATTACCGTTTATAGTTAGAATATTAGTATTTTTTATGTGGAACATAAATATAATTATATAATATATAATTCAAGAAGTGGAACTGTAATTAATGAGCCCTGGATAAAAGGAGCAAAGGCGATAACGATCCCGCTCCACTGGCCTGACCTCGTCGGGATGACTTAGTTCCCCGTTCCCCCTCTGAGAAAAAGAAAGTGGGCCTTGATTCATGGCCACAAACTGGGACAGACGTTCTCACCGGACATCCGGCGATGAGGTCACTGGCCCTGAGGTCCTCGCCGTGGCGCTGGGCGTGTCTGAGGATGGAGAGGGCGGAGTCAGAGGCGGGGTTCAACCCTCCCAGCTCCTCCAGGGCCTCGCAGTACTGCTCCAGCCTCAGAGTGGGCGCCTGGAGGCAGTGGGGGAAGGAGAGGGGGGAGAGGGGGGAGGAGGCGGGGAGTTTGGACTGTGGGACGGTGGGGGGGGGGGGTCAGAGAGGGGGGGGGGGGGGGGGGGGGGGTCAGAGAAGGAAGAGGTGTGTTAGTCGCCATGGCACCTGATGAGTTCAATCAGAGGAGAGGTGAAGCTGTTTTTGTGCCATTATTCAAATATTATAAGACTTGTTTAAAATCTTTTTTCCCAGGTTTATTTTTAAATCTGCTTATAGGCAAAAATAAAAAAAAATCTCCTTTCGTCTCATACAGATGGAGTGTGTAAACATTCTGATTAAATAGGCAAAGGGCCCGCATTTCTAAAATTTCCCAATCCAAAAGGCAGATTCTTCCCTCCGAGTCACAGTGGCTCACCACCTTGCGTGTTCATGTATTCACCGTCGTAACCATCATGGCCGTCATCATTTAACCTGCACATTCATCACCATCAGGATCACCATAAAAGCCATCCAGCAGCCATAATCCGCAATCTGTGTTCAAGCTGTTCTCAAAGCTGCTGCCGCTGCTGCTGCAGGAAACGCGCCACACTGCCCTCTACCGGGGAGTGGGCCGAAATGCTCCGAGACCTCACGCGCCACCCTGGCCCGGTTAGTGATCTCGCGATGCCGGGCGTCTGTTAGTTTGAGTTAATTGTAGCTGTGCGAGCTCTTAATTACTTTCCCCCCACGATCCGCCTGTAATTGGCTTTGCTTGTGTGCATTTAGCACGTGCAGCAGCAGCAAAGAGCTTTACTGTGTGCGGCTCCGTTCTGAATTGCTGGCAACTTTAATTGGTTTGTGCGTGCGATGTGCGTTTTTTTTTTTTTTTTTTTTTTATTCATAATGCTGATGTCACGCTGTGATTCCGTTGAATTTCTGAAAAAGAAAAACAACCACATAAAACATCGACGACCCAGACGCCATTATTGTGTGCGTGGATGCAGGGAAGTGCATGATCACCAGTGGGAAAGGATGGGCTCTTTCCTCTAATTGAAATGATTACAGAAATAAGTTGACACTCATAATGGCACTCAGCTACTGTCATTTAATTAGGAACAATAGACTGGACAAGTGACATGAACACAATGAGTTTTACCTTGAAGAAGTCGGCGGCCTGTGTGACCAGTGGAGAGTCCAGTTCTGGTTTAGACCTGATGTAGTGGGAATACTGCAGAAACTGCTCCCGCTGTGTTAAGAACAAAAGAAAAAAAAAATTTTGTTCATAAAAATAACTGTTATATTTTTTTTCTCAGGATAAATCTGAGGCCGCCAGGTGGGTAAGATTTTTTTTCTCCATATTCTATAAAATGTGCCGAAAGGTCGCAGGTCGCCGCTGCATTTCGGAGTCCCAGGAATGAAAAGCTGTGATTTACTGTAGAGATGTTTTTTTTCTTCTTACATATTTGCTGAAGCAGTCCTGTTGCAACAAGCTCTGCACCAGAGCCCCCTCCATGGCGGGGAGGAGGTGGAGCGAGTGGAAGGAGCTGAGGCCGGCCCAGTTGGGGAAGAGAGCGTCTGCCTTCCCCCTGATGGAGGCCGGAGTGTCCGAGAGCTCCAGCAGAGGCAGGTAGGTCTCCTCCACGCCCCTCAGCACGGCCACATACTGCCTCTCTGAGCTCAGCATCCTGCACCACAGCAGGTAGAGCTTACTGTGGGAACGGACGGAGAGAGAGCGAGAGAAAGGGGGGAGGATGAGGATGGGTGAGAGCATTTGCAGGAGGAAGAGAAGGAGAAGTGGGAGTCAAGATAACGGAGAGCAGTGGGCAGAGATCAGCCATGATAAAAAGATCTGCGATTGCAGGCGGAGTGATAAAATCAGACTTCACTCGCTCTTAAATGAACCAAAAAAAAAAAGGGATGAATCACTTCTTCCCTTTCATGCCTGCAATTTAGTCCTGTTTCCAGCCTTTGGGCCAATTCAGACTTTCGCCTGCTCAACAGAAGAGTACACAAACAACACAAAAACGGAAAAAGACACCTCTGAGCCGTGGAGCCCGCCCTGTCCGTGCCCGTCTCCCTCTCCGTCCTCCCCAGCAGCACGTGTTGCCGCGGCGACCCCGTGTGGTCCACCACCTCCTTGCTGCTGACCTCCACTCCTCGAATCAACACCCCCCCTCCTCCTCCTCCTCCTCCTCCTCCTCCTGCAGTGGCCCATCCGGGGAGGGCTGCAGCCATGCCGGTGGCGATTACCGGGTCAGCCGCCGCCCGCCTCCCCAGCCAGGACATGGGCGAGCTGCGGCTGGCCCCGCCCACGGGAGACTCTGCGGGTCTGGGGGTGGCCGTGCCTCGGCGGGGGGCCAGGAGCGCCTGGAGGTCAAAGCTGGGGTGGCGCTTTCTGGGCGGCTTGGGTGGCAGCGGGGCCTCTGTGGGCTGAGAGGACACGCGCGTAATGTCAGCAAGCAAAGCGAATAAAGGTAAATCAATTCTTTACTATTCATTCCTTTTTTCTTTTCTTTAGGCCACTGGGGAGAAAGGGAAACAATTGAGAAAACACTCCCAATATAATATCACTTTATGAGGTGGTTCTGGAAAAAGTCCATGTAAACAATCTTTTTACACGTTCGCAAGCATCCTGGGGGAAATATGTGGCTCTTTATCTACTTGAACGCACCACTATTTTCATCAAATAATCACTGGCGGGGTCTGCCTGCTGTTCAGTGACTGTTTGAAGCTTTTCTCTGAAAACGGGAGAGTTGTGTCAAAGGCTGAAACAAGGAGCTGAAAGATAATTCATTAAAAAAAAAATATATATATATATATATATATATAAATAAAGGCACACTAAGAATTCAACGTGTCCTAAGATGCAGAGCTCCACGTACTGTATGGGAAATCACCTAACCCTACTTCCTGCCTGCTACACACGGGTTCCATTTAGTTTCTGCACAACAATCGAACATAAATCACTGTCAAATATAAAAGAGCAAAACAGAATAAATCACAGCAATAAATATGACCCTTGACGTTTAATATAACTCACGCTCTTCTTCCCAGGATTCAGAAGGTTCTGCAGGAACTTGCCTCCCCCGGCTCCCCCCGCTCCTCCCCCACTTCCTCCCCCGGCGCCATCCTTCTTGTTCCCTCTCTCCTCCCCGATCTTCAGTGTGGAGCAGGTCTGCGGCCTGAACAGCGACGCCAGCGAGCCCCAGGACTGCAGCCCCCCTTCGCCGCCCCCGGCGCCCAGCCCCCAGTCGCCCTCGCCCTCCGGACCCATCAGGTCCCACAGGCTGCTGGCCGAGGGCGTCTTGGTCTTCCCCTGGTTCTGGTTCTGGCTCCGGTCGGACTGGAGGAACCGGGGCTTCACCTGAGCCACCGTCCTCTGGTAGCGCTCCACCGTCTGGGTCCAGAGGTCCAGCAGCGTCCCCCCGCCCATCTCCATGGCCAGAGAGCGGGCGTCCTGGAACCGTGAGGGTGGGATGGGAGGGAGGGAGGCCAGAGGGCAGGTGGTGGAGGACAAAGACGATGAAGAGGAGGAGGTGGAGGAGACCGCGTCGCACCACTGGGTCGCCTGCAGAGGACACACAGGGAGAAAAAGATGGATGGATGGATTCATTTTCAACACTTCTGTGTTGAAAACTTGTGTTAATGAGTGTGTGTGTGTGCGGTGCTCAGGCGGCACCTCGGTCAGCGTGGACAGGAGCCTCTGTGTGTTGTCCAGGGTGGTCCAGCAGTCGGACAGACAGTGAGACATGTCTCTCAGCTTCTCCCTCACGGGGGGTCCTTGTAATCTTCCAGCTGTGACTGGACTTGCTCAATGTCCTTATCGCACTGTGGAGTAAAGTCGCAGAGGGACAGCTTTGTTTTTTGTTTTTTTTTACCGTACATGGGGGACAGATAGAGATGTGAAAGCCAGCAGAAGGAATTGAGAAATGTGCATGAGGCAAAAATGAGAGATGGGAGAAAAGTTCACATCCCTTTATTTAGTTGATCATATTTTCAAGTGAGACATGCTGCTATAATATTTAAACTCCAGTTATTTATTATTATTATTACTATTATTACTATTATTATTATTATTATTATTATTATTATTATTATTATTATTATTATTATTATTATTATTATTATTATTATTATTATTATTGTTCATCCACTGCCTGCCCCACACACCTTTTCCAGTCTGTCCACCAGTCCGGCCAGTCGGCCCAGAGCTTCCAGGTCACGACCTCTCTGGTTGGACCCGAGGACCAGTCTGTGGAGGGCGTCGTCCACGCTGTCGTAGAGTTTGGAGGTCTCAGTGAGAGCCGCCCTGAGAGGACGAACGCACAAGGTCAGTGCTACTATAAATACATATTAATATGATCCAACGATTTGCTTTCTTACTTATAATTATATTCATCAAGTTTGGAGATATGTTAGCTGACTTGTATGAGATTAAATATTTTACTTTAATTAATTGAATACGATTTACATTTAATTGGCAGAACGACAAATTAAAAGGTAATATATAAAATTATAATAAAAATAAATGTTCCTAGTGTACCTGCAGTCTGGTGACCTCTGTCCCAGTCCAGTTGTACTATTGGTCAATCCTGCCAGCCAGGCTCCGCCCCTCTGCTGCAGCTCTGTCAAACGCTGGTCGGCGAGCACGCTGGCCATCAGCTGTCTGTGTTTTGTGATGCTCAGAGGAACGGCCTGGAGATGAACGACACGTATGTGTTTTTATTGGAAATGCATGACGACAATTACCCAACCACGCATGCACACGCACACACGCACACACGCACACACACACACACAAACACACACACACACACACCCAACCCCACACACACAAAGGGATATTTGTGAGTTTAATGACATTAATTGAGTGCAGAAGAGTGCAGAAAAAAAGACCTTGATGTTGTCTGGCATTGGCTCAGTGTCCATAGACTGCAGTGCTTCTCCCAGCAGTGAGAGGGCGCTCTCACAACGCTCCGTCAGACCCTCCAGGTTCTGAAGGCAGAAAAAAAAAAGAGTGAAAGTCTGTGATTTGAAAATAACACGTTACAAATAAATCAAATGAACTTTAAACACTCCGGGTAAATCAAGGCACACATCACAACTGTGTTTTTTCTTCTTTTCATGCGAAAGGTCATAGAAAGGGCAGAGGGCAGGAAAATGTTTTGATCTGTTTGGATAACGCAACATAAACTGTCTGGGGGGAAAACCCATTAAGAGTCTTCATATTTCTTTTTTTTTCCAGCCCTTGTTTTTTAGATTTCATCATGGAACTGTGAAATCATCGACAATCCATCGACAAGACTCCAAACAGCCATGCTGTGAGTTCACGGCCTTCAAGGTTATTCAACCCACACCCACAGGTCAGTAAATGTGGCGAGTCGCAACCAAGGAAAATGGAAAAAAAAAAAAAAAAAAAAAGATATGGAGGATTAAGAGAAATGAAGAGGAAAAAAAACAAATCTCATACTAGTCTGAAGGCGAGCCAGTCTGAGTGACAGTGGCTGAAGTCCCCGTCCATCTCTTTAGGAAGCTGCTGTCTGTCCACGTACTGCTGCAGGACTCCTGTTCCCTGCACTGTGTGGATCTGGAATAAAAAAAAAATGAACAGGAAATTACATATTAACATATTATTATCAGACAATTAGACAACAAATTAGCGATCATACTAAAACCTTGAAAATATAAACTTCTTTATCTGCTTTAGTTTGAGCCACCGTTTGTATATATCTAAATTATATCTAAATATAATTTGCGCTTTTGTTTTTTTCATTTTCTTTAAAAAAAAGAGAGCGCCGTGGCAGCCCGAGCAAGTTTGCCAATTAAAAAAAAAAAACAGCAGAAACCAAAGCTGCAACACTGTATTCACTTTTTTTTGTCAGTGTTGGTGGGATTAGAGCCAAGTATAAAAATAAAAACCACATGGCCAGCGGGAGTTTGTCATGCCTGTGTGCAGGAAGCATCTCTGCAGCTGAAATGCCAAACGTATGGAGGTCAGGCCCGTGCGGCTTCCAGCACAATGATCTCCAGCAAACAACATCTGAGCTTGATCAAAGTGTATTTGAGAGCGACGTAAACAAAAAACCTGCTGACGTATAAAATATGACTTCCTGTTGCATTCCATAGGCGAGCAGTCGACATTGGAGGTCGCACTGATTGTGCCTCTGTTGTTGTGAGTCCATAAATGGTGAATTCACCTCTGCTCCTTCCAAATGATCAAAGAGGGACTCCTGCTGCTCCTTCACTAAAACCAGCACAGATCCAAGACCTCCAGGAACCAGCACCTGGAACACACACACATGATCACATGATCACAGCTGCAGGCAAATTAAAAAAAGCACACAAACAATTTGACTAAACAACATGTTTTTTTTCTCTCTCTCTCTCTCTCTCTCTCTCTCTCTCTTTCTCACCTGGAACCTTTTAAGTGCAGAGAGGCAGAGGGCGGAGGGAGGGGAGTGCCTGCTGTCCATTAACACCGTGAGACCTTTCTCTTTGGCCGCAGGCCTGATGAGGGGAGGTGGGTTAGTTTTAGTTTCTCCTAAATTATTCAATTATTTTTTAAATAAATGAAGACCGTCAAATTATTTATTATTATTATTATTATTATTATTATTATTATTATTATTATTATTATTATTATTATTATTATTATTATTATTATTATTATTGTAAGAGGAACCCTTTGGTACCTTGTGATTCTGTGGTAGCAGGCCAGAACTCGGGCCATGTCCCCCTCACAGAAACCCTCCTCCGTTGCGTCCGTCTCCGTGACAACCAGAGCGCGTCCCAACCTGTCCACAGTCCCTGTCGCCCGGGAGCATGGAGACCGTTATTACATGAGCGGAGATTATTTGAATTTTTTTTATGGAGCAAAATCCTCACCTGTCAGCTTCAGCTTCCCCGACTGGATCAGTTGTGTGTCCAGCTCCCTCAGCAGTGGTGGATCCTCAGAGGTGATTCCGTTCAGTTGGTCGGGACACGTCTCCACCGGGCCCGCCTCTTCACTCGAGTGGTTAAATAAGGATGCGTCTGATTGGCCGTTACAGACTGGCAAAGATTCCGATTCTGTCTCTGATGAGAGATGTTTGTTTTTAGATGTTTATTTCATTTCTTCATGGAGTATTCTTATCATTTTTTCCACAGACCTGCACTGCATCTTCTCTTTGTGTCCTCCGCATGCTCCTCAGTTGTCACGTTCACGCCATCGGGTTGGGCCGCCTGTTGCGTTGGTTCCGTTTGGGTCTCCTCTGGGATTGGCAGCTTTGTGGATGTAGAGCCGGAGGCGGGACCGCCTGTTGGAGGAACTTTGCCTTGTGGCTTCGGGCCCCTCTGGTGCCCTCGACCCCCAGAGCGAGCCCTCCCTTTGGCCCCCTTTCCCTTCCTCTTCCTCCTAAACACAAAGCACATCAATAATACTAATAATAATAATGTTCTGCCAAATTAGTGAAGGAGGATTGGTTTGATTTGTGTGTGTGCATATGTGTGTCAATTCATACAATCGGCACCTTTGTGCGCGGACATTGCACCTACGTGTTACCTATCTGTACTCTCATAGGGAGGTGTGAAAAAGGAAACCAGTGTGTACCTTGGAGCTCTGAATCCTGCAGTCTTCACCTCCTTTCCTCTGGGACACAGCCTGTCCTCCGTCTTTGCTCCGTCCTTTTCCTTGGCCTCCTTTGGGTTGGACGACGAACTCTTCATCTGAGACCCGCCGTCTGTGACCTCTCCGCTGTCTGAGGCTCCGGTGAAGGCTCTCTCTGGTGCGTCTGAAGTCGGGGTGGTGGCGTCGCTGTCTCCGCTCGCCGGTTTATTCTCCGGCGTGTCCTCAAAAACCGAGTCTGAGTGAGATCCGTGATCTGAGTGGCCCTCGATGACGTGGCCTGCCTTGTGTTCCGTCGACACATGGATTTCATTTGGGACAAAACTGTCTCCGCTCTCTGAGTCTTTACTCCTGAGGTCATCTCTCTCTCGCTCCCTGCCCACGCCCGGCCTCCTCTCTTTGGCCGGGCCATCAAAACAAGGATGGGCGCTTTCCAGGCCTGCGGAGTCCCTGCTGGTTTTATCTCCTTCGTCCGAGTCATGGACAGAGGAGGAGTAACACCTCCTCCCTCTGACAGGTTCAGCGGCTCCTGGTGGAGGTGGTACCTGGTCTCCTTTGGGTGTTTCTCCTCTTGCGCCATAGATGCCACGGAAGCTTCCTCCCCTCTCCATCCTCCAGTATCCCCAAGCTTTGCCCTTCCGGAGTTTGATGGCCTTGCTTCTCCTGCACAGAGGCAAAGTCTTGGTCTTTGAGATCCCATGCATCTCCAGGTACCTCTGCCTCGGGTCCACGCCTCCGTCGGGACCTCCTCTGGGCTCCAACAGCTCCACATAGTCCCCATCCAGCTGCGGGTTCCTCCCGGTCCGCCCGAGCCCATCTTCACTGCGCCTTCGCCGGGGAACGGCCGACTCTGAGTCCAGACCGTCCGGTGGTAAATCCTCGTCCTCCTCGTCCCAGGACCAGGAGTCCAGTTCTCCGGAGGACGAGCCACCCCAGCCGCCAACGCTGCTCCCGCCCCCCTCGCTGGGCAGGCGCTTGGACACGGAGCCGTCGTAGTTGGACATCAGGCCGAGCTCTTCGGACGGGTCGTGGACGAACTTTGGGTAGACGACCTCCTTCCACGGAAGACGAGCCACACCATCACATGTACTGACCAGGCAAGTGTCGAGGCCTCCTCCTACTGTGTGAGGACATTCATTTATACGTTTTTGGGTTTATTTAAAGTATACCTTTGTCTAAAATCCTTTGCTCACCTTCTCTCTTGTGTCCTCGTTCTTTGTTAATACTGTGCAGCCACTCCGTGGTGAACACCAGGGGGTGCTGGGACTCGGGTACCAGGACCTCCTGAACGGTGCGCCCCCCGGGTGCCAGGCATTTCAGGGCAAGTCGCGGGCAGCGCGTGGAGAAGGGCACCACCTGCAGGTAGAAGTCGTTACTGCGCAGGAGCCTCCAGTCCAAGGTGGAGAGCTGGACCACCACCTTCTCGCCCAGACACAGGGGCCAGCCGGAGTGGAGGAACAAGCAGCCCAGGTACTGAGACTGAGAAGAAGACAAAAATATGATCGTTAGACGCAAATATTGAATGCTCTCGCACAATCTGGCTCTTCCATTTGCAAACCACAGCCCACAGGAACCAGCTGGAGCTCTGCACGGTTGTGTTTTTGGCTCAGCCGCTCAGATGAGATTTTCTAGAACTAATACCGCACCAGCCATTCAGTAGCTGAACCGGGCACAAAGCCAGTGTGTCATGTGACTCACGCGGTGTGTGTGTGTGTGTGTGTGTTATTTTCTACAGTGTGAAACCGCCTAATGGGCATGGCAGTGTGCGAGAGGACTCTGGAAAGCTGCCGTGAGTTAGTCAGACACAGGAGGACGACGACCAGCTCTTCACCACGGCCGGCCCTCCAGTCACGAGACCAAAACAAAACAAAACAAAAACCTCCGTGAGCCCCCCTTCCCAACAGGCTGGGCCCTCCAGATGTGATCAAATGATTTGTCCTTACTCCAGCTCTCCTCCCTTACCTCTCTGCCCTTTATTCAATTTCTTCCCCTCGCAGCCTTCATTTAAGAAAAAAAAAGAAAAAGTCTGATTATGTGGAAATCAGCCTTCAAATATAAGCATGTGACTCGAAAAAAAAGAGAATAATTTTTTGTCTGTTTTTGGAGTCCGTCCTCCTCTGTCCATCCCCTCCTCCCTCGCTCGGCCAACTTCTCCCTCAATGTACCCCAGTGTTTGCTCCTTCTTCCCACAACTCACCCCCCCCCCCCCCCCCCCCCCCAAAAAAAAAATCCTCAATCACTCCACTATAATCTGCACAACTCCTGCATCTTCTGTTTTCTTTTTTTTTCTTCTCCCAGGCATGCAGTGAATGAAAGCCATGTTGGTTGGGTCCTTGGCCTCCCTCTCTTCTCCTCCTCCTCCTCCTCCTCCTCCGTTACTCATTCTTTCTCTCGCAGCAGTAACACGCTCACATATGGAAGGAATTATTGTCATGACTCACACAGCCGCTCGGCGACAATGAAAACACAGTTGGCTCAGAATGCTTGTGCACACATGTGTAACTTTAACAAAAACTTGGTGGAGGGTAATATGAGAAAGTTCTCAGACTCCAAAGTGTGTACATTGATTATCTTTGTGCGTGCGTGTGTTTGTGTGTGTGTGTGTGAGAGAATGAGAGGAAAACACAAGGAATGCTGCTCAGTATAAACATCAGCCTCTCATTTGTTGTGCAGTTATTCACCAGAAGCTGCATGTTTACTTGTGTGTGTGTGTGTGTGTATCCTCTATCCTACTTTTTTTGTGCGTCTGGGCGGGTTGTGTGAAAATGGACCGTGTGTCTTTTCATCCGTCTGCTCGGCAGGAAACCGCCTCTTTTTGTGTCTGAGGGGTGACAGCAGCCGGCTGGAACGGTGTCAGATTTCACCAGCTACTTTCCCATGTTTTACCGTCCGGCCTCGACCCTCCGCAGCGGTGCAGTTAAGTGATTTGTGAAGGGTCACGCGTGTGTCATATTGTGCGTGTGTTGAACTTTCCCCATTTTGTGTGAGCGGTTTTCCGTGCTTCTTGTCTTCTGCAGACTTTGACGCGCAGATCCCAAAAACTGACCAAAAAATTCAGCCTGACCTAAAAAAAATTATTAAAAAAAAACTATAATCAGGCAGACTTTTTGTTCGTTATAAATGATTGATGTTGTCTGATTTAAAAACTACTAATTGAGCTTTAAAGTATCATTTCTCAATGTTTTATTTTGATGGCCAACATAAAAAGGCTGATAACTTAAATTGGACCTGGAAATTGACCTTTGACATGAGGATTTTTTTTCTCAGATCGCATTTTCGCAAAAGTGACTAAAATGCATAAACACAACATGGAAAGGCCTCTGGTTGGACTTTTGTGTGTGTGTGTGTGTGTTGTCGTGCTCAGTGTGAGCGTGTGTCTCACGCAGGCGTGCTGCTGCAGTTTGTGCAGGAGATGCTTGGCAGGAACAAAGTAGTCCAGGAGGTAGCGAAGGCTGTCGTGTTGATAGGTCGTCTCCAGGACCGAGAAGACCTGGACACACGGGGACAAAAAAAAAACACACAACGTGAGTTCCGCATTGATACTCTGAGATACACAAGTGCACAAAAACAACAAGTTTGGCGTTATTCATATTATTTCATCAAAAGCCTTTTCCCATTGTGACAAAGACATTTTATTGGAAGCTGCATGGAAATTTGGAAAAAACACAATTTCCTAATTCCCGTGATTGTTAGCTAGAGATGACCTTATCTCAAAATAGAACATTTGTCTCTTGGCTTCCAGGGACATTAAGCTAAGATAGACAAAAGGCAAATATGATTCAGTTATTACAGCTTACAAAGAGTTTCCACCATGCACCTGTGAGCCATTAGAGGATTGAACTTTCTCACAATAAAGGTTACGACTCAAGAGGGGAAATAATGTGTCGTTTTTGGTCTAAAAAAAAAAAAGCAGACGGAGCTCCTGATTGGAGGAAAAAAGGATTTGGCTGTGATTGACAGGCTGGCCAGATTTAGTGTGCGTTGGTCTGCACAGAGCATGGCCTAACCATCCATCTGCCTATATTCCCAGGTTCCCGGTGGAGGTGAGGTGTACCTGGGAGAGGAGGGGCGGCGCCGTGCTCTCAAACGGAGGATACAGCGAGGAGAGCGCCCCCTGCACGCAATCCTCCATGGCCTCCGAACCCTGGGAGAACGAGGGGTAAGAAAGAGTTAATCCACAACCGGACACTGAATCCACTCTAATGTCTGTGTTTGTGTTCAACAGCCGACACGGCGCGCATTTTGCTGACACACACACACACACACACACACACACAGCCACTTCCTGTTGTATGGTCTGGGGAGTGTCAAGCATTTTCTTCAGTGGGTGTAAGAACCCCCAGAAGAAAAGAGTCCAGAAATCACGACGGCCAGTTAATACACAATACATACAAAAAAACACACACACCGTGCGTGCATACATAGTTGCACACACACACACACACACACACACACACACACACACAAATTCATTCAGCACACACACACACACTGTGAGGTGAGGGGTGACATAGCCGTGCACGCAACACACAAAGTGTTTATTTTTCGGCACTGACCGTTGCCGTGGAAACCTGCACTTTTTTTCTTGTTCCTTTACCAACTTCTCTCTCTCTCTCTCTCTCTCTCTATCTCTCTCTCTCTCTCTCTCTCTCTCCCTCCCTTCACATCTGCTTCTCTGCCTCTTTTCCTTTCCGTGTAGCCCCCCCCCCCCCCCCCCCCCCCACCTTCTCCTCCTTTATTCCCAGGACCCGCTCTCTTCTACAATTTTCTATTCTTTGAAAGCCGTCTCTCTTTGTTTCACCTCCATCCGACTCCCCGACTTGTCATCTGACAACAATTATGTCGGGAGTCTCCGCCACCGGCTCTCATATTGTGCTGAGCCACGACAATAACCGAAGGGGATGGACGGGGAGGGGAAAAAAAAAAAGCGGGATGGGGAGAACGGAGTGTATGGAAAAGAGAGAGGGAGCCAGGAGGGAATGAGCTAGTGTGGAGGCTCATGGAAGAAGAGAGCAGTTCAACAGTGCGTGTGTGTGTGTGTTTTTGTATACAGAGGGGGGTTGCGGTTGGCCACAGAGGAGGACTGAATGAGTATCAAACACAAGAAAGTATTTGAGACAAACTGCACAGTGTTTCTGTGACTCACAACTTTGTCTAAAAAGGCCCTAAACATAATAAATCCAAGTCTGAGAGAGAGGGATATGTATTTATTCCCCTGGAGGATGGAACAGAGGAAGGTCAAAGGTCACAGTGGGACTGAAAAGCCAGGCGATGGTCCGGTTGTGTTTCCTCCAAATTCTTCCATCGGTGACTTCGGCGCTTATGGCACCGATTGGCAGAGTGGCACCAGGCTCAAATTCCTGCAGATTTTACTCTTCCATAGTAACGGGGAGTGTAGGAGGGAAGTTGCACGGCCATTTCAGAAAAACAGCAAAAAAACAAAAACTGCCTCAGATGTTCCTGCAGAAGCACATGTTGTTTTTCAGAATCAAATTTGCAATTAGAGACTTATCTTTCAAGATATGCAAGTCTGTTTTCGTCTAATTCATCTCAAGAGAAGTTATGAAGTATATTTATTGACTTTTAATGCAAAATCAAGCAAAGTGAGTGCCTGGGGAGATAAATATATTTTTTTTTAAATGATATTCTGTGTAGACATGTATACAGACGGAGGTGTCGCAGACCATGGTAAACCCCAGTGTGCCGGGGACATGTTGTTATAGGTGTCGTGGTTGTTAAAGAGGTTCAAACGGCCTTTTGGCTCACTGACGGAACATATTGAGTCTCGTAAAATCACAGCGGGGGATTCTGGGAAACCAGCGAGGAACTTCCTCCTGCACCAGAGACCCTTTAAAAAGCATCGCACGCCAGTCGAGTTAATTCAACACAACACTGAATTAAAGTAAAAAAAAATAATAATAATAACCAGGGAGTGTCTATTGGGGTTCTATATGATCAGAGCCGACCCCCCCCCCAGATAAACTGGTGGTTTACACACGCCACTTAGCTTGCAACAATATTTACTTTGGACGTGTGATTTACAATTGCATGGCACCGGCACATTTCCCCCCCATCCAAAAGGTTGGAATTTCAATCTGGAAACACAATTCACAAGTTTTTTTTTTGTTATTTATTGAAATTGTTTATTTTCCAGGGTGAAGTTTTTTTTTTTTTGCAACGGAGCTTTCATATGTGTTCTGTCTGGGTGAAGGGTCACAATGATTTATATATTTTTTATCATTTCTCCCCTCCCACCTTCTCACGCTTTTTCTTTTTCATGAACAGAAAACGGCCCTAATAAGGTTTGTAAATTAGATTTCCTCTCAGAGCCTCTTGTGTGAAGCTCTTTGCCTCCACTTTAAGAAAATATATGTGTGTAATTCATTTCATCTTCATTTGGGCACGCCATGCTGTTGCGTTTAGTAAAACAAGTCGCCTGCAGCCAAAAACGTCTGCATGCAATGTTGTGTCATGCAACACGTTAAAATAACAGATTTTTTGAGTGGTACCAGTGTCAAAACATAGTCACAATACAAAATCCAACTAAAAAAAGTTTTTCAAACGTTTTCTGGCTATGCATAATTATGCATGCCTAACACAGGCCTTATAAACCAATGAGTGGCAACTCCATTCATTCCCAGGGTTATTTACAGCCTGTGGATGTTGAGTCACTCTAAAAGTGTGTGTGTGTGAGTTCCCTTGACATGTGCCACGTCACACAGGACAACAATGTGCATGAGTGTGCATCCTCACGATTGTCTGACAGAATCGGTGTGCATGTCATTCATGCGTCACACTTCCTGTTCTTTCTCTCCTGTACGTAGATTTAAGTGAAAGAGAGGCGAAGGTTGTCTTCCAATCAGACGCTTGGCACAGACAAAAAAAAAAGAACAGAGACAGGAAGAAATGTGCAGACAAATATGGGGCAGTGGTGATTAGGGCTCAGCAGAAATAAAAAAAAAATCAGTAAAAGGGGAATTGCTTTGGAATGTATGTGTGAGGGCTCAGACAGAGAGAGGGAAGAGGAGGAGGAGGCTGACCAGAGGGCTTAGATCGATGGGAAACAAGAGCAGCAGAAAGCTTGATAGAAACCAGATGAAGACCCCCACAGTGTATTCGACAGAAAAGATGGAGCAGAACGGAGGGAGTGATGGGAGAGGACATGGGGGAAAAAAATGGAAAAGAAAAAAAAAAAAAAAAAACAGAGGAGAAGGGGAAAAAATCAGAGTCAGGCAGACAAAGGAGGAAAAGAGGCCTGAGACTCATTTCCTTTTCTTAATCTGCCTGTATTATCTAACCTGAGCTACAGTCTCCTGAAGAACTACAGTGTGTCACCGAGTCCAGACACTGAGAGAGTGTGTGTAAGGAATGTGAGTGTGTGTGTAACCTGAACTGAACTATAGGTTACACATGATATGTCAGTCATAATACAAGATTTAAATCTGCCCGTTATATTCATATAATAATAATAATAATAATAATAATAATAATAATAATAATAATAATAATAATAATAATAATAATAACGATAATAATAATGCTAATGATAATAATAATAATAATAATAATAATAATAATAATAATAATAAAATAATAATAATAATAATAATAATAATAATAATAATAATAATAATAATAATAATAATAACAATAACAATAACAATAATAATGCTTGTAATACCAGTGAAATTTGTGTGTGTTTTTTTTTGTCTTTGTGTTGACAATGACAGGAAACTGGAGATAAATCCCTGTGACTGACAACATCACTGCTCCTGTCTTGGTCGACGTGCTGCTTGTTGCTACCGCTTTCATCAGACTTCTTCTTTCTTTTTTTGTTTTTTTTCTTTGGTCTGGACTAATGTGTACGTCCCATTAGAGTTTTTCAAAAGCAGAGCGCACCAGACAGAGGGAATGGAAATACCCTCGGCCACATACTCTTGGCAAAGGGACACTGTGGGTGTGTGTGTGTGTGCATGTTTGTGTGTGCAAAACTGTTTGCTGATGCATTTTAACACCTATGTGCATGTGTTAACACCTCTGAGCGAATATAAATAACACATCTATTCATATTCATCTTTTATTTTATTTTTAACACGTGCTGCTCAAGATTGTTGTTGTTCAACTTTAAGACTAAAATGAGGTTTCTGTTCATTTTCTGGTTGTTTTTATTTGTGTTCATTGTGTTGTCGCCTGTGCAGCTGTTACTGGTTTCAATCCCAAACCTTTTCCCCCGTTGACTTCTGATGAAGATGAAAACGGTATTGCACATGTTCTTCCTTCCCTGAAGCCCATGCCATCCCTTGTTCTTACTTTCTGTCTTTCTTTCATTTTTTTTTTCTCCTTTTTTTTTTTCTCGCTTCCCTTTTTTCTCCCAGGTCCAATGTGGAAAATGCGGCATCACCGAAACCACTGTTGCCGCCGTCCAACTCTCCTAAAATAAAATGTAGGCCCTACCCTCCTCTTTTATGACACTCTTTCCCTCTCCACTTCTCCTTTCTCTCTGCTCTCTCTCCCCCTCTCTTCCCCTCTCTGCCAAACTGCTCCACCCTGCACAACACACAGAAGCAGCAAAATAACCTAAATCTTCCAATCTTCTCTTCTTTTCTTTCTTTCATTGATTTGGTTCATGTGCTTGTGCCTGCTTGCGTGTGTGTGTGTGTGTGTGTGTGTCCTCTCCCAGCCTCTGCATGTCACTGATCACACCATCAGTGGGTGTGGATGGTAAACAAAATCCCAAGAGACACAGAGCTCTTTTTTCTCAACTGGGGCTTCTGATTCGCTGTGAAAATCAACCACAAAAAAATCACCACCGTCACACAATGTAAATCACACAGCTATAATTTGCTGTCGCTGTGTGTGTGTGTGTGTGTTTTTTTTTGACAACTCTGCATGTTAATAACAAGTAGTTGTAACTGCTGACTATACAGTCAGTTTCTGCAAAAATCACTTGCATGTTTTTTTTCTTAGCAGGACATGGTTAAAGTAAAATAGAGTTGGGGTGAGTTTTTAGAAGCAAAGCAAAGCATTCCAAGCATTATATACGTTAAAAATACACTATAAAGATTATGAGACCAAACCTATATGAAGAACTAAAAACTCTGTGATTTCAGCCAGACATAAGAGTCTAAAATTGAATATAAGCTCAGTACACAGGCCTCTTGAGCCCATAAATACATTTGGAAATGTTTCAAAAAGCAACAGTGACCACATCTATTCCTCATCTGAAAAGTGTTTTTGCATTTTCCCCCACTTAAACTTAATTCTCACATTAAAGAAAAAATAAATGTATAGGGGGACTTACCATGACTTCAGTCAGGAATTCCTACATAGTCCTCAGCTCCGCTTCCTGGATTTGCTTCCTCTCCACATTCTCCTCACTTCCAAACAGCCTCCATGATCCGTTATCCGTTTGTTTTACCCCCTTTCAGAGTCTCTCCTTGTCTGGGCTATCAGCGAGTAAAAACAGTCCTCCTCTCTTCCCTTCCACACTCAGCCTGGGAATGTCCAAGCTGGATTTTTTTTATTTTCCTCCCCTATCCGGCAGTCCACACTCCCCTCCTCTCTCCCCTCCCTCCCCTCTCCTCTCACCTAACAAGAGCACTACAGTCCCTCTGCACTCAAACTTTCCATTTTTCTTTCCCCCCCCCCTCTCTCCTGAGCTGCTCATATGAATAGACAATAAAAAGCCGCTACCCCACCCAGGAGTAAATTGCAGAGAAAAAAAACTCAGATGATTTATTGTCTGATCATTTGTGAAATTGCATTTAAATTTGATTTTGAATAATCAATTGAGAGGTAATTAATTGTGATTTAGCTCAATTTGATGGAAAGGATTGAAGTAATCAGTGAAAATACTTGGATGGGAAGTGGCAAAGTGGGTCTGTCTGTGCATGTGTGTTTATGCTCCAAATGTTTAATGATTTATGGTTGCCTTTTACAAATAGTTAATTTGCAGCAGAATGATTTTTTTTTTCTTCTAAATTCAACTTTTATAGTTAGTGTTTAAATGGGAAATAGAAATAGTGTTCTTATGGAGTCAATGATTCACTGAGCAGTTCAACAGCGACACCGTGTGTTTAATGTGTGTCATTGCAAGAGTGGAGAAGAGTTCCCTCATTTTACCTAATATTTTTGTTTTAATGTTTGCAATCAACTTTACCTTGTTTTATTTTGAATCATTTTGTAATGAGAGAGTCAAAAAAGGCTGATTAGGAAAAAATTTGCAATTTAGTTTCAGTGTGTCGTAAGAGTAGAGTCACTTGCAGGACAAGAAAAAACATGTAAATTCCCATGCCACTCAGTCTTTGGGTGTGCTTGCTTGAACTGCATCCAGTTTAATTTAAATAACTTTGATATCATTGTGTTCACTATGGTGACACACCTTCTTCAGGAATCCACAAAGCATTTGAGAAAACTGAGGTCAGAGAGGCCAAACTGCCAGTCAAACTAAACAAGTGATGATTATAAATAAAAAAACATAATTGCTTTTGACAAGTTGCCAAACAAGTTTGGTTTCCCAGCTCTCACAAAACCTTATTCTGATAAGAGACAAATATTAAAATGAATTTTGAGTTTTGAGGCAAAGCTGAAAACTCATTTAGAAATAGAATTTTGTGAAGAAGCTGTGCTTCTACACTGCAGACTAAATTATATTCATGAACAGCACATATCAATTATCATCGTAAGTAGTTTGCTGATAAGTAGATCAGATTACTGATGGATGCACGGATTATGATGGTGCCACCTGGATCTAGACTAAACTTTGTTTGGTGGTGCTGGTTTTAAACATTTTAAAAATATAAAACGGATTTGCCCTGAAAGCACATATTGTTTATCAGGCCTGAACATCCTTATATTTATTGAATTAACACATTCTCAAAATTTAAAACAATTAATACTTGGAAATAAGCGATAAATAAATAGAAAAAAATTAGAAAAAGGTCGATCATGTTGAGATCCGATGTTTGCCACGTCACTTCCGGGGACCATGTTTAAAAAAAAAATAAGCGCATCAACAACCGCTCGTGTAATGAGTTTGTTTCCTGCCGTGATGTGACACAAACAACACAGTTTGCGTGGAATATCTGCAAATGCGGGTGAGTGTTTCGTTTTGTGTGGAGTTCGCGAGCTGCGTGGTTTCTAACTTAAACCGAGCTTTTAAACCTAGCTCGCGTTAGCCGCGGCGATGCTAACGCAACGCGAACTATCTACGAACCGTAGTGCTGTGAGCCACTTGAGCCACGGATGTTGTGTTTGAGGAGACGTGTGTAATCCGCTATGTGACGATTGTGTTATATTAAACACAACTACAATGTCATTTTAATATAAAACGGTTACGCAGCATCACAAACAACAATGGATTGTTTTTGATGGTTGTGATTTCCCTCTGTGTCATGTTTTTTTTCCCCCATAATATTGAGTGTGGCACAGTAAATATAAACAGGCATTTGATTGATTGGAAAAAAAATTGGAATCAGAATATAACTTTGTTTCATTGTTTATTCAAAACTTTTTAAATTAAAACATAATGCAATATGCAAAATAAATTTCAACAATATTTGGTATCACAGATAGCATTTTTTCTGTGTCACCCGCACACACATGCACAAACGTGCATGAAAACATCAGCCAACCAAGGCTTCATTAAAAAAAATAAATCATAAATCATCTACATTACATTTACAAAATAAGAGTACACCTCTGCCATTTCATGGCCTCATTATGTAAAATAAAACAATCTTATGGGGTCCTTCATGAACTTACCAAGTCCTGAGATTCACGCTTTTGGTTTGAGTGGCAGCCAGATAAAGCTGGCGAAAGCCGGGTTTAAAAAGCCAGTACATGTAACATTTAAATAAAAACTTTAAAAAATATTTTCTTTTTTCAGATTCTGCACGGACGTAAAAGCAGTCGGAGGGCCGGAGATGATTGACCACGCGCCATCACTCCTACTTCCACAAACTGTGAGTCAATTTAAAAATAATAACAATCTGTGTCGAACTGTGTTTAGTTACTTTTTAAACAATATTGATGTGCATTTTGGAGCTTGCACATCATTTCATACATGATATGAAAAGGGTTCATTCTGTTTTTTCTTGTCTTGAGTTGCATTTTCCTCAAACCACGAACAGACCCAGGGCACCCATAGTGATCAGCAGAGCTGAAGGATGGAAAAACAACGATCATATAAACACAGTTGTTGCATAGAAGATGCTATGTATATATGCATACATATTTTAAAAAGTCTTATCTCTCGTTCTTACCTTGCATGAGTGATTGCTGGAATGTAACGCCATGAGCAGTGGTTGCAGGTGGAGCGGTGGTGGAGTTGGCCATGAGCTCATTGGTGACTGTGGCGTTTACGTTTGCCAGGTCTGCAACGCTGCCCCTAAATTGGCTGGTGGGGTTCCCCAGTCTCCCAGACGCTGGGTGAACAAAAAAAAAAGGAATATTATATTATCTGTGCTCGTCTCTGTGACAGTGGGACTTGGTAGTAGAGTGTTGAAAGTGCTGATGATATGTGTGTTTTTCTTTTATGTGTTGACTTACTGCTGTTGTAATCTCCGGTGGAGATTGACAATGTGACACCACTGGCTCGAGATGGTGAAGTTTCAACGGTGGCAGCAAATGTGCACTGGATCTTGCTTCCATTGACGCTGCCCTTGACGGAGTTCACGTTCAGCTGCAGAGCAAAGCGCAAATGTGTGGTTGTTGTTGTAGCCCATGTGAACACCGTGCCTCGGAATCGATTTAGCAGTAGGTTCGTGTTTGAGATTATTTTATGCTCAGTCAGACTCACCTCTGTCACAGTCAGCTCGCCATCGAGGAGGCGAGCGCTGAAGAATCGAACCTCGCCATTGTCGTTCGCGCATACGTAGGACGTGTCGTTGTCTCCCTGTTGTGCAAAAGCCAGTGACAGCACATGAGCTCGTGATATCCACACGTAGGGCTTAAAGCAAAATGCCACATGTGTGTTTTAGACCGAAATGACGTACCACTGTGGAGTCCGGTGACAGGGTGGCGGCGATGTAGCCGGCCGACTCTCCGGAGAGGCCGAACTCAAAGTTCTGACCGCTTATCTGCTTGGCAGAAAGGAAGAAACAGGACCCCGCCACTGAGGGGTCGCAGTCTGAGGGCTGCGAGGCACAGAGCTGCTGGGTCCCACAGTCAGTACTGGAAACGGGGGACTGCACAGGAGAAAAGAGAGAGGTGAATCACTGTGTCTCTGCTCACCACTGTGTAAGCCTTATTTATATGCTTTATTATTAAATTTTTTTTATTCTTTTTTTTTATGAATGCGTTTTTTTTTTTATATTTAGTTCATAATCATTGCCTAATATAAGTGGTACTTATTTGGTTGTATTTATCTTTAAAAATCCAATTTTTGGGCTCTTTTTTTTTTTTTTTTTTCACCTCAAGTTTGTCCACCGTGGTGTTCGGAGTCAGTGGGGCAGCTGTTGTCATCATAGAAGTTGTTGACGTGTTTGCCGGAGCAAGAGTAGTAGATGTGGACATGTTTCCCGGGGCAGGAGTAGTAGACATGGACATGTTTCCCGGGGCAGGAGTAGTAGACATGGACATGTTTCCCGGGGCAGGAGTAGTAGACATGGACATGTTGTGCGATGAAGCCGTTGTCATGTTCGCTGTTGGGACTGCTGTGGCATAGGTGGTCAAAGACAGCGTCACACAGAGGACAGTGAGCACCAGTCTGCTGTCCATACCTTGAGCAAACAGGGTGAGATTGTTGTGGAAGATGAATATTTTATTGTCACCAAACAGGAAACCAAAAAGCAACAATATTGAACAGGAATATATTTCTATCGACAGGCAAGCGTGTCTAAAATGTAATCGAGTTTTTATTTAAAGTGATTCATTAAAACAAATTCCAGATCTGAATTTCAACATTTTTGAAAGTCTTTAAATATTCTTAATTATTCACACGATGAGTTCATATTTGATTGAAATCATGGAGGTTGTCATTAATATTGGAGCTTTTGTCGTTTGGAAAAATTTGGAAGCATTTCTAAAAGTAACTCATGAACCTATTCCCATTAGAAAATGGCAATATTCTTGTAATCCTTGTTGTCTCAGCCTACCTGTAGATTTTCTTGTGTTAAATCCAAAACGATGGGTAAAAAAAACAAAACGGGGTGGAGCAGCCTCGGTGGTCGGTGCGGATTTGGGTTTCCAGGTGGTGTGAAGGAAGCTTTGTGGTCTGGTGGAGGCTCCCTGCTGAAGATGTGACACCTGTCCCTTCAGTGTCACTATTTAAATAAGGGAGTGAAGGCATCAGAGCCAACTCCTCTGACATCATGAAGGAGGTTTTTTTGCCGAAGGAGGGGCTAGATACTGCACTTTAAGGGTGTGTGTGATGGAAACTACACAATTGAACCTAGTCACTGTGCATCTGATCCGCTTACGTATGTCACAGGTGACCTAGTGTGAAATGTATTTCGGGCTCCCAGGGCCCCTGTTGTGGTGTTGTCATTCCCTTTCGTTGTGCAACTTCAGATTGTTCCATCTGTGTAAATAGGAATATTGGATCTTAAATCTCCTTTTTTTTTTGGGGGATAAAAAAACATCTTTCACATGTTGAGTGGCGGTGGATTGTTAAGCGTCGACTCCCGTGTCTCCAAAGTGTGTTTTTTTTGTTTATTGTTGTGAGGGGTAACGACATGAAGAACACAGATTGTGCGCGTGTGTGTGCGTGCACGTCAGAGTCATGAGGCCAGTCGCACAATGTCAAAAACTGGTTTGTGAACGGTAGTTTGAGCTCCTCTGTTTGCTTCAATGTCCCCATTGTGTGGGCTGGTTTCTGAAGGAACATTTGCCCTCGCTAATTACAGAAAAGGCAAGCCCAGGCAACTCTGAATAATAAGCCTACTTGGATAGTGGCAGTTATTCTCTGCACCAAAACTGTACCCACACCGGAGCACTTTGGTAAAGTGATATTTTAGCTATTGTGGCAGAAATGCATGGGCCATCAACTTTTAAAATCAGTGCATTTAAAGAAAAAAAAAATGCAGTTTATTTGAAATGGATCCGCTTAAAAAATAATAATAATAATAATAATATATATATATATATTGTTACAGAGGTGGGCTGCTGGGTCAAAGCACTTTGACAACAAGATTGATGTTCTTCTCTCATTGGTTACCAAGAGACAAAAGACTTTTCTATTCAAGACTCTTTTAGATGTTTGTCCCTCTTGTCCATCCTGTTGGTTATGTGTTGTAATAAAAAAAAAATCCTTTCAAATCGATGTGGTTATACATCTGGTTATAGAGGATGAATGATTCATTTATTAAATGTTTTCAGGAGACTCTGACTCTAGCGACCGGTACCCTGCAGGTTTAAATTGTTGTGCAAAAATCCTTTGTATTCAATAGAATTATGAAGTCAGGTGGGAAATCGCGATTAATAATGAACAGAAATACAGATAAGTTTCTGTTCCAACAACTTTGAAATTTCCCCTCGGTGTTTGGGGAAAAAAATTATGTCGAAAAAACGAGGCAAGCAATTACGGTAATTACGGCCTCATTTGCTTATCGCTCAACCCGAATGGTGTCATTTACAAGTAAAGGCACACGGACGAAGGGATTTTTGGAGCCACGATGAAATGAGAAACAATAGCAAGACGTATGACACACACACACACACACACCTGATACCCGAAAGTCTCAGCTGGGCCAACCGGTTTGGTTTGGCCTGGAGCTGAAAGGTCTTGGGTTTTTTTCTCCGGTCATGCTCATGTGGTGCATCAGAAAGTTTGTCACTACGGAAAAGAAGAAAAATCTCCGATGGGCACGTATAGTCATCTTAGCTTGTCTCTTTCTTTTTTCTCGAAGTGTCCGGGACCCCGACCAACCCCGCTGGCCACCTGGTTGCAATTTACATTCATTTTCTTTCTTTTATGAAACGCAAATTCACTCCCATTCCTTTTCAACCTGGGAGTGAGACGCCGGTTGGACGTCTGTTTACACTGCGGCTGTGTCGGGACTAAATATCACCAAGCAAATCGCGAGGCAGTGTGTTATGGCTGGCTCATGTCGTTTATATATACATAAACTTCGGATGGCCACATGCCACCAAACAAAAGTCAATTAATGAACTTTTGACAATGGGCTCACTGTGGTGTACAGTGGAACCACTGAGATGTGGCAGAGCAGGATATTTACGGCCTGTGTGCATACATGGCACCTGACATCGTGCGATTCCAAGTGGACATCTGCCAACTTGCTGGAAGTGTTTGAATTGCTCATGAGTCGAATTTAAAATAGTGGAATTTGATTCCGCCATAGCTCTTTTCTAATCGAGGAGTGAGGCAGCTTGGCTTGAATTCTCAGCTCACAGGCATTAATCGTTTTAAAGCACTCGGGGGGGCCCTTCGGGGTGGGGGGGGGTGTGTGTGTGTGCCGAGGGCCCGTCACACCTATTTTACGCAACACAAATATTTGCTCGCCTGCTGTTTTCCCAGCCGTTTATAGAGATGGTCTGTCCTGATGTTCCCGATAATCGTTGGCAATCGAAAGCAGAGGCCTCCAGCTCCACGTCGTTTGTTTTGTGTGGAAAAAAAAAGAGAGCTCAGTGATTTGATTTGGAGTTTTGTGATTTTTTTATTATTATTCATTTTTTTTTAATGTTTTCATTTTATTTCAATTTTAATTTGGATTATTTCTATCATCCTTTAGTATTTATTGTTGATTGCCTTGGGTTGTTTTTTTTATCCTCTAGATTTGAAGGCATTCTCAATGCAGATAAATGTGTGTGTGTGTGTGTGTGTGTGTGTAGTAGTGTTGAATGGGATGCAGGTTACACAACGCTGGCATGTTCCCTGCATTACAACGCTGGCATTGTTCATCATGCCGCGTTCATACCGCGCAAGGGTTGGTCAGGCATGGCGTGTAATATCGTAACCGGCTCAGCCGATATCATGGCTCCAAGTTTATGTTAAAAAAAAAAAGTTGCGGCACTTTCCATTCATGCGGTAGGAACGAGAGAGTCACTTAAACTTTGTTTGTTGGCCTCATCTCTAATTATTGGAGTATCGCTCTCCAGTTGGTAAGCCACGAGGGAAAGCGCATGTGGCATTTGGCTGAGCCCTATTCATCAGAAGACTTCCTGGTTTTGAAACAATGAGGAATCCAGACCAAAAAAAAAAAATCCAGCTCCGCGGCATTTTACCCGAGTTTTTCTCGGCAGGAAACTCGAGCTGACGGGCATTATGCAGATTTCACCCCTATCTCCGCATCTCCTGATTATGGTGACACATCCGTCTCGGCAACCTGTCAACAGTCGTAAAAACCGGCCGCTCGGGTCCGACCGGCCTGGACGCGGTGCGACGGAATTCATTGGTTGACTCGAACTATAGTAATCCCGTGTGTGTGTGTGTTTTGGCCCGAGAGTGTACTCTCAGCCAAAATATTTTTTTTTTATTGTGTCGGATTGTTGCCTTCCCCTTTAAATGGGTTGAAAATTAGGTTTAGGGGGAAATTCAGTTTCAAGTTGAAGGCGAGGGGTCGGCGTGGGGCATTGTGAAGCCTCTATGGCGAGGGGAATGCGTTGTCGTTGTGTTTCCTTCTCGGCGCGCTGCCTTTTTGGCTTCATGCGAACCGGAAATTCTAGCGCGTGAGCCGAGGCTTGTTGACCTAAGTGGAGAGTCAACACATTCTCTGGCCACATCCGTGTCGTCAAGGACCAGAGGGGCGTGTTGTGTCACGGAAAAAAACGATAACAACACCATCCATCGGTGTGGTTGTCATTTGAAATGTACATATCTAATTCAGAAAATAAATGGGAGTTAATGATTTAATTGAAGAGGCTATTGTCTGGCAGTCCAACCCGAGACGCAAGATGCCGTGGAGTTTAGTCGTTGCAAATGAACAATTTAAATGTCCTCGTGAAACTGTTAATCATTATTTCTATTATTTCCCTTTGAGTTTTTTTTTTTTTTTTGTTGCCATGTCACGCGTCATGCCGTCTTTTGTGCGCTTACTCAAGCTTTCTTTTTCCGCGCGTGTATTCCCATGGAATACATTCTTCCTTTCATCTCCTTTTCTTTTCATTTGGCCTCTTCCTTCCGACAAGTGACGTATCGCTATGCGACAACAGAGACCAGGAAAGAAGTTTCAACGATTTTTATTATTTCCAATTTACAGGCATTTAAAAAGAAACCTTCCGTAACTTCGAGTTTAATCATTCAAATACTGCTATTTTAATATTAATTTAAATAAAGAAATATTCTAAATAGGTTCCTATGACGCAGCTGTGTAAAAAAATAACGTTTGTCATGTCAGGCAATTGTTACGATTAACCGTGATGACCATGTTCCTAATGTAATAACCGCCTCTTCATTCTTCAAGGTCCACCAGTTTCTTCAGGTCAAACTTCAGTTCCTCCTCCTCCTCCTCCTCCTCCACCTCCTCCACCTCCAACCCGTCCATGGTCTTCTGCAGCTGCTCCTTCATGCGGTTCAGATGCAGCAGGCCGTCCTGCAGCTCCTTGCACACCTCGCGGATTTTGGCGGCAAAGTCGGTCTTGGCCCCTTTCCTCAGCTCCGCGGAGTCCTTGGCCAGGAAGAAGAGGTCCAGGGCCAGGAAGAGGCCGGACATCACGCCGGTGGTGACGCTCATCACCTGCGCGGCCTTGGCGGCGCCGCCGGCCACGCTCAGCACCTGCACCGTGTTGATGAGGCTCTCGGTGTTGATGACCAGCGCCTTGCCGGCGCGGCCGCCCTCCTTCATCACGTGTTTGACGTTCTGGTTCAGGTGCTTCTTGGCGATGCTCTCGGCGTACTGCTCAAAGTCCCACTCCTCCAGGGTCTCCATTCCTTCCTGTCCAGGAGGAGGAGGCAGAGATTTAGTCACATGGGCATTTTTTTTATCTATCTGCAGGTGTGAAGGTTCTCAGTCTGCAGGAGACATTTCTCCTCTTCATCTAGGAGGATTCTTCTGCCTCCAGGTAATTACTCTCCTCTGATTGGTCCAATACTTAATGAGACAGAGACACACACAGGAAGACAATGTACTGCACACACGTGCACCCACCTGCAGGAACTCCAGGCACTCCTTGATGTCCCTCATCTCTTCCTCGTAGTCCTGGATCATCTTCTCCACCTTCTTGCGGTCCGTCTTGGAGTGGACCGTGTCCGTGATGTTGGCCGAGGCGGACGCCAGGCCGCCGGCCGTGGCCACGCCGATGCCCACGGCGGTGACGATGAGGGAGGTCCCCGCCGTGAAGGGCGCCAGGATGAGGCCGGTGATGGTGGTGATGGAGCCGGCCACGCTGGCCACCCCGCCGCCCACGCTGGCCGTCACCGTCTTCTTGTGGAAGTGGTCGGCGGCGTCGGCCAGGCCCAGGAGCTCCAGGATCCTCTGCTGCAGCGAGGCGCCGCGCTGGTTGAAGAACCGCACGAAGAGACGCGCCGACATGAAGACGCGATCGGCCGCGTCCTCCACCACCCTTGAGAGCGGGAGACGAGAAGAGGTACCAGAGAAAGGCTTTATTTTCATAATACTGAATACTTTTGCCTGATCCATTTACATCCTCTATTTATAAGTTGACTCACTCTTCCGCTTGAGCTTGGTCGTCCTGGTTTGCGTTCCACTCGTCCCATCCTAGCGCACAGACACGCGACCGCGGCAAGTTTGAGCCTGGTTCAACCATTTACTGTTGATATTTAAATGTCAACCTCACTTACCGTCTACTGTCCTCCACCACGCCAGAAGGCCATCTTCGTCCTGGAAATTGGACAATTTAAAAAATATATACAAAGAATTACCCATCAAACCTAAATTGATTGGACTGGTGTTTTGAGTGTGTGATGCACATACGTCCAGAGGGTCCAGGTCTGGTCCCTCACTGAGCACTGGTGCTTCTGCCATCTGTAGAGTCTGAACCTCAACAACCTCCTCCTGGAACACAAAGGAGACGCACAGTGTTCAGGAGTGAGTGTTGAAGCGCACGCGCGCGCACACACACACAGTTGAATCCTGTTGGTTGAGACTAACGTTAATTATCAAGAGGAATTTCAATTGAATAATTAACCTGGATGAAGTTAACGATGTTCCGTCTTATCTCATTGGGGCACAGATCAGATCAGTTGATTTAAAAAAAAAAAAAAAAAAAACTTTAAAGCCAGAGGAAGAAATATCTCGGCGCAGGGTCGTAGCACTTAGGGAAAGATTAAAAATGCCCCAAGCAAAAAGAGTTTCAGTCTTAAATGAGTACCAACCGGTTAACCAAAGGCGTGTTAAATAATGTTTATGCTCTTAACAATGAATTGTAACATTTGGATTCGAAATTTAAATGTGTCCACTCTTGTAATTTCCGCATTCAGAGTTCAGAGTCATTTTAAGCTGGCCTTGGGACTCACCCCGCGAGTGTCAGATGCTGCAGCTGTGGAGTTCTGTGGGCCAGAAAATAATAATAATAATAATGATAATTAACAGTGATAAAATGTTAAGACATAGACTCGGCTCCGGTGGAGAAAAGACTAGTTATATTGTAGAGGGGTTCATTACCTTGGTCCCAGATCCAAACAGTGCACCGGGCAGAATCCGCTTGAGTCTGAAAGTCTGGCGGGTGAAGAAGAAACATATTAGAATGACACTACCAGCAGAAGTCATTGACACGGTTAATGAACCTGTGTCACGTACCATGGTTTGCTTCTTGGGAGCCTCCACGGGTGGGTTTTTCACATCGCAGCCGGGGTTGGAATCAACGTACCAGATAGACTGGAGAGGTTAGGAAGGGTTAGGTGGGTCACCACAATTCATCATTCAATGTTCACCCGCGCTGGCTTGTAAAAGGTCTCGCACAAAAAGCATCAGACAAGGTCACCATCCAGCGTTAGTTAGACTGTAAACAGTGATCAGCCAGGTGTGTGTTACCTCTGTGAATCATCAGTCCCTTGGCACAGCGTTAAATCAGAAACACAATGAATACACTGTTAACAATTGTGTTCATTGAAAAACATCTTCTATCTGGATCCTTTTTTTTTTATTTTAATTGGAAATGATGAAGAAATGTACTTAAATGTCTTACATGTCTCTCTATGGTGCCGTCATCCAAGCTTTCAGAGCTGGAGGAGTGGTCGCTCTGAATATCCTGGTTTTCCTGAAAAGAAAACGGAATAGTGCAGCTCATTGTTCTAAAGTTAAAAAAAAAAACAGTCAACAGGTTAGGTTGACATGCATAGCTAAAGAAATTGATATGTTATCAGTTGTTATCATTTCTGGCATCTTTGCAATCTTGTTATCAATACTAGATATACAGGAAAATAAGAAAATTCCACATATTCTATGATTATTGCGATGTCACCATTTATCTGGTAGCCTTTAAAGTTTTTTTTTGACAAATTAAAAAATCCCAGTAACTCTACCGGAGTCTTGAGTGAGACAAGTGCAGTGGGACCCACAGAGTCCGTCTGGCATTCGTCTGCTGGCATCTGAATCACAACCAAACAGTGGATTAGTTTAAAAAATAAAAATAAAAAAAAGTATTCAAGTATCAAATGTCTCAGCTGCTCTTATTTCAAAAAGTGAATCTCAAACTGTACCTGTGTGTGAGACTTAAAGGGGTTCACTTTGTGCATCATCCCTTTGAACATCCCCTGGTTCTGAAAAGAAAGTTGTCACAACATACATGTGTTAATCCCACCATGCCATGTTTATTTTTATTTTTTTATAGATGACCACATAACAGCTGACACATCATGATAAATGACTAATATGTGGAGCAGTGAATAGGTGAAGGGGGATTATTGTCTCTCCATTGGCGCCCTCTTGTGGTAAAAAGGAGAATAGATTCAAGTGATGTCACTTCAGGTCCCAAAAATCAGCATCTAAAACATGGCTGAACTTTTTTTCTTTCTTTTTACTTCTCTTTCCATTTTCATCTTTGTTATTTCTTCAAATCTGGTGGGTTGAGTTAAGCCCTGTGACAAAGTGAATGGTCATCATACCTGCGTCTCTGCCAAGCTTCCGCTGCTGGAGGAAAGCCCCGTGTGAAGAGGCTGCGTGTCCGTGTCCTGGACACGCATCGCATGTAAGTATGAAAAAGTTTAAACTGAGAATCTGAAAGTGTTTGATGGTTAAATTCTTCTTCATCATCATCATCATCAGATGAACAACTCGTACCTTTGGCTGGGAGGATTTGAATGGATTTACTTTCTGCATCATTCCTGAGATCATCACTGGATTCTAAATGACAAACACATCATGAGAACTTGAAATGAATCCCAATTAGTAATTGCGTGTGTGTTTTATATTTAAAATGTTTGATGAGTGGATCATGCAGAACACAGCGGACCCGTTTGGCCTGAACTTCTTTCCCGGCCTCCTGTGGCTCGGCACATTCTTCTTGAGGATCATTCTTTGGCACCTGCAGAGAAAAGTCATGGATACGTTTTTTTCTGTTTCTTCTGTCTTATTAATTATAAAATGTATGTCACTTTCCTGTATTATTTATGTGACTTTAATTCACTAAAATGATAGTAATAATTTAAATCAATCAAGCTTATAATTTTATCCCTAGAAATCAAAACTACATTTCATTTTAATTTTTTATTAAATTCTCAGAAGGGTAACCTGTGCGGAGGACTTGAAGGGGTTGACTTTCTGCATCACTCCTTTCAACACACCAGGGTTCTGAAACACAACAGCATGGTGTGCATCACCAGGTGAATATATTTGCATATATACAGAACACTACCATGCACTTGCACCAGTAAGATACTGGTGGAAGTCACCTCACCATTTAACCAACCAACTATAGAAACGTACTAAATATATACAGGCAATGAAACTTTATGATGCCATTTTCTTGCTTGTTTACAACTGAGAAACCAATCCTGAATGGATTCTATTATAATCTAAGAAATTGACTGAATAAATGACATCGTAGTTTCAGATCATATCCGTTCTCTCACCTGCTTAGAGTCTGAAACTCTGTCCTGCTCCAGTGACTCTGACGATGGAGCTTTAGAAACCTGTGTGAGAGAAACAAGGTGATTGGACAAACACACACACACGCCATCTTATTACAACAACACGCACACAATCAAGTGTTACCTGGGAGGTTGATTTGAAAGGGTTGACCTTCTGAAAAACCCCTTTCAGCTTACTGGGGTTCTGAAATACAAGTTTGACACAGAAGCGTTTCACCCACAGATTCTAAAGGCAGATTGTATTGTTCCGAAGCAGAATAATAACTGTAGAAATTTGATCCGACTTCCTCTCACCTGTGTGGATTCTGTTCCCTGTTCCAGTGACTCTGAGGAGGAAGCGTTGCTAACTTTGGTGGCGCCCTGAGTAAAGTCAATACATGTTGGTGCATGTGATTCTCCACAAAGAGCCCAAAGTTCTTTTTTAAAACGGTGCCTTACCTGTGAAGTGGACTTGAAGGGATTGACCTGCTGCATGACTCCCATCACTCCAGTCCGCTGGGGTAAAAAAAAAAAAAGAAGAAAAGTAATTTCAATATTCAATCATTAAAATGCACCAAATTGTTTGATTATATTTCAACAATATTGTCGAATAAATACTTTGAAACCCTCCTTATGCCTCCTTTAATACAATAAAAAAAAAATGTGGATCATATCAAGTCTCACCTTGCTCTTTGTGGTGTCATTGTTGTTCTCCTACAACAACCAAAAAAATAAATATATACATATATATGTATATCTGCATCACTTATTTATATATATATATATATAGTCAAAAACGTGTGAGACCAAGTTGTGTGTTTGGATTGGATTTGTGCGTATTGTGCCATTCATCCAATCGGGAGATACAGTATATTTACCTGCGAGGCTGCAGTTGTGGCCGTTTCCTGTCTGCTGCTCAGACTGTGTGTGATGGGATTGTCCGGCTCCTGGTGGTGAATGACAACATCAGTTAACGCAATCACACACACACAATGTCCCACTCACAAACGGCTGTTCCCATGTCCTCCTCACCTCCTTGCTGGGTCTCTCTTTCTCTCTTCTGAACATGTTCATACTAAAAACAGGAATCCAAACATATAAACATTGTGATTCACAATAATGGTGTTTTGATGTCAACACACTCACACACCCAATAAACTGTGCAAATATTTGCAAATTTACGGTGTAGCTTTTTTTTTTTTAGTTAAAGTGTTTGTGAACATGTATGTGATATTTAATACATCGGCTTCACTTGCATCCATGAATTAAAAAAGTAATTCAGTATTTTTAAACCTTATTTCACACATCACGTGGTAGCGCCGTCCATGACGTCACGTGCAGCCACACTGACGAGCGGAAGCGAAGGTGATGGATTACGGTGAAAATGTGTCGATTCAGTGAAGATTTGTTCAACGTAAATGAGACGAATCGTAAAACACACTTAACTTTGCGTGACGGGACGTTTTAACGTCACTTTAGTTTAACGGAAATTTCACAAATGAAAATGAATCTTTAGATTGGCAGAAATTCAAACTGAGTTTGGTTTTTCGTGCTAAAACGCCACCGCCATCACACAAACCAATGTTTGACATTACACTAAGATGATCTGAGTGTGTGTTTGTGTGTGTGAGCTTACCTCAGTGTGGAGTCCGGAACAACAACATAACAGAAACAACAACACAAACTGTGTCTGTCCTTTACTTCCCCGTCAAACTGGTTTGCCCATAAGCTGGGCGGATCCTAAGGGAGTTTCGTTACAGGACGCAAACGCTCCGGTCACAGGTGCGGACATCAACGAGTCACACACAACGTGTCCGGTACCGTTTCCCACAGCGTGTCTGGTTCCGTGTCCGTGGTATTAATACAAATATGAATACTGTTGTGGTGGCGTCACCCATAATATTTTTTGTATATCTTTACAAATACATTTCTACGATGGCATTTTATTACCTGCATCTTACTTTATTGTTATTATTATTTCGAACTTTATTAAAAAAGAAAAATGCAACTTCTTGTTTGGTCTTTATTTTAATTTTTAATTTATTTTTTTTGTATTTTTTTTTACTCCTGAAAGTGGTAACACAGCAGGTTCAATAATTTAACCCGAGGGTTGGAGTTGTGTTGTTGGGTGCATGAGTGTTTTTGCTGTGGAATATCTTCAGCTTGTATTCAAAATCTCTGATTGATGTTGTAGTGTCCACTCCTCGCCACCAGATGGCGCCAGTGCTGCACCATCTTGAACGTGTCAGTCTGAGTTGAGATTAAGTGGCAACTTACAAATAATGTTAAAATAAAGACAGTGAAATGATTCAAAATCGTTTTCTTTATTTCCCACGAAAACATACATACAGATATGGAAAATAATTGAAACATAATCCTGGCAGCGCCATGGAAAGTAAAACAGGTCGATTTCAAACCAACGAACAAGAAGCGTCAACAGGAAGTAGCCATCAGCTGGAAAAACAGCTGCTAATGTTAAAGGTTAACCACGATGTTTAAACATATACAACTATAGAAGTTCAAACAATGATCCAATATCCCAAAAGTTCGTTTAATCGGAAACAAATCCTCAATGTTATGGCTGTGCCCCCCCCGTTCCCTTCGTTGGTCCCGCCCCTGTCACAGCTGATGCCCATCACAGCAATCAGCGTCACTCCCTCCGTTGGTCCCGCCCCGTCACAGCTGATTCCCAATCAGGATCACCTGTTGAGAGTAGTTTAAAAGCTAACTTGCCATCTGCAGCTGGTTTATTGTTGAGCGGTCCTTTGGGCCTGGCTGGTAGATAGTTTCTCTCCAGAAGTTGTTTTTTATCCGGCTGTTTTTCGGTTGTTAGCGGTTAGCTCTTTTGGTTCGTTGCCTCTGTAGAGCTTGTGGTGTGTATGAGTGTAGTTTATCTGACGGGATTTGGTTGTTAGCGGTTAGCTCTTTTGGTTCGTTGCCTTTGTCGAGCTTGTGGTAGGTGTGTGTGTGTGTGTGTGTGTGTAGTTTATCTGACTGGTTTTGGTTGTTGGTGGTAAAGGTGTGTTGTGTTTGACACGTTGGTGCACATGTATGAAAATGTCTTGTGTGTATGGCGCTTTAGATCTCCGTTTTTGTCATTGAACTGTAAGTTTGGTCAGGCGGTGGTAGCTGCCATGTTGTGGTTGACTTCTGCGTGGAGCTATGGAGTATGGGGTTTTATAAGTATTGACTCTTTACCTTATTTTCCTTTGTCTGTTTTTCCTTTTCCCACTTTGCCTATTCTGTCCCTGTGTGAGTGTTGTTGTGCGCGCGCGCGCTTTTGCGCGCGCGCGTGTGAAAGTGTGTCTGTGTGTATGAGATTGACTTTGAAATCTAAGTTTTGTTCTTTGTTTTAAAGGTGGTGATTCTGCCATGTTGTGGTTGAAGACTTCCACCCGGAGCAACACGACGTGGGGGAGGGTAAGTATGGTTTCTTTAAAAATATTTCATACACACTTATTTTGTGTGGTGTTTTTTTTCTTTTTTTTTAACGTTATTCTGTAGTGTTTTTTTTTCTCCAGGTGCTGTATCGTCCATCTTGTGGATGAGGATTTCTCCCTTGAACTTAATAATGTGTAAGTATGGTTTCTTGAAAGTATTTAATCTATACCCCCCCATTTTTTTAACTGACTTGCTTTGTTTTGTTTTTTTCCTTTCCAGGGTGGTGCATCTGCCATGTTGCGGTTGAAGATTTCTGCGTGGAACTTCAGGACAGGTAAGTATAGTTTTTTTTTATTATTTTTGGTATCTATATATATGTATATGTATATGTATATATATGTGTGTGTGTGTGTGTGTGTGTGTGTGTATATATATATGAGAGATTAACATTTTTGTGTAGTGTTTTTTTTTTTCCTCCCCTCCCAGGTGGTGTATTGTCCCCGTTGTGGTTGAAGACTTCTGCCTGGCGCTTCAGTCAGGTAAGTATGTTTTATGTATATATTTTAAATATATATTCTCATGTATTTTTTAATATCCTTGTATAGTATCTTGTCTTGTTTTTGCAGGTAGGGATTCTGCCTGGGGCTATATGACAGCGGTAAGTATGGTTTCTTTAAAATTATTTAATATACATTTTCTCGTGTAGTATTTTTTTTTTTTTAACATCCTTGTATAGTGTTTATTTTTTTCCAGGTGGTAATTCTGCCATGCTGTGGTTGATGACTTTTGCCTGGAGCTTCATGTTGGATAAGTATAGTTTGTTTTTTAAATATTTTCTCTTCTCTTTTTTCCTTTTCCTACTTTGCCAGTTCTATCCTTTGTTGTACATATGTGTTGCAATGTTTTTTTATTTGAAGATTTAGAAGGTGGTTGTAGTGATTACAAAGAGTTTTATAGGGTGGCCTGTGTTTTTAAAGGACACACATTTGCCATGATGTGGTTGAAGACTTCTGCTTGGAACTTCGTGCCAGTTCGGTATGTTTTGTTCACGTCGACTATTCAATATTATCTAAAAAAAAATTGAACATCCTTGTATTGTGTATTTTTCCAAAGTGGGGTATCTGCCATATCGTGGTCAAAGACTTCTCGTGGGGGTAGGTGACCAGATGTTCTGCAGTGAAGTGGCTGTTCATAGAGGCTGCAGGATGACTGCGCATCGTGAATCCTAGATTGAATATTTGGCCAGATGTTTTGCCAAGAGTTGATGTGATGGAAAAAGTTGTACTTGGAATAAAAGGTGAAAGAGATTGAAGTGGCCTGTGTTTCCTCTCTGTTGTTTTGCATGTGGAGGTGCCCGTTTGTGTGTCATGGGTAAACGTTGGCTGTGTGGGGGGGCAGAAATGGGATTGAGGTGGGGAGAAACCCCATAGCATCGCATGTGGGCCACAATTTGAGAAACAGTCATTTGATAAAGGACTACAAAGAAGTTGCACTTCAAAATATTCATGTACACAAGTCCATGTTCGAACAGTGTGCGTCATATGACCGCAATAAGGAAATTTGTTTTCTCTTTACACAAATGCAAAACGACAAACAATTGAAGTATCCCTGATATATCATGACACCATCTGCAATTCTTATCCTTTCACAAACATCTCAAGTTAACTTTAAGAATTAAAAAATTGTTTAGAAGGAATGTTGGGTACTGTAATTATTTTCTTAGAGATATCAAATCTATAAGATGAGAATATAATATAATATAATCAATATAATATAATCAATAAACTTGGTTTATTGATTTAATTTAATAGTTTTGTGGGTGTGGAATGAATGTACCTGTGGTGGAAAGAGGATTTAGAGCTGCTCAGTTTCTTTGAGGCCGAATGGAATTGGTGCCACTGTGTTCTGTGCCCTCTCCGTCTAAAAGCCGAAAGTTTCATCAATCAATAAACCACGTTAAAGATAATTCCGTTACACCGTACCTTTCCCACTGTCTTCAAAACTACTGATGGTTCCGTAGACACCCACCTTATCTGGAGAGAATGAAGATGAATAAAAATGAACACATTATTATAAATGGCTGAGTGGTTCCAGGAAGAGAGAAAAAAATCTGGAGAAGTTTTGGAAAAACAGTCTGACCTGCGAGGAGAGACGAATACACAGGCGCCAGAGTTTGGTCTGGCTCCGGTGCGGCCCTCTGTGCTCGCTGACGGCATGGATCTATGGAAAATAAATAAATAAATAAATAAACATTACATTTAATTATTTACGATAACCTCTTTTTTTTTTTTTTCCAACTTCTTTTCAGGATCACAACGATTCAGAATGGTTTCTCACCCTTATTCTTGATGAAGAGAATCAGCAGTACCAGACAGATGGTCAGCAAAACTCCAGAGAGTCCCAAAGTGAACGCCAGCGGCATTATGGGAGCGCTTTCAGGTTTTGGCCCTGCCAAAAAATATATTTTAAGAAAAAAAAAGAACATATGCAGAGTTCGATTTGAGTGAGATTAAAAAAAAATAATAATAATAATAATACTAAATCATAATCCTGGAAAAGATTGATTACATGTTTTCTTTATGAATAATTTTCATTTAAACACTGAATATTCCAAATATTGTCTTCAGCTTTTGATGCATGTCAAATGTTGCTGATTTATTTAAAAGCGAACGAACGCACTTGTAGCCGGGACGAGGACCGCGTTGCTGAACTCTCCCGAGCCAGACTCGCACCAGTACACGGAGTCGAGGGCGTGGAAGCTGTGGGTGGTGCAGGTGGAGGCCTCCATGCTCCGCCAGCCCTGACACAGAGACGCCTGGCTGTTCCCGTCCCACCTCCTCACTCGCCACACCGTGGCGTTTCCTCTGCAGCTCAGGGAGATGGAGTCAAAGTCGGAGAGTTTGTCTCCGTCATGGCTCAGTTGGAGAGTGGCTGAGTCCGAGGCTGAAACCCACAATCGTGCACAAAAATCTCATATTGCGTTTTTTCTGCAAGTTGTGCAATAGACCCAATCTCTCCCGAAACTAAGACTGATTAAAAAGAATTTAAAAAAAAGTGGATGATATCTGTTCACATTTCTCAGTTTATATATTCAAAAAAAAGAAAAAAGAAAAAAAGCATTGGAACCGACCTCCAGTCCAGACAAACTGTGGCCCACTGTTCAGCGAGTCATACGACGAGGCCGTTTTTCTGGCTTTGCACACGTAGCGTGCAGTGATTTTCTGGTCATGCACGATGAGGGAATTCTTCGTGGTCCTGTTGAGCAGCCGCAGGACGTAGTCTCCGTCTGGTCCTCTGGGAACAGATTTGTACCAAGAGTACGTCCACTTACTTGGATCCTTGATCTTACAGCTCAGGGTCACCGAGGCTCCAGGACTCGGCCACGACTGAGACACGCTGAGGTCGGGCTTCGGAGTGTCTGTTTTTTTTCAGAATAAAAATGATCAAAAAAGTCATAAGTCAATTGATAAAAAAAAAAAAAAAAGAACAAATCGCGTTATTCTTGAAATAAACGTGATTACATGCCACTGCGTTTTTTTATCATGGAAAAGCCAAATTGCTTTTCAATGAAGCATTCGGAGGCATTTCGGAAAGGACATCGAATCATGTGACTTACAGAGCCTGATCTTCAGTCTGAAGGCAAAGCTCCAGGGTGTGGCGAAGGCTGTCTTCTTGTTTCGGCCTCTGCACATGTACTTTCCATTGTGGATGGCGTGAGCAGTCATGAAGTACCTGCTGGAGGCCCGGGGTTGAATTGGGCTGTCTGTTCTCCACGAGTACGTCCAGTCTGTTTCTGCACCGCTGCTTATGTCACAGAAGAGCGCGATCCTCTCCTCAGTGTACACGGTGACCATCTGGGGTTGCAGTCTCACCACGGGCCTCTCCAGCAAGTCTGTGGAGAAATGAACACTTTGACGGGAGGTGGATCCAGAAATATGTGGGAAAAAGACCTCACCACGTAAAAGTGATCCCTACGTAGTGACCAAAAACCATCAATTGTCCAGTTACCTGGCTTCTGTCCACAGATGAGTGTGATCAGCACTAAAACGGAGAAACATTGAAGGAATTCTCCATTACTACGAGACGTTCAAATGTCAGGCAAAGAGAACATTTAAATTGAAGAGTAAATAGGGAATGATATGCTCACAGAAAGACTCCAGCCCAGAGAGCCAAACGTTCCGCATCCTCCCGTCCGTCACTGAAACCGAGAAAGTGCCGCAAAGGGGCCAGAAGCTGAAAAGACGACACTTTCCATATCCACGCGATCAGAGATCCGTGATGATGCACCGGCAAGTTCTTCGACCTCCTTCCTGACGATATGATCGTCGTCTTTATCTGAATGCTCATGAAGCTCAAGGTCATATGTGGACGCAAACATTCAAAACAAGTTAAATAATAATAATAACAATAATAAAAAGAAATAATAATAATAATAATAATAATGGTAATAAAAAAGAAATAAACAATAATAATAAATAAAATCATCATCATCATCATATATTAATAATAACAACAACAACAACAACAACAATAATAATAATAATAATACGTGAAAAATAGTTTTTTATTTTCATAAAGGTAGCTTCTTTAGATTGAAAAAGGATTTTTGTATTGGTGTCATAGGAGCGTGAATTCATGGTAAATTTGTTCCGTTCATGCTACAGGTTTATTGCTGAGTGACAAGTGGATACAAAAACACAATAATAAGCAAAACACAGTGCACAATAGATAGAAGATCATTTGCTACATGAAGAATTTGGCTTTAAGCACGTATCACATATGCGGATAGATCATTTTATGTCAACCATGGACGTATCGTGTGCTTGCGTATCACCTATCACATATAAATATTCTCCAAACTACGTTTTTTCATTGTCCTCCATTTCGTCCATGTGGATCTTTTTTTTTATTGATCTGGGAGTAAAGGAAAGACAAAAAGAAAACAATCAAAAATAAATATTTTACTGTGATAAATATGAATGTGATTTTGGGATGTATTTGTCACCGTGAGCCATTGTAGGTTTAACTTGGGAATAAACTGTTTCATAAGAGACTGCAGGAGAGGATTTTCCTGTGAACGGAGCAATGTGATGTACTGAAAAAATATATATATAAAAAAATAAAAATAAAAAAAAATAACAAACAAAACTGAACACATCATAATTGTGTTGATGTAAAAACAAGTCAATATTTTACCTTTGTTGTGGGTCACGACCTGGGCATATGTCTGATTGTCATCTGAAACAGAAGCCACTTATTATTAAAACAGAAGATGAAATGAAATAATAATAATGATAATGATAATAAGAAGAAGAAGATTATTTTGGGTGGCACACACACACTGTATACACGGCATAAAACGTACCTGCAGCTGATCTGATCTTCACCTCCGAGTAAACTGAGCTCTCCTTCGCTTTATTCTTCTTCGCTGCAAGACGCATTCACAGGAGGGAATAAAAAGCAGGTTATTTGGCCTAAACACATGAATATTCATCATATTTGCGATGGTGTTTTTGCATGTGGTAATACTCACCCTTTTTAGGCAGGTTTTTAAGCTCAATTGAAGAATACAGCAATTCTCCGGACACATCTGGAGACATCTTTAAAACTTAATTCAAACATTTGCGGCCTCTTGGGTCTGATATGTTTTTTTTCATGGATCCAATATGAAATAATATATATACTGTACTGTTTTCAGTGTCTTTGGAGCCTTTTATAGTTTCATAGACGGGAACATCACCTGCACAGTTGAAAAGCTCAGCTCAGATTGATTATTATAATCCCATTGTTTGAATTCCTTTGATTATTGAATGAATGAACTCCGCTCACCACCAATGTTACGCTTTTTAGTTCAGGATAAATCATGACATTGGTTTGGACGAAGACTCACCATGGAGAGGAGACATGTATCGGTCGCACTGAGTTTCTGGAGTTTCTGCGAAGACACCATATGTCACAATCAATCAATCAATCGAGTATCTGAAGGAACACATCTCACCTTTTGACCTTCTGCGGCAGGACACCAGCAGGCCGATAATAATAATAATAATAATGAGTAAAATCCCAGCTGCCAATCCAGCAATCAGAGGAAACAAAGAGCTCTCCGGCGGCCTGGACACAGCTGTAAGAAATCATCAGCAACATTTGTGTGATTTCAGTTTGTGTAGCGCAATTTATGCAGTCAAATCACTTGAACGCTCACATTCCACAGACATCCAACTGTCCGGCGACGCCTGATGGCTGTTCTTTCCTTGACATTTATAATAGCCTCGGTGCGACTGCGACACCGCAGCGATGGCCAGCTCCCGCCGGGTGTCGTTCTGGACGATTGTGTCGTTCAAATAAAAAAGCACGACAGAAGGAAAGCTTCCCCTCTTCAACGTGCAGCGCAGGGTGACAGACGCTCCCTCGGACACGGGAGCCGCAGGAATCTCCAGAATAACATCCCCGTCTGTGAACCGCGCGCACACACACACACACACACACAATATCATCCACCGGCATTTGGCTCGTGTACATACAAACACACAAACGTGCCCAGAATGTGCCAAAATAAGATATATCATCAGAATAGAATATATATCATATGCATTCACAGAGATGTGGTTAAAAACTCACATGCTAGGGTGATGTTGACCGTACTGCTGGAGTGCCCTGATCCAGACTCACACCAGTACAATCCATCGAGGCTTTTTGCGTCAGTCACTGTGCACACGGATCCGCTCATTGTGCCCCAGTCGGGGCAGAATGTGGGCCGAACGGAGCGGAACCTGGCCACCCTCCACACGCTGGAGTTTCCCTCACAGCTCAGTGACCACGAGTCAGAAGAGAAGTGCTGCAATCTGTCCGGGGTCACGGTGATGGAGGCCGGCGAGTGGGGGACTGAGAGACACACAGGTCACAAATGGACAATGGACAATATCAAAGCGCAGACCAAGCCGATGCACGGAGGAGAATCTCAATCAATTTAGAGAAATAAGAGGAAAATGGCTAAATGGTAAATGCATTTGCAGTTCATTGAATGAATGTATCGTGAACTCTGACCTCTGGACCACACAAACACAGTCCCACTGTGAGCTTTGAAGCCGTCCGGGCCTCCTCGGCCTGCAGCGCACATGTATCCCGCCGTTTGATTCTGTCCCGGGACGACGAAGGAGTCCGGCGCGGTCCGGTTGGAGGTCCCGGGCAGCGGCTGGTAACTGTAGGGAAGGACAAACTGGGAGGACAGCTGAGGGACGGCCCGGTACCAGTAGAAGGTCCAACCTGCAGCCGGATGTTTTATGCCACAGCTCAGAGTCACGGAGGCTCCGGGCGTGAGCCAAGATGGCGTCACGGTGAGGACGGGGGTGCCTGAAACACAATATAAACAATATTGATTATTCCGGTTTATCCAACTCTAATAATAATAATAATAATAATAATAATAATAATGTTCACACTCACTTGTGGAAGTTGTCAGTGTGAAAGGATCACTCACGCGTGATGTAGGCCCATCATTTTTCATTCTGCCGTAACACACGTACTTTCCATTGTGGGACGTCCAAGCAGCCGTGATCCTGTACTCCTTTCCTTTCACATTTAGGACTTGGTCATTTCTGTACCAACCATAATCCCACTCTGCATCTCCTCCGTCCCTGATCTCACAAGTGAGACTGAGTCGTTCTCCAAAGTAGACTTCAGGCCAGTTGGGTTGAAGGGTCACAACAGGCTTGATGTTGACTGTAAAAATAACAAGTGAGATACACAAACGTCTTTATCTTAAATGAAGGTGTGATTCGTTTCTTTCTGGATTGTGTATTTCAGACTTTCATTACCGGCCGTATTCGAGAACTGTGTGAGGTACTCGGGGTCTCCTCTCCATCCTCGGCACCTGTACAGTCCTTCCTGTGTCACTCTGATTTTGTCCTCCGAGAGGAAGACGGCGTCGTCCGTCGTCAGAGGACCGTTCTTTATTATCTTTATTATGTCACCTCGGTACCAGTCGTACTTCCATCCTGGTGACAAGGGTGTCACAGAGCAGGTCAGCAGCACACTTCCTGTTTCACTCTGTTGAAGCTCCAGTTTGGCCTTTGGTTTGTACTCTGTTTAATTTAGAACCAAAAATAGAAATCATTAACATACAGTTCGAATGATAATTACAAAAGAAAAGTCAAATCTCATTGGCTGCAGAAAACAGGAAGAAGACGTTTTTTAATCTATTTATACCATTGACAAGGCTACCAGCTATTCTTGCTTCACATTTCCACAACCATCTAAAATCAAATACCTGAAATGAACCTAATTTATTCAAGTATTGTTCTTAGTGCCGCTGACTATGATCTAGATGTGCACTTCTGGACTGAAAACAGGCCAGGTTGCTGAAGCTTTTATTTAGAGGTTAAACTATATCAAATATATATATATATTGTTTAAAATGAATAAATATGAAATGTACTTACCTTCCATTTTCAGTTTTATGGGTTTGGATTCTTCTTCTTGAATTTTGCACTTGTAGGAGCTCTCATCTGCCAGCACAGAAATGCTCATGTCCACTTGGTTCTCTGATATTATCACGGACGGTGGGCTTGTGTCGTCTTCAGCTGCGTGTCTGGAAAAAGTCGCACTCTTCCCATCCGTCGGGGTGCGGTGTCTGCAGCGCAGCGTCACCCACTCTCCTCGGAACACGGTGTATGCTGGGTAAGCCAGGAGGACATCCTGATCTGTCACTCGGACGGATCGAGAAAATGCACATATACAGTCAGATATGCTGCACATATATGACGATAGGTGACATCAGTGATATAAAACCCAGTGATATAGATTTCAGCTGCTGAACTCACACTGAAGCTACAAAGCGCGTCCAATTGTACAACCGTGTACATCATAACATATACAACAAACGTCCAACAACATCTGTCACCTTCAATGTTGCATTAAGTTACGCAGAATTAGCAGAGCTGGTGAAATACAGATTCATATAAATATGGATTGGCCCCAAGGACGTGGGAGCTGTCACTCACCTGATAAAGTGAGAGAAACTCTATTGCTCTGTTCTACAATGTTACTGTAATGTTTGTGTTGACCGCTGCACAAAAAGTCACCGCTGCGCGGCACTTGGAGTGTGAATTTGTTATTTGGGGCGTAGTGGGTCCATGAATAATCGTCCACGGCCAGTGAGTATTGCCAGTTTGTGGGGACTTGTCCCATGATGTCGCATGTGAAGGTCAGGGACTCTCCGCGGAACAGAGTCGACCAGTTCGGCTCGACGGTCAGTAGGGTATCTGGAAAAGAAGATGAGCCATATTGGATTCTTTCGTTGAGGATTGGCACATGCAGGAAATAATTAAAGACAGGAAGTAAAATGGAAAAAGAATTACTTTGAGCATGTCCGCAGTGGAGCGTGTGGAGTGCTGAGGAGGAAATTTGGAAATGAAAAAATTTTAAGAAACGGCCTGAAACAATGGAAGGTGAATTCAACTCGAGAGGCTCACCCAACAATCCCAGCACACAGAGCCTGGTGGGAGCCATCCTCACATCCAGTTTTACTCCTCGTCTTCTTCTTCTTCTTTGAATAAGCCTTCAACGCGTGGCGTACCATGAGAAAACCAGTAAGTGTGGGGAAAAGAGAAGTGACATTTCATACACCCTGGCCGTGTTTTCCTAACTTCTTCTTCTTCTGAATTTAATTTGCCTGCGCTTCCTTCCCTTTTAGTCAAAAAGGACGATGTGCCAATAGTTGTTCACCAAAAAAAAAAGAGGAAAAAGTCAAAGTCATTTCTCTCTGTCGGGTGTCCAATGGTTTAAATTGACATATTTAAGGTGAGAATGGCTCAGAAAACCATGTGAAAGTGAAAATAAAACAGCTCACAAAATGATCCTGCAAAAAAACAGTTCAAATAAAAGGGAAAAAAAAAAAAACATTCACAAACAAGGCAAAGGATAACTTGATTCATACATACCGTAGAGTATGTATGCAGTTCAGTTCATTTTAATCCATGAGCTTCCTTACCCAACACTGAGAAAAAAAATAAAATCAAAATGTCACCTCAAATAATTTTTTTTCACAATGACACATCGATAGGAAGTCACAAACAAAAATAACACCTTTTTTTCATGAAGCGGAACACATGATAAGATTTAACATGATACACATCATGTGACAAAAAATGTGTTTATTGGGTCATTCTTCTACACACAGACATTCGCATTATTTTCTTTTTGCCAGGTGTAAAAAAAAAAGAGGAAAAAGGATGAGCATTGCATTATTATCCATTCAGTTCACTCTCTTCTTTGACCCGTTGGTGGCGCTGTGTCTTCAGGTCTTTGGGGTTTTGCAGCACACAGTACAAAGTGTCGGCCTTCCTGCAGGTCGTGTTGGTGGTGGAGTCGTCTCCACCCACGTGTGCGCTTGCGTTTACTCTTTCAGGAAACGGCGTGGCGTAGACCGTGTCTGCTCTCTGAGCCACTTCCTGAGAGGGGGGCGTGGCCTCCACGTTCTCGTACGCCACCTCAGAGGAACTGAAGGAGGCCGAGGGGGAGACTCTGGGCTCGGTTTGGCGCCTGGCCTCAAATGGCTGGCTCTGTATCGACTGAAGAGTGGACTGGCATGCCTGGAAATAAACAAAGACAGCTCCTAAATCTCTTCATCTCATGGTACATTTGTAAAATATTATATATTATGACAAATATGAGGTAGTACTGTTATGAATAATTGCAGCTTACCCGATGGCGCTTGTATACTTTGAAAAGGAGCATAGCCATTATTGTAATAAATACACAGAGACATAACGACACTGCAATAACTATGAATGTTGTAAAGTCTCTGTAGAATATCGCCGGGTGTTCCAAATCTAATGTATCGAAACCTGGAAAAACATAAAAAAGACATTATTGGCAGGTAATTAAAAAATACAAATATTTGTCATTCTTTTTATGAACATCAATCAGGTCATTAAAAGGACGATTGGGACTTTAATTCAATGGAGTGAAACAGGAAACACTCACAAATGGTGTCCACCCTCAGGGAGACGTTGTTGGCGCTGGCATGGTTGTTGCCTCTGCAGACGACGGCGCCGTCGACGAGGGAGACGGAGAGGTTGACCGTGGCGAGGGTGCTACGGGACGAGGCACTGCAGCCGCCCCGCTCGCAGACGCTCCACAGCCAGACGTCCCACACGGAGCAGTTGACCTCGAGGCTGCAGGACTGGTTGGACAGCTTGGAGCCGAGCACCACCACAGGTTTTGGGACGGGGTCTGAAAACACACACACACACACACAAGACTCAAACACAACAAAACACTTAACACATAACACAAGGCCCAATTTCTCCTCGATTGCATAAAAACACTTCTAAAGGGATAACTGCACCAGAAAACGCGATTCAGGTTATTTTAAGGCCCACTTCACTCACATGTTTGAGAAACATTTAACGATAAAGAAAAACGAGGTGGAACCGACCTTCGACAATGACTCTTTTTTTCTCCTGTAATTGTGTAAGCTTGACGTCATAGAAACTGAACATATAGTCCCCGCTGTCTGAGTCCGCCAGATTTTTTAGGCACAAGCTGTAGTTCGCCCGGTGGTAATCCACTTTTGTTTTGAAATCGGGGTTGATGTATATACCAGAGGCGATTAAAGTTTTCCCAAAGGACCAGGTTTCTGCTGGTCCGCTGGTGTTTGGTGGTTGTACACCGGGGAGACACAATGAGCTGTTTTTCACTTGGTAATGTGTCTTCATTGTGTCCCCTGCCACGATTCCTGCTCAGAAACAACAACAAAAATGGCTACACTTGACATGTTGTATTTTAAATATAAATGTATACATCGATACAAGGAGGATAATAATACAGTATATACATCTATATTTGGATTCATCTTACCCAGAATCCAGTAGCACAGAAGGAGAATCATGTTCGATCAACTTGTAGGGTTCTTTAGGTGTGATGATGGTATCGAGACGGAAATTATTGCGCTGCAAACACATCAAAGTTTTAGATCAGGATGTGCTCTACAAAATACACAGTATTGGGTCTGCAAGGAGAGGAAGCGAAACTCAATTTGAATTAAGAGTCGAAATGTCGAACATCACAGGTGTTCTGAAAAAACACACTATAATCTATATATATAATCAGGTCTCGTACAAAATCCTACCCCTACGTTCTCATCACATGCGATTCTCCATCATTCAAAAGTGACAAAATATAAACACACGTAAACAAATGAGGAAAATAAAAATGCCCGCCCCTTTCCCGTCGCATCCGAACCACATACAGAGATTGTAAATAACACATTTTTATTTAAGAAGGCACTTTGAAGTACGTTAGCAGTCAGACCAATGAGCTGGCACCAGATATTGATCCTCAAAATATTTGAAATCTCATTTTCTTTTTATCAGGCTTGAATTGAACAGCAGAGGATTTTTTTTCATTTAGCACTAACTCAGAGACAGATAAGGGGACACAACAAACGCGTGTCCTCGATTCATTTGTGCAACATTGTGTTGCATTGTGTCTCTCTCTCTATATATACTGTATATTGGAGATTTTATGTTCCTGATTTTTCCATTTCTTGACAAATGACGTTTAACTCAATCCCTTAAAGAATTCATTTGACCAGTGAACAGTAAAAAAAAAAAAAAAGAGAAAAATGTCATTTGGATCCCAATGATCCAAGGTAGTTGATTAGATTCAGCCAGACTTTCCATTACAGCAGTAAAAGTATTTTTTTTACATTACAAAAGTAAAAGTGTGTGTGCACTGAAATAATGCAGTCTAATATGATATACTGACTTGAAAATATTTTACAAAATGTACAGAGGTTCACAGAAAAAGGAGCTTCATACAAACGGTGTTTTCATACTCAAACTTACGACACATTTAATTACTCAAAACAGTGCATTAACGTTTATAGTTAGTTAAGTTACTCGCATTGTGTAAAATGCCACTTTTCCTTTTTCCAGTTAAAGTGCTTTTAGTAATATTACTTCACATATTTTACCCCCCCCCCCATAAACAACAAAAACATATTTTCAGGTATTGTTAGAAACAATTGGGTCGTTAAAATATCATATATTCCTTAAAAAAAAACTCTTTTAAAAATAGGTTATTTCAAAATACTGAATAATATGGGTCCAGTATATTCTCAACACCTTTTGCAGGTACTTTATTGTTTTATATAAAAAAAAAAAAAAACAGTACTGGGATTCAGAAATCTTCATTTTGTTTGGAATTGCAAATAATATGGCCACAAACTGAAAAGAAAAAATCATAAAAATCATAATTGCATCTTGGCTCCAGGAATACACCCTTGTGAAAATCGTCATATGTTAGTCAGAGAAAAAAATGTTGACGCAGGAGTGACCTGAATTTGAAGTGCTTCACTATCAACCTGTGACAGTGAATCAAGTCCTTCCCCCCCAAAAAAAGTAAAATAAAAATTATTATAAGTAAAAAAAAAGGGCTATGGATGAACTAATATCGTGCTGTACATTTGTACGTGTCGCCCCACTTGACGTTGGTTGCAGCCATCTTCAGTATCATCTCTACTCACTTACGTGTGTGGGTTGCAATGTGTGTGTGTGTGTGTGTGTTTGTGTGTGTGGCCTAGTTTCCTGCCACACACCCCACAGTTGGAACACTTGTTTACAAGTGAGAATAAGCAGCTGGGTTCTTGTTTTTTTTTCTGTCTTCGTGTTTCCTCTCAGTTTCATATCCACTTCCTGTCCCGCCCCTGCTCAGACGTTACTGATGCGCACGCTCAGTGGGCTGCTGTCCCTGAGGCGCCCCCTCCCTCGCCCCCTCTCCTCCCCCCTGTAGCTCTCCTCCAGCTTCATCTTCTCCACGTCCGTCCCGTCCTCCGTGCTCCCGTGAGGGCGGGACGCCTGGGAGGGCGGGGCCTGCTTAAAGTGGGGGGGGCTTTTGGTTTTGGCCACCTTGTCGAAGAAGGCGAAGTCGGCCACGTACTTCCCCTGGGGGGACAGAGAGACCACGGGGGGGAACTCGTAGCCCCAGAGGATCTCGTCCGGCAGGTAGGAGGTCCGGACCTGGCAGGTGGCCGAGGTGGGCTCCACCGTGGCGCTCATGATCACCAGCAGCTCAAAGTCCGCCAGCTCCGGGTCCGTCCAGCCTCCACCTGCAGGACGGAGGAGGAGGAGGAGACGACACCAAGGGTTAAAAACAACACACACACACACACACACACACACATCCATTGTAACGACAAACTGAAACCACACAGACACCCCATAACACATAGGACACACTAGCACACATGTGCACCTGCGTCAACAGGCCTCAGACTCGGTCATCTGTCCAAACAGTCCTCTCCCTACACCCAGACCCAGGACCAGGACCAGAGGAAAAACACCAACCAGGCGTACACACAAAACCTGCTCCAGGGATTCTCCATTCTTATCTTCTATTCATTTCTCCCCTCTGGGATTTTCTTTTTTTTTTAACAAGGTGCATTTTGATTTTAAACCGTGTGAGGATATGGTGAGGAGCAGGAATGTGCTGATGTCCATGACGTGTCTCTACACTGTCCCCATTCAAAGACTCACAGTCGCACAATGACGACCAGATACACACTGTGCTGCACTGAGAGACAGTGTTCACGGGTCCGATAGAAATGCATGTGCACAGTGCATGTCCTGCACATCATGTGAAGGTTTGCAGGGGGGCTTTAAATGCCTTAGAAAACCCACCAGTCAGTGCAGAACCCTGTTTTCATTCGAGTGGGCTGCTGGAAGCATAACAAAAAACTGTACTGTAGAACCAGGCCCATATTATTTGTGCAAATTCTTAAAAATAGGATTTTTGATTGGAAAAAGGTAAAAAAAAAAATCATAATAAATAAGTGGAAGGGATGCAAGTGATGATAACTCCAAGTAAACGAGCAGAATAAAAGGGCTAAAAAAAGCCCCCTCACACACACACACACACACACAGTGCTCAGATGTCTGAGCTGCTGCTGCGGTGTGTGTGTTTGTTTGTTTGTGCGTTTGTGTGTCCCAGACTGTGCAGCATTGTCCTCTAATGAGGGGTGTCTCTCCGTCTCACACACATTCCAGCCAGAGACCCTGTCCTCCGCTGCCAACCCAGGGGCCAGCACATGACTGTGAATACCAACACACCTACATACACATACGACACATACCCTCATGTACACACACACACACACACACTCCAATCACTGCAGCTCACTTCTCTTCCTGAGGAGACTGAGGCGTTTAAGAATGAAAATCACTGCACGTCCATTTACGCTCCAGGTGAAAATCCTGCTTTTAAAATCAGTTTAGATTTTTTTGGGGCCAAATTCCATAATTTTCCAAATTATTATTTTTTGGACCCACTTTGGGGACCCTGAGTCTGTGACTCCACCGTCACGGTTTCAGATGATTTTTAAAATGTTTTTGTTTTATTGGTCTGTTTGTGACTAAATGTGTTGTATCACTCCTTCACACCTGCCCATCAGTTGATTCCACACACCTGCCCATTATCTCCACTCACCTGTTCTCACTTCCAGTTCCCTGCCAGATTGTCTTCGTGCCTCTTTGCCCTAGCCTTCCAGTGTTTTGACTTCCCGTTACCTGACCTTGAGCCCTGCCTGTCTCATGGATTCTGATCTTGCCTAGCCCCTGTCTACGTTTTTTTATTTTATTTTTGCATTTTTCTGTTTGGCTTTGTGTTTTTTTTTTGGATCCGCAACTCGCGCGCCGTGGCTTCTTCGGCTACGGTACCTTTGGCGGCCCAGGCCCTGAGAGGGCTGCTTTCGTCGATGATGTGGTAGAAGGTCAGGGGGATGATGAGGAAGGGGCTGTCGCTGGACGTGTCCACTTGGAACGGCACGTTGCGCTGGTCCAGCCGCACCGTCTCGCCCTCCTTGGTCAGGGACGTCTGGAGCAGCTTCCCCGTCACCTGGGAGCCAACATGAGGTCAGTAAAAGTGGCCAAGCCAATCCTGAAACCAGAAGGCCCCAGGTTGAATACCTGAACCGGCCAATACCTCCAATACCTCGGTGAGTTTTGATGTGTGGTGTTGCAAAAATTGTAATATATATATATATATATATATTCACACATCCCACTGTACATGTTAATCTGTGTGTGTGTGTGTATATATTTATATAAAAATCTTCTCACATTTATTTGTATATGAATTCATATATGATATTAATGATATATATATGATATATATATACAGTATATATATATATATATCATTAATATCATATATGAATTCATATATAATATAATATATATATATATATAATATCACACATTTCCAATAAAGGAATATATTTTCTTATCTTATAATACCTCATTATCTGTAAATAATAAAAAAAATGCACTTGGTGGTGAGATGCCATTTGCATTTTTTATTTTGCACAATGATAATATAGATTAATTTAATCTAAAATACATGCAAAGATTTTTTTTTTTTTGGTGATATTATATTATTTTTCCAGCCAACACAATTTTCAATTGTAAAATGTTACCTGGCATCCTAACAGCAGGCTTTTGCGCATGTTGGCCACTCGGATCATGAGACAGACTCGCCCCTCGTGATTGGACACCACCGCGTGCTGGCTAAACTTCACGGTCTCGCCTCTCTTCTTGGGACGGGCCACCTGAGAGAGAGAGAGGAGACGTGTTAGAGTGGGGTCAAAGGTCACGTGATTATCTCCAAACTTAAAAGAAGCTGCATCCATCCATCCATCCCACCTTGGCCAGGAAAGTGCCGGTGATGAAGATCTCCATCACCATGGTGATGACCAGCTGGACGATGAGCAGGACGATGGCGGCGGGACACTCCTCCGTGATGCAGCGGAAGCCGTAGCCGATGGTGGTCTGGGACTCCAGGGAGAAGAGGAAGGCTCCGGTCAGGGTCTTCACCTCCATCACACACGGCGTGTGATTGGACGGCGGGTCAAACTCTGTGGGGGGGCAGGAAATCATGCAAACGCAGCACAAAGGGACTTTTTTGTTCTGCCTGGTCTCTCCCATGCTCTGGTATGGGTCCTCAAATGAAAAAATGTGTCTTTGCACAACTCTGGGAAATGAAATTTGGGAAAATAGAGACGGAAGTCTCCTGTGAAAGGTCTCCTGGTCCTTACCCAGTAGGTCTCCATGCACCAGTGCCACCAGGTACCAGAGGACCCCGAACACGAACCAGGTCCCGGCGAAGGTGGCGGAGAAGAGGAAAAACTTGTAGCGCCACTGCATGTCCAGGAAGGTCGTCCAGAGGTCGCGGAGGTACAGCGCCCCTCGGCCACTGATGTGCTCGATTCGCACGTTGCTCCGCCCATCTTTGGAGAGGACTCTGCGTCTCCTGCGCAGGGCGCTGGTCCCTCCGGCTCCATTTACAGCTCCTCCTCCTCCACCAGCACCTCCGTCCGGCCCCGGGGAGCCCAGCAGGGGCTTGGTGATGTCTGTCTGCGTCTGGGAGTGGCAGACTTTCTGCGGGGACGACCCCTCAGAGGACGGAGGGGTGGCTGAGGTCATGGCGGGCTCTGGGGGGCGGGGAGACAGACAAGGGTGAGGAGGACATTTTAAAAATGAGAAAGAAGAAGACGGTGTGAAACATTTGAGAGGAGACGTTGAGGATTAGGTGGACAGAGCTGAGGCTGTCCACTTCTTCTCCTTTCACTGGACACAGCTAGCCTCGCCAAAATAAAGGCCCCCCCCCTCTTTCAGCATGAAGGCACAGCTGCTCCTTCACATTAAAAGCGTAATGTTGCGGGTCGGTGGGTTGCACAAGACGGCTGCTGAATGGGGATGAGGAGACGCATTCACCGTGAGGGCCACACCGAAGAAAAGGAAGTGGTGATCAGCTGACAGCTGATTGCGGACCTCTGACTTTTTGTCTTATGTGTTTATTCAATTGCGCTGTACATCAAGTTAAGTTCCTGTGACTTGTACAATTGGCGAATGAAAGCGATTCTGATCTCCACATATTGTTGACCTTTGACCCCTGTACAACTACCAAGGTCAGTGATTATATTATCACTGCTTTCATTGCATTTAAGGGTCAATTGAATGTGTGTGAGAGGATGAAGGTCGCCTGTGTCGGCAGTGTATTCATGAAAGAGAAGTCCACCCCCTCCACCCCGGGGGTGCCGAAGACACTTGTTGTCGTTGACTCTTCATCTGGACTAAAAGTTTCTCTCTCTCTCTCTCTCGCTCGCTGTCCGTTTGCTAAATGGCCTCTCTTGTTTTCAAACTGCCAAACTGAATATAGCAACACCAAAAAAACAAAAGGCTCAGAACCGACGGGACTGTGATACTCTCTCAGTCCCTTTCCTGCCCCTCCGCTCTCTCCACTGGCTGCATGAATGAATAGAGATCTGTGCTCTGAATACGAACGTGTGGAGGGAGGGGGGTCCAGCTGAACTCTGAACCCTGAGGAGCTCCTGCCCACACATACAGTAAATACACACTTGTCTATCAGACATATAGACCCTTTTTCAGCCAATGCAACCCACTTATAAAGATAATAATGAATCAAAATGACTCTTTTTGTCTGTTGCGTCACATTGTTGAATATTAGAAATGATAAATAGGGATGTAAATCACTTACACAGAATCTCAAGTACAGTCTCTGTCGTTTGGTTACTGCACATTGTGTAAAACCCGACAGAATATATCAAAATAAGTCGTGATTGATCTGTCAATGAAATGTTCTCAAGCAGATCAACAAGTGGCAGAGGCTGCTCTACGGCTATAGACCACGATACAGTAAATCTCAGCGCCTCACTCCTCACTGTCATAATCTATTCGTCAAATGCCTCTGTCCTGCTGATAAATGGAGCAATGTTACCCCCCCCCCCAAAAAAAAAAGTTTGACGTTTTATTTTCAGAGCCAAAGCAACAAGTGTGAAGTCACTTTCCCTCAATGACTTCTCTCCTCTCACACTCAAGGTTAGGATCTCTTCCTCTCTTCTGCCCCTCCGTCCCGTCCTGTGTGCACAAGAATCCTTTGTTTATCAGGAGATGAAAGGGACAAAAGCCACCATTGAAAAAAAAAAAATATATACGACCGGGTGAGCAGAGTGAGCGAAAAAAAAAAAAGAGGGAGCAAGTTGGACGGGCTGTTGAGGTGTGCGTGTGTTTGTGTGTGTGTTTGATCCTGTGTGTGTGAGTGTGTATGAGTATGCGGTGCTTGACATGGCGAGGGGGCAGAAAAGAGAGGGAATAATTGGTTTTGGGGGGGAGGATGGAGAGAGAGAACTGAGCCTCGGGTGACAAAGGGAGAGAAAGAGGAAGGTGGAGGAGAGAGAGGGAGAAAGAGAGAGAGAGAGAGGGGAAGGTGGAGGAAGCAGATGGGTGACAAAGGACGGTCATTAGTATTCCAGAGCAGAGACTAATCCTTCCCCACTTGGCACCCCCTGTCCAGTGTCCACGTCCATAGAGGAGAAAGTGGCCTGAAAGGACTGCAACACAACTCCAGTGTGCACACAACAACACAGCAGCGTCACCACAAACCATCCACCCACAAAACCCACTGCAGTGAATTTGTTGGTGAATACGCTCACAACTACAGGAGTTATACATCCATTTCTAATAGAATTGAGCTGGATGTTACAGTCACGACAGCAAGTGTGAAAGTGGCCCTGGTAACCATGGCGATCGGACCGTTGTCTCAACGCCTCTGCCTCCAGCACGGTGTCCACTTTCTAAACATTTCAACCACTTCCTGGGCCCGGAGTTACGAGCCGAGGATTTACGACACTGACCTAAATTAAACAACGAAGAGTAGCCGTATGTCACTGGGGGACTTCATTTATATACTGACTTTTACAATCTCGATCCGAGTCCAAGTAGTATCCCTGCTGTAAATCTGTCGCCCTCTACTACTGTTGTGGTGCTGATGAGGGTCTCATTATGAGGTTTCAAGCTTTTTTTAGGGACTTAAAACATCACCGTGCATTTCCTATTGATCATACTGCTCATAAAACTTGTATTTAAGCATAAGTCGGCTAAATAAATGTAATTATTGGTGTAGAAAATCTACTACTAGAAATAAATGTACATTTTAGATGTAGTTATAAAGCTGAACTTACACAATGGTTTATTCTGTGTAGAGATAGATGTGTAATCTGACTCAAATTTACAGGAGGTACTTATTCTGAATGAATGTATTAATATTATGAATGAATACTTATTAACATCCTGAATATCAATAATATTACAGTATTACTACAAAATAAGATCAAATATTTTCCGTTTTTGAGCTAAAACTTCAGAAAATAAATTAAAATACATTTTAAAGAGTGTCTTTGAGTCTTACCTCTGAGTGGACCACAGCTTGGAAACTTGAAGGTTTAGTCAATTTCACGGTTCATGTGAAACAACAGTATTTTTTTTTTTTTTCTGATCTGGGTTTGGAAGGACACACACTTGTTGACCACTGGCTCACGTTTGACATCACTCCTCTCCCAGACATCACATGGCTCTCCCGCTGCAAAGTCTTTCTACGGCGTTGTCATCCTTTCATTTAAAGAAAAAAGAGGAGTTAAAAAAAACATGAGACACCATGAGGAGTTAGAGAGTGAGAGAGGCCTGGACGAGGATCGTTCCGTGTGTCCCAGTGGTCCCACTGGTACTGGTGGCACCGGTCCTGTCTCACGCTTACTGGGTCGTTATGCAATCAGACGAGTCCAGTGTCCCCACACTGGGAGGAGTGGAAGATGCCCCCCCCCCCCCTCTCTCTGCATGCCTCCCTATATAAACCCACCAGCATTCACTGAGTTTCACCACATTTTTTAATTCATTAATTCTAACTCTCCTCCCCCCCCCCCCCCCCCCCCCCCCCCCCCCCCCCCCCCCCCCCCCCCCCCCTCCCCTCCCTCCCGCCCCTCCCCCCCCCCCTCCCTGACTGTACTCTGTAAATGGGCCTCTTTGTTGCTCCGGCCTCCTCCGCTGTTTCAGCCTTTGTCAACTTTCTCATGTTAACGTTTGATGGTTTATAAGATACAACGCCCTGGGAAGTGGCAGCCTTTACAAATCAAACACGGACAGCTAAGGCAAAAATCTCAGGCACTTCATCCACCTGTTGCGAACGGACAGATTCGTTCCCCCACCCGACTGCTGTGATGCAAGAGCCCCGAAGGAACACAATATATGGTCCAACACCCGATAGAGTGAATTCAACTTTGTTTTGACAGGAGCTAAATTTACCTGATCTGCTTATGAGACATCAGCGGGACGCACACGCATGAATCTGCAGCGCACACACAATAAAACCAGGCGCTGCTTTCAAACGCACATCAATCTGGGAGGCCCCTGCAGCCTGCCAACGTGTTGTGTGGTGTTGTTCCCTTTCAATACCCTTCTCCGTCCTGCAGATTTCAGGGTACTGGCTCACCCACAGTTCATTGGGGTCCCCCCCCCGGGGGGTCTCCACCTGAAGCAATAAAGCAGTTGGTGAAGGAGAGAAAAAAACACAAATCTACACACTATTTATATCCAACAACATTTAACCGGCTGTGATTTTTTAAATTCTTAATTCTACAGTCATTAACCAAAACCAGCACAGTATTCCATTAGTAATTCCAAATATAAAAGACCTGCTTCATTTATTTTATATACAGTCATCATATATTGTTCATTATTGCAGTATATTGGAATTTAACCCATGTTGTGAGGAGTATTTCTGAAAGAATGTGACCTCGCTGTGCTAAAAGAAACCAAGACGTCGCTCCTCTGTTGTCAGACAGAGAGTTTTAGGAAAACTGTGTGACGGAGGTCAGCGGCCACTGAGGGGTGGGGGGGGTAGAGAGAGAGAGAGAGAGAGAGAGAGAGACGTCATGTATGAAAAGGAAGGAAAGAAAAGAGAAGGCAGAGATTTTTGAAGGAAGGAGAGAAGGTGGCATATAATGAGGAGCAGTCGTTTTTTATTCTCCATCTCCATCTTTTTTTATTTCATTTTTTTCTTTGCTGATCCGGCTCTTTGGGCCAGGAGAACGTTTGTTGCAAAGACTGACTCACTGAAAACCAAATTAAAATAGTTGATGAAGTGGATTTGTTCATTAATGGTTTCTAGCTCCCTCTGGTGGCTCTCTGTGGTGCACTCACCCAGTGAAGGCAAATAAATACAAATTAATCAATTTAATCAATATTAAATCAGAAAAAAGTGACTATTTTTTCCATATATTAATTGCACATAATACAGAGAGTTAGTTTGGTGTAGATGTAATAAGTAAAATAGGCCTTTAGAGGTCGTCAGTGCTCCATCCATCTGATCAGAAACATGATAAGGAGTTTTTTTAACTTTATAAATTAATCAAATTAGTCACACAAGCATAAGCAGCAGAAGCAAAATACAAACTTGAATACAAAAATGATCAGAATAAAAGACAGATCCACTTTTTTCCACATTACGTGATTAATTAGTTAACTCATCCATATCGTGAAATTATAAGCAGTTCTTGGAATTACCAGTGGGCCAACCTGGAGCCATCATCTGATGATTAGAAGCCCAACTTGTGACATGCAGACAGACCCAAAAATGAAAAGAAAAGCCGAAATCTACCGTAGAAGAAGATACGGATGCTTATCTCGAGAGAACAAGGGGCCCGCTGAATGGTTGAGTTATGAATAAAATATGACAATCATGTGCTGTGACGTAGACAGTCTGTTGGTTATTATCCTTATAACAAGTTGATGTGGTTATATAAAGATGTAGATCGTGTGTCTAATCCAACTGATTTTATAAGATTCTCTGCCATCTCGGACGTCAGCTGACCTTTATCGTAGCGCCATATGATGACACATGATCACGAGTTCATATACATCCATAATAAGCTTTTATTGTTATTGAGATGTGAAAAATGCACTTTTGAACAATGCTTGACATGCTTACATGATTTCCTTATCACGTCACTTATAATATACCGCATGAATTGCGTCATGTCATGCGTCAATGTTTTCGTTGATGTCGACCTTTGACCAAACTCCAGCCTTTTGGCCTCTTTGGCACAGACTTAGGCAACAACTCCTCGCCTGAGCAGAGAAAAACCTTCTAAACCAATAATCGCAAAATAGTCTGCAGGAGGACAGGGTTATCTCAGTGTAAAGAAGTAAAACACACACAATAACATACAAAGAAACACGCAGGTAATATGTCCTTGTGTTTGGATGTAATGTGCTGCAGTGTGGATCTCTGAAAAAAGTTCATCTAATTTATGCCTTCAGGAGGTGGAGTCCGGTGCTACTCTGATGGGTGTGTGTTGGCCGCAGATTTACAGGCCTTTGTCAAGTGTCTCTTTCATGTGTTTACATTTGAAGCTGATATTTATCTCAATATATCCCACTGTGAGTTATGTAATGGGGAGAAAAATGTATTTATCGCTGCTGGAATCCTTGCATGGCTTCAGCTGTAATTTCTGTGAACCCTGATAATCCCGAGCAGCGTGCAGCACGTTAAGCCAATCATTTCTGCTCTTCTGAGCCCTCTTTTCATGTCTAATAGCTTTCATTAGGATTTAGTCCAATGGCTGATGCAAACAAACCCGGTTAATAATTGCTTCATTATGGGAAGCACACCCATAAGAAGAGTTTTAAGCCACAAATGAAAAGACATGTTTATAATAGTTGTGGGAATGCATTTTCTTTTTTACACTTCCTGAATTCCTACTGGATATTTAATCCTATCTGGCATACACATTCCAACATTCCATCCCTGTATACAGCGGGTGTCAAGAGACGAGAAAAGAAGAGACACAATAATCACACTATAACACAAGCTCTTACCTTTATTGCTTCATTTGATCAGCGCTGGAAGCGGCTCACATTTTGAAAACAGATTCTTGGCACCAAGACCTTCGAAAGACAAACAAGGAATGTCAATCGTTTGTTATGTAACCATACACATAACACAGAGTGGGTCTCCGTCTGTGTCACAGGTCATTTACGCACACGTTGGTCTACACATTTTCTGGAAATCTTTTAAAAGATGCAATGTTTGTTTGTTTTTTATGATTACTAATGTTATCCAGGAAACTTTGAGGATTTAAAAAAAATCGATGGCAGGTCCTTTGAATCATCGTCCCTTTTCACCCTGCTTTGAAAACGTCAAACTCATTCATACATAATAACAGATTTTTGCTGCTGAATCATGCCACATCGCAAAAAATCCAGTTCTTTATGAAACTGAATGAATCTGGTTTCGGGGGGAATACAATCTACAATCACCAACCCTCCAGGCTAAATTAAATGAATTTGGAATGTAGTTGTGGTTGAGTTTCCCTCCACTCTCAGTGGAGTCCTTGAAAAATGTGAACACATGATTGTGTTTTCACAACGAGGCTCAACGTTCCTCTGACGCAAATGTGTGCAGCTGCAAACACGCATGATGAATGTGTGCGTGCTACACGCTTAGCTCTTTCACGCAGTCATGTTGGCTTTGGCCTTTAAAAAAAAGAAAGAACCAGGAGTCTCTGTATTACATGTTTACAACAAAAAAAAATGGCATTGCCACTTTAATAGTGATATAAGCACCTTATTAGTGATATTAGTACTTTAAAAGTTATATTACCACTTAAATGGCACCTTAATAGTGATGTTTGCAAAGTTCATATTAGCACTTTATTCCTACGATTAGCACATTTTGGCTAGCTCTATTAGCAGCTCTATTTATGTTATTTAAAGCATTTATTTACTTTTGTAAATCATTCTTTTTGTTTAATAGTCTGTTTTCGGGCAATGTGCACGAACATTTAGGCGCTGACTATCAAGATAAAAGTTAATGCAAGTATTTAGTTTGAGCAACTGTGGGAAAACTCACATTTCCTGCGCCCGGGGGGCGGGCAAGTGGCAGGGGTCTTTGGTAGTTGGTGTACACAAATAGATATATTAAATGAACTTAAAATTAGCAATTTATTCTAAAGGGGGTATACTTCAAATTTTTTATATTATATTATTATATATTCCTGACATAGAAAGATAGACTGCAATGCAACCCGGGGACTAATGTTGTAAATTATTTGAGGGGATTATTTACTGTTTTTCTCCTGGTGATAAAAACCTGGATAGCAGATAATGGTCTGTCTTTACACAGCACAACAAGATTACACGACCCCAGACTATAAGGTCCCACTATTAATCCACATGCAGATTTTATTTGTTACTTTTGTGGTTCCATTGACTTTTAACACTCCCTGCCTTGGTGCTTGAAAAGAAAAAACATACAATGATTTATAAAAAACATATTTACAGTATTGTCTTATAACACATAAGTCAATTATTACAAAAATGATTTACTGGCCGTGTTGGATCATCGTGCTCTGGATAAATGCTCCCCAGTCATTGGCTCAGCCACAGGCGTGTTAGAAGTAATGGGGGAGGGACAAAAAGGGTCAACAGGTCAACGACTCCCGACTGTGTTATCAGACAAAAGTTAACAATTGTGCTGAAGAAGGCAGCGGCCATACGGAGAGGAAGTAATAACGCCCCGAGGCTGAGGATAGGCCCCATATGTGTCAATGCAAACAATAAATCAAGGTCCAACAACATCATGCTGTGTGTTGTAGTGCGGTCGCTGTGTTTTTGTCGAGTGTTGAACGTTGACGAGGCTTCTGAGGTCTGTACTTCCTGTGTAATCTCACGCATTGGTTTACATGCGTGAGATTACGCTTACCACTAGTTTTTTATCCATTACAGAAACTGGATGAACTGTCTTGCCTTTGACCCGCGTTGACCTTTCTGCACTTGAATAGGAAAAAGTGATTTATTGATGCTTGTTTTCTGCTGCCGATCACAGGACCTTTGGTCCAGGTGACGCTCCTCGTGATGGTGTGTTTGCAAATGGGAACGTTTAAATAGACTCATTGTTTATTTACAATGGGATCCGCCTCTTCTGCAACACACACACAGACAGATAGACAGACACACACACACACACACACGTGCATGTGTCCTTGAACTGTCAATGATGCCGCTGTAATCTGCAAAACATCATAAACACGCATTATTATTCTTATTATTATTCTTATTCTTATTATTATTATTATTATTATTATTATTATTATTATTATTATTATTATTATTATTATTATTATTATTATTATTATTATTATTATTATTATTATTATTATTATTATTATTATTATTATTATTATTATTATTATTATTATTATTATTATTATTATTATTATTATTATTATTATTATTATTATTATTATTATTATTATTATTATTATTATTATTATTATAGACAGACACACACACACACACGTGCATGTGTCCTTGAACTGTCAATGATGCTGCTGTAATCTGCAAAACATCATAAACACGCATTATTATTATTATTATTATTATTATTATTATTATTATTATTATTATATTTATTATTATTATTATTATTATTATTATTATTATTATTATTATTATTATTATTATTATTATCATTACTACTTGTACCAATAGACCTTCTGCCGTCTTTTATTTAAATTGAATGAAGAACTGTATTAATTAATAATTCAACATTTATCTCAGTGTGTTTTAAATGCACGAGGACAAACATGAACTTTTACTGCCTGATGTTGGGAACAGGAACACACACATGCGCACATGCACTCACACACACACACACACACTTGTGATGCTGCTCAAAACAAGTGTGGATCTCTGAGTCATGATGGAAACGCACACCATGTTCTGTGTTGATCAATCATCAGCTTGCTGGTGATTTATTGATGATGTGATTCCCCGGGGGCGGTTGTCGGTCAGGAGACACACTTTTATTATAACCACTTCCAAGACATTATTAGTCATTATTAACTAAGCTGAAGGTGTGTTCTCCTGGGCCAATGAGGCCTCGCCCTGAGCCGAGGGGGCGGGATCAGGGCGTGACTGATCTGGGCCTTAATATAAACCCTGCAGCTGTTGCCTCCTCACACTTCACCACAACCATCTGACTGAGATCCAAACCCTGAGAAGAAACGTTTTTATTCCAGTTTATAAAAAAATTTCTGACAGCAGGATTTTTGTTTTGATTACGTGGGAACTTGACTTTGAAAAAGAAAAAGAAAAAAAAATCTGCTCTCACCCAGAATTTCTTTTTCATTTCTCCTGAGACCCTTTTTGATTTTTTTTCTTCCACTATGTTTCCAGAGGCAAACAAGGGGTGAGTACAGTCAGTGGACAGACTGTCCTCAGCACATGGGACATGGCGGACAGTGGGGTGGGGGGGGTGGGGGCTCCAAAAAAATGAGCACATGTGCAGTGGAGACGGCGCAACTCGGACTTGTATTAAATATTATATATATAGTAGTCCTTTGACCATTTTTATACTAAAATGGAATTAAGTAGAGGCAGATTTTATTTGACTGAATAAATTAGCAATGGAAGTACATTCAGAACATTTTTAAAGACTTCATTTTCAGTATTAGTATTTACTGCCAGGTTGTGTGTGTGTGAGGAAAAAACAGTTTTTTGTCAAATTAGAGTAATTGCACAAATTGCATTTGATTAATTAAATGACACAAGTGATTCTGTGTGTGTGTGTGTGTGCGTGTGCGCACGTGTGTAGTGTGATACTGCTCTAACCCTGCAGGAATGTGTGTGTCTGTGAAAGAGAGTGTGCGTGTGTCTTCAAAGTCATATCCTTATTAGTAGCACTTCTCAGATTAGGTCCGCTGCCTCGAAAAAAAAAAAAACCCCACCTAAAATGGTAATCCAATAAGCATAATGAGCACATCATGTGAAATTTTAGTGAGTTATGGGGAAGTGGAGATTGTCCTGCAGCAAAAAAAAAGCTCCAAAGGGCTTTAAAATCAAAATTTGTAGTGAGTGTAGCAGCTGATAGGAGAAAGTAACCTTTGCTGTGATTCCTGCTTGTTTTGCTCCTATTGATCATGCTCAAATTCCATTTTTTATTATTTTTTTCCTTCATGTCACCCAGCTACAGCTATGAGGACTGCAAGGCCACTAGCGATTGGCTGCTGGCCCAGACGGACGTCCGGCCCAAGGTGGGCATCGTGTGCGGGTCAGGGCTCGGGGGTCTGGCTGACATGTTGAAAGACCAGGTCGCCTTCAACTACAAGGACATCCCAAACTTTCCACAGAGCACGGGTGGGTGACAGCAGCAACCGGAAATCTGCCAATGGACGGCCCATGTCTTACCGTCTACATTTGTATATTCACTGAGTGGCTGTGATTTATTTATTTTGATTTCCTCCGCAGTGCACGGACATGCAGGGCGGCTGGTGTTCGGCACGCTGAAGGGGAGGCCGTGTGTCTGCATGCAGGGCCGCTTCCACCTGTACGAGGGCTACCCCATCCAGAAGGTGTGTGTGTGTGTGTGAACTAATTGAGCTTCACGTCTTTTGTGAAATCTGTGGGAAAAAAAAAAAAAAAAATGAAAGTCTTGCTGCTCAAACAAAGAATCCTCCAAACTCACCTCCCCCTGTGTGTGTGCGTGTGTATTTCGTGGATCCAGATCACACTGCCCATGAGGATCTTCAAGCTGCTGGGCGTGGAAACCGTGATGCTGACCAACGCAGCCGGAGGCCTGAACCAGGATTTTAAAGTGGGCGACATCATGATCATCAAAGACCACCTGAACATGCCCGGCTTCGCTGGCAACAACCCTCTGTCGGGCCCCAACGACGAGAGGTGAGAGCCACAGAGCCCCTGCGCTGATTTATTTCCTCCTCCTCTGACCTTTGACCTCAACTGACCTTTCCTCCTCCTGTGCTTGTCTAGGTTTGGAGTACGTTTCCCCTGCATGTCGGACGCGTACGACCGCGAGCTGCAGCAGCTGGCCATGGACGTGGGCCAGGAGCTGGGGTACGGAGACTTCCTGCGGGAGGGCGTCTACTGCGTGCTGGGCGGGCCCTCGTTCGAGACCGTGGCCGAGTGCCGCATGCTGCACAAACTGGGAGCGGACGCCGTGGGTGCGTAGCATTTGACCTTTTCACCTGCTTTAAGGGAGACCTTTGAGAAGAGAATTTTTTTTTTTATCATTTATACTAATCCTTTTTACCCGGCCAGGCATGAGCACGGTCCACGAGGTGCTGGTGGCACGCCACTGCGGCATGCGCGTCTTCGCCCTGTCGCTGATCACCAACCAGGCGGTGACGGACTACGACAGCCAGGAGAAGGCCAATCACGAGGAGGTGCTGCAGGCCGGCACGCAGCGGGCGGAGCAGCTGGAGCGGCTGGTGTCCACGCTGGTGACCCGCATCGAGCACAACAACTGAGAGCCGGTCCCCGAGAGAGACTCAAACAGAATCACAACAAGCCCTTTATCTAAAGTCACCGGGGCCTTATCTGAGGGCCCACATTCCTCCTTTGACCTTTTTGTACCACTTCCCGTGAGGGGTATTTTTCTCTTTTTTTTGTGTGTTCTAACTTGATATGATCAGCTCTTGTAAATGTCTGCAATTTAACTTAACAAATGCTATTTAACGTATAGCATAACAATCCGCTGTAAAGATCTTAATTTGATGTTGTGGAAATGTGATTTTGCTGCGCCTGTTTTTTTTTAAAAGAAGAATATTGTTACTAAATGTGCTATTTATTAATATATATTGTGTTTGAAAAGTGCTGACTTTTTTTTGTTGACTCATTTCTTAAACTTATAGATGTAATACATATATACACTTAACATTTCTCTGAGACTCGAGGAAAACTCCCCACGTTTATTTCCAAAGTGCAGATTAAAGTTTGACAGATAAAGCGACACAGTAGAGCAATGTGCGGCATGATGAGCGGGTCCAAAGGGAACCCGAATGTTATCATTGTAAACATGAGGAAATGTTACATAAGCATGAGTCTGCAAAAACAGGTCACAGACTGCTGTGATTTATTAAAAACAAACGGAAGGGGTTATTTTCATTATTTTTACATTTTAGTAAACATTTTTTTATTTTTTTAATACACTTTCAGCTTAAATCTTTACACACTTCAAGCCTTTTTTCCTCCCAACACATTTAATTTTTTCAGATACACACTTGCTCCCCTGGTAGAACAGAAAACACCACACATCACCGCTCACACTGCATGCACACAACATATCCATGGGTTGCATAACTGTTTACCTTTTCCAAAAGGGTCGACGTGTTCTTGTTCCCTGTGAAAGGCGAGATTACAAAAAAGGCTGACGCCTCCCCTTTCAAACCCTTCTAACCCCCCGTTACAGCCATCCTATAAAAGTTTATTTTGTCTGTGAAAAAAGAAAAGAAGCGCCATGCATACTTCAAAAACATTTTTTTTGTGTCTTAAAGCTGAACAGGATTATTTTAAAGTAATAGAAGCAAACCACCACCGTGAGAAGCTTCACCAGTGGACCCTTGGTGCACAGCTCAAAGCTAAATTTGGCAAAAAGATGTAAACAGGAAGTGCCAAGGATATATACTGTATGTGTGTGTACATATATATATATATATATATATATATATATTGCACATTCATTAGCTCTGATCTGTAAGACAATTAAAAAAAAAACATGTGACAGACACGTACATTTGGAAAGAAATAAATGCAGATTTTTTTTCCCCTTAGTTCCTTTTCCTAGTTCCCAAAGCATTTTAATATGTTTTGTAAATGTATGAATGAATTACCCAGAACAAATGTATTTATTTGATATCTTTCTGTTGTCCTCTAGAACCAAGAAGATAATCCCAACTGCGTATGGCAAGGCAAGGCTCAGGCTGTAACTTCAGATAAAAACGGTATGGCATGCCTTTCTCATTTCGCCACATTACAAAAATCACATCATGTCTGCTTCCCCCCCAAATATCCGTATGGAGGTAAAATGCAAAGCTGGCGACCCGTGAAGGGTTGGCACGTGTTTCCACTGCTGGCACAGTTAAACAGTCTTGAGCCTCAGAGAGGACGGAGGAGGAGGAGGAGGAGGAGGAGGAGGAGGAGGAGGAGGAGGAGAAAGGCACTTCTGAGATTCTGGGCCCGGAATGGCGGCAGGAGGCAGAGTCCACCCGTCCTCTAGGCAAACATGGTCAGGGTTATCCACTGTGGAGCGCGCGCACACACACACACACGCAGGGACACATGGGAAATGTAAGGTTAGATTGGGAATACAATTACGCAACCACAATACGATAAAGCTCTGTGTGGATAATAAGGACACTATTTTAAGGTCATACCTGGAAGAAAGTGAGGGATATTTGACCGTCTGCATCCGTGTCCAAGGTCTTAAAGGTTTCTACAGAAAGACACAGGTGAGTAAAATGACACTGAGGCTTCTGGGTGTTGCATGTTGGATGTTTTTTTTTTTTTTTTTTTTTTATTCTCCAGTCAAGGATCTTTCAAGACTCACTGAACATGGTCTCCAGTCTGACCAGACAGGTGACAAAGTTATCAAAGTCCACAGCCATGTCTTCCTCCGTGTAGCGCAGGATGATGAGCTGGAACAGGTGGTTGGTCAGCTTGAAGCCTGGAAAGAGGACAAATCACATAAAAAAAAAAAAGAGACAAAAAAATTGCGCCTAAATTGTCTTAAAAGGAGAGATAAAAAAAAAAGACACAGTACCTGCGGACTCCAGGGCCATCCTCATCTCGTAGGAGCTCATGGTTCCAGATTTGTCCAAATCAAACTGCCTGAAAATGGTCTATATATAAAAAAAATAATAAAAAATACAAATAACAGAGAGAAATTACAGACAGCAAAGAAGAAGAAAAAAAAAAGAGAAAAACGACTCCGGTGCACACATGTCAAATCGAGCGACGTCTAGTGTCACAAAGTGGAATCAATACAGCGTTTCACTGTTCTCTCACCAGGTATCGCTTAATCTTTTCCCAGAGCACGTGGAACTCTGTCAGGCCCAGTTTCCCACTGCCGTCCGTCTGACAACACGAGTTAAAAAATAACAACCCCAGCCATAAAATGCAGCTTTTTTTTCCTTTTTTCGAGCTGTTAAGCTTTGAGACACAGAATCTCCAAAAAGGATACGTCCATGAGGTTGATCATGCTGCGACAGGATTCCTTGGTGAAGCCGTCTGTCTTCAGGTCTTTATCTGAAAGTGAAAAAAGAATCATAATTACGCAGCATTTTAAACAATAACTTCCATCATGCGACATAAGCGCGACGTCGGCTGTTGCTAACGTTTGCTGATGATCCTGTTGAGGATGGTCTGCAGCTCTGTGATGCTGATCTCCATGTCCTGTGGACCAAAAAAAAACACACACACACACACAATGAATCCAATTCAGCATGTCATACGTGTGTTTCTGCACACGCTCATACCGGCCCCGCCAGCTGCCTGAAGAGATTTTTGAAGGCCGCGTCGATCTGGCTCTCGTCCAGCTCGGTCTGAAACACACAGACCCTCTCAGTTTTTGGTTGCGTTTTTTTTTTTTTATTCCTATTCATTTTCTATTTTATTATTATTTGTTTTGTCATTTAAAAAAAAATCTCATGACGTCCTCTCACCTCTGTGGGAAGTTCTGCTTCAACGTTATCGTCAAGCTCCCTGATGGAGAAGAACAAATACATCTCAGCAAGTCACTTTTTACCCTTTTTTAATATAATATCTTTTTTTAAAAATCTGAAATAGTAGAAATAAAAAATGTAGCTTCAATCCTAGCGTGAAAGTCATCTCCTCCCACTCACTCGGACTCTGCCGGCTTCTCGGAGAACACCCGGAGGACAAAGTCGGCCTCCTTGTGCGGCTCGAAGGTGGACGGCACGATGATGTACTCGCCCCGGGGGAGGCGGAGCCTGGAGCTGACCTCCCGCAGGTTGATGAAGAGCTCGGAGCGGGCGCTGGAGGCGTGGGTGAGGAAGAAGTCCCGCTTCAGGTGGACCCCGGACCTGCCCACAAACTGAGGAGGCGTTTGGTATTTATGTCTTTTTTTTAATGAAAAGGTTCATGAAATGAATATTAAGCTCCTACCTCATTTGGAATCTGTAAAAAAAATTAATAAATAAAATTAGATCAAGATCAAGAAAAGAAATAAAACGGATCATTAACCATTTATCTCCAATTAATCTGACCTCGTAGACGGCGAAGCCAATGGTCTCCATGTCTTTGCCCTCTCGCCGTTTCTTCCGGCGGTCCTTTTGCATGAGGCCCACCAGGAAGCTGCACTCTGATTGGCCGGCGGCGTCCGGGTGCTGCAGCGCAATCTTGAACTGCGGGTTGAGCCAGAAGGTCCCTGGAGTAAAATGTCAGGTTGATATTTGATGAGTGATTCTAAATACGAAACATTGAGAGTTATTTCTTATTGGTTAAAAATAATAATTATTATAATTCATAATGTCATTTAAAGCAGGCTACGGGTTTTTGACTCACTCTTTAAAAGGCAGTCACTGGTTCACATTCATCCAAATGACTTCCTCCTCTAAATGCTTGTTTTTTCCAATTATTTGAACATATTCCGATTTCTGGGATTTTATTATTTTTTTTACAGCTGATCAAGTATATTCTGAAAACCTGGAAAGTTCCTGCAGCCTCCGGCCGTGCTGCCTCTCCTCCACTCGCCCTGGTACAGCGAGGAGCTCCATTTCTTCAGCTGGCTGTTTTGCAGAGCGTCGGCCGTCAGGTTACAGATCTCCAGGCGGCTGAACTCACGCAGGAAGTCACTGAAAGACATCCTGAGGGGTGAAAAAAAACAAAAAACATTTAATTGATTGTTTTATTTATGGGGGGGCAGTGATGTCACAGAAGAGGACTTCATTGTATGATTTATTTATTTTATTCACCCATTAAATTGATTTTAAATGCGTGTAAAAAAAAAAAAAAAAAAAAAAGCTGATGTGTACTCACCAGAACTCGCCGTCCTCGCTGCGGTTTTGTAGCCGACCCCTGACGGAGCGGTCCACGCTGTCCCACTCTCTGGAGCTGCAGATTTTCGCACATGTATAGTTACTGAACATAGGCATTAATTATCTCCACACATTCTAGCACATGTGTATGTGTGTGTGTATAAATATATATATATATATACACACGTGTTTTTTTTGTTGTGTATATTGTGATGTCATGAGAGTGGAGGTACACCCCCCCCCACCCCCCCGCTGGCCACAAAAAGGACTACAAAACAGCAAACCCCCCCCCCCCCCCCCCCCCCCCGATAAAAAAAGAACTACACAACCCATAATCCTCAGAGCCAGACCCTCAGGCTTCCCAGCTGAAGGAGATGAGCTGATTGCCCTTGCCAGACTGGGATTGAACAGAGAACAGTGAGAAAGGAGTGTTTTGAGTTTGTTGCCCAGGAGTTTTTTGATGGAAATGCCTTGTTTTGTTTAAACTGAGAAAACCTACGTTTACTTTGAAAAAGAAAGTGCACAATTTCACTTTGAATGGCGTTTTTGCAGTCTTCATTCCTTGCCCCCACACCTCAGGAAAGATCCTGACCTCTCAAGACATCACAAAATGGAGGGTGAGTGTATTGAACAATTTGTGTGTGTGTGTGTGTGTGTGTGTGTGTTTCTTATATACGAGACATCATCTCCAATCCGACTGTGTACTTTTTTTCTCCTCTGCGTGCTACCAAGGTCATACTGAATATCTCTGGATCTAATCGCTCCAGACGTATCTGTCTGATTTGTTCAAGTCACCGTGACCTCGCCAGAAGGGAAAGAAGACATGAAATAAGGTGTGACCGCTCCCATTTGTTCGGCTCAATTTCCACAGTCTGACCACAAGTGAACAACGATGACCAAAGCTAGTTTTTCCACTGACCTTTTCTGTCATTATATTGACTAAAAATAATATATATATATATATGGTACAGGGGATATTATATGTTGACATTAAATGCACTGTTTTGGAAACTGTGTGCAATATTTAAAATGGAAATATTAAATTGAGGTGAAAAGGACCAAAATCCTGCACGTTATTATGATTTTGATGATTTTTTTTATTCCAGTGAAGGACTTACTTGTCGCTCCAGGCCCCGGTCCACTCCACCTCCCCCCAGGGGTTCCTGATCCGAACCAGCTTGGTCATGTTCCCTCTGTACACCACCTATGAGCCAAGAAACACCACATGACTTTTTACCGTTTTTTTTTTTCTCTCTCTCTGCTCAGCTCACTGGTGTCATGTGGTAAGTGATGGTTCTCACATGAGCACGTAGTGCATAAAGTGTACAGTAAATCTCGCTGTGAGAAACCCAGCATCCCATGCCACCAATTACGGCAAATTACAGCTTTAATTCCACTACGTCTCCGTAAGTGAATGTGTGTTTCATTGAATTTCACGCACACAGTCTGTGATTTTTGAGCATTTTTTTTTCTCTCACAAATCCCGAGTTGCTTCAGTGACCCAATTGGTCCCTCACCTCCTCCACAGCGGTCACAGAGTAGGCGTGTCCCTTCACCAGCTTCTTGAACGTCACGGCCTCCATGTCTTTGGTGTTGGTGATCTGAGGTGAGACGAGAGGTCACAGAGGTCAACGTCAAAACGCACAGCATCAGGAGTTGAACAGTGAAGGTCAGAAGGGAACAGCTACACAACGTGTAGCTTCACATGTGACGGGATGAGTGACATCCACAGGCGTCACAGTCACGGATGTGACGCGGCTCGTTCATTATGATCATCATCGAGCTCTAAAGATGAAAAAAAAAAAAAAGTCCCACAACTCAAACACAAACGTGGAGCAGTGAGGTCACTCCAGGCCGTGCATGTGTGTAAGCGGATTATTGAGATGAAGCCGTCGGAGACAAACTTAATGACTCCGAGTCTGTTTCTTTGACTCACTGTCGCCAAACTGGATTCCACAATTGTCAAGATGGGAGAAACATGGCTTGCTAAATGTAAGTAATGCTAAAAATGCACATTCTTCTCAATAACTCATTCATCAACATGTCCAGGTGTCTTTTTAATTATTTTTTGGAGGAGACTAGTTGTCCACCTTAGAAAAAAGCAAACAAAGTCAACAATTGTGATTGTTGCTTCCTCAATTTCATGTTTTGTGCTAAGCTAAATGACGCCTGGCCCAGGTAAAAATTTTTTTAAATAAAAATAAAAACCTGGAAAAAGTAGATTTAAATCAACTGAAATAAATATGTTAACCTGCAATAAAAAAATGGCCGCTAGGTGGCGGCAGAAACGCACCATTGAGATATTATCACCCACATTTTGGGTTCATTTACACATCCATCAGTTAACATTATCTTTCATTTGAACGATATGAATAATAATGACATATAAATGACTGTAAAGACGTGTGATACATCTCTGTGTAATTTCTCCATTTGTTTAGGTTAAAGAACTCGTGCACGTCGAGGTACTGACGTCGATGGAGCAGCCCAGCAGCGACCCTCGGTCTATGGCCCGTGTGATGATGCTGAAGAGGTCAGAGGGAGCTTTCTTCAGCTCAAACATCTCCGTCACACCGCCGGTGAAATCCTCAAAGCCCTCGGAGGTGCTGCCTCCGGATAGCGCTTCGTAACAGCCGTTCAGCCTGAGACACGGGGGGGGGGAAAAAAAATCATAGGTAAGCAGGGGGGGAAATCATAGGTAAGCAGGAAGTGCATGTGGACAGAAATAATAAGAATTATTATTACTATTAAGTTCTAACATAAGATCAGTCTTACTTGGCGTAGGCCTTTTCCAGCAGAGCGCTCCAGAACTCGGTTCCCTCTGCGGAGTGGACGAAAAGGAGCTTCCCGTCCTTCACCGGTAGCCGGTCGTCGATCACCACCTCCAGCCACTCGCCAAACTGCCAGAACTGCACCACACAGAGGGAAAACATTTAAAAATCTATTTAAAAACACCCAAAATAAGACAAATGCAGTGGTATGTATGTTTGTCACTTCGGTGAAGCCTTTTATAATCTGTGATCATTCGTCCATCATACGGCATGAATTTAGATTTATAATAGGTTTTTATGTCCAAATCTTGATCTGGAGGTGGAAAAAATAATATTTCGATATTTTCCTTGGAGTTGTAATGACAAAAGACAAATATAATAAGTCGTAGTGAGGAGGCGTTTGAGAAATGCTGACGTTCCCACTTTGCTTCTGTGTAACGAGCCTTAAATCAACACAGAGGCCGAAGGTTAAACTCTCCTCTCTCTCTTTAAATATTTGGAAACCTGTCCTGCAACTCGTCCGTTTTTTATGAGGTGGCTGTGATTCGTTTCTTTTGTTCTCAGGAAACTCCCCTGAGGATCAGGAGATGAATGCAGCCAGTGGTGCAGAGAAGCGGTGAGTAAGAGCCAGGGGGAGTTTTTTTTTTTGTTTTTAGTTTTTTGTTTTTTGTGAGACATTTTAAAATGCTGCTGTCATGACATGCGTTTGTCCAGCAGAGAGCAGACGAGAACCAACAGAGCTAATTTAATTCCAGACAGCTGGAGTTTGTGTGTGTGCATGCATGTGTGTACATGTATCTGGGAACAATTACACTTGTGTGTGTGTGTGTTTTTCGTGTGGATTAACCTCACTACATTTGTGACAGCAAACGTGTTGTTTTTTGTGTATGTACACAGGAGGTTGGATGGATAACTACACACAGGGGGAGGGCCGGCGACAACTCGACTGTGGGATGACGACACCAAACGGAAACACCTCAACTGCCTCTGGCCAAATACTGGTACACACACACACACACACACACACACATTTTACTTGACACTGCAGAGCCACTGAGGGAAATGAAGATTTACCACCTCTGTGTCAAGACCTGCAGTAAACCAGCCAATAAGCTTGAGAAATCATATTCCTAATACAATTCAAAACAAACAAGTTCTATAATAAGAACTGCAAATTTTTTTTTGTATTTTTCCATCGCCTCCTCCTCCTCCTCCTTTCCTCTCCAGCTTCTTAAAGCAATCAGGAGAGTTCATAATTACATTTTGGGATGATTCATCCAGGTCTGGGAAATCCATGCGGAGGAGGAGGCTGAAAGGATCCAAAAACGAATAGAAAGGGGAAAGCCCAGAGAGACTCGACACAATCGCACAAAGGTGAAAGACAAGAGAATGGAAACACAACGACAACAAACAAACAAAACACACAACTACATGCAGCAGAAAAAACAAGGAGAAGAAACTGGGGCAACGCTTTGCAAAATGGAATGCAGCCATTTCATGCATTTACCGTAAATGTATATTCACTGAACATATGCATGCGTTTGAATTAATTCCACACACATTCACACACTGAGTGTGTGTGTGTGTGTGTGTACGCACGCGCATGCGCGCATGAGTGTGTGAGTGAGATTGCATTTATTGATCTGGATGGGGTTGGTTTAGAACACAGTGACCCTGAGAACGACAGAGGATGTATTTCCCTTTCATTCTAGAGCCTACCTGTGTGTGTGTGTGTGTGTGTGTCTGTGTGCGTCTGTGTGTGCGCATGTCTGTGCACACACATGCAGTTCCTCAGTTTGCTCATTTCTGGTATCATGCCTTCAATGACTGAGCAATGAGGCTATCGGAAGAGAACCAGGATGCACACGCTGGGTGTGTGTGTGTGTGTGTGTGTGTGCGAGTGGGAGTGTGTGTATTCGACATTCCATGCTGCATGAAACATGCAGCTCCCCCTCTTTTTCTGACTCCCTCATCGACACTTGGCAAGCTGACAGCTCGCTGCCTCAAAGCTGACTCAGCACGCCGGGCCCAGTGACAAATCAGCTGAATATGGTGGAAACGTTTTTTTTTCTCTCTCCAGATGTTCCTCACAACAGGAAACATGGGGAAAAAAAACACCAGACGGGCGCATAGCAACACTTTCTGCTCTTGTCCTGGAGACACGCTAACTGACGAGCAAGGAGGTCCACTTATCTGATAAGACACGCGACCAGACACACCCAAACACACACACACACACACACAAACAAGGATAATGAGTCAGGTGAGGTCACAGGTCTCTGCCTGATGTCATCAACAATAACCATAAAACTACACCTTCTACTCGAGAATGTTTCCACCATATCAAATCTCTTTTAAAAAATGCTGTTGTCAAGAGCCTTAAAAGGTGGAATTTCCTTGAAATGTAAAATGTGACGCAAAAACGTCTCCTTCTCAGATCGTCACCCACTAGAGCAGAAGAGCATGTGACGTCTGACCTAGAAAAAAAAAAAAAGCTGTCCACTGAGAACACTAGTAGTAGTAACTACAGCACATGTAAAAGAAAAAAAAAACATCTCAACATTTCCCTATCTAACACTGAATAGGTGCATAATTCATCCAGGGTTGTTTTTTATATATATATATATTTATTGAACCGCTGTGTTGCAGCTACAACCTGTAACCATGCGTTCTGTACGCAAAGCAAGGTTCAGCTGATAAGGATTAAAAAAAATTAAATAAATAAACAAAACCCACATGATATACTCATGTTGCAAAATAAAGGCCACCTGATAGGAATCAGATGTTAATTGTTTGCCGTGTTAGAGGTGAGTGATAGATATAAATATGCATACGTCTTATTTTGTTTTTTTTGTGTGAGTGATTTTAAAAAAATAATAATAAATCAAAATAATAATGGAGCGTCCTCCCAGGTATAGTTAGTGGCCTAACCCACTGGGTGTGGGCTTCTCATCTCGGACGACTCACTGGGGCTTGTTGGAAAATTTTACGACGGATTTTTTATATTTATTTTTTTTACCTCCTGTGTTTTTTTTAATCATAGATGCATGTGGGGAGTGTCACCTGGAAGTGGAAGATGCCGGCGTATCCCTGCTGGAAGCCCTGACCCTGAGGGACCACTCGGTGCAGGACGGTGTCGTTCAAGGTCAGCGAGGCGATGGCCGCCAGCAGCCAGCAGTCCCCTGTGTGTACAAAAACACGCACACACACACACACACACACACAGGCACGCCACTCGTTGTGTTATTCTACATATTTGGGGTCACTGAGGGAGGCATGGGGGGCTACTGGAACACAAAAGGAGCGTGGCCCTGTTTACAGATGTGAGTTAGAGAAACAAAGCATGAATTATAGATGCAGGGAAACATCTCCAGAACCAAACTGTTACTGGTGCAGCAGGAGGGACGGCACTTTCCCAATATAGCCCAGTTAATGGAAGGAAGAGAATGCATTCAGGAGTAAAAATCTGATCGCTAAAAGATGCATTATTCAGGATATTCCAGTTTCTGTCCGACATAACGGGTACAACCTTAAAAATATATATATATTTACAGTCATATGAAAGCATAAATAGATCACAGATTCACTTTAAACCAAAACTGTGACTGCTTGGCAGACTTTCTTAACTAAATGAAGTGCAACTCATCATTTCTTCACCATATTATAATGAAATCCCGTCATAGGATAGGATTTATTTGTCCTACCTCTCCCAGTCTGACCTTGTTCATATAAATCTGTGGCGGTCTATTAGGACATATACTTGGACTCACCCAGAGCTCCCTGACAGATGTCTGTGCGAGTGGCTCCGTCCACGATGAACTCGGGCCGCTTGCAGAACTCCTGCACACACACACACACACACACACAACACAAAAATCAGGGCTTTTCTTGCCAAAAAAACATCAAGAGCGCTCTGTGAAATATCTCAGTGCATCTCGAACCATGCATAACAAACAATTACAACATTTTTAAATCTATTGTGAGAATGATGAATGAATCAAAATCCACGGCTATTTTTGGTGTGCTGCTTAATGACTGCAGAGGCCAGATAATTCCCTGATTTCCCCGCAATTTCTTTACGATGCGCGGCTGAAAATAATACCAGACTGCGAAAGAGGTCATGTAAGCGGAAAACAATGATGCCTTCACGTGACATCTCTCGCTCAGCGTGTTGAGCGTGAGAACCCCCACATGAAGCTATAAAAAGACGTTTCTCTCCTTGTGGCTCTGGGCTGCACACGCACCATCAGGCGCACGGTTGAACTCGCACATACACACAAAGCATGAAGCATCAGAGTTTCTGGAGAAGCATTAGCGCTGACACACAACCACAAATGTACATGCCTTGGTCTACACACACACACACACACACAGATGGAAGCTGAAAGTCACGTAGGTGAGCTTTTGGGATCACAGTGGGTCCCGCTGCACTTCCAGTGTCACGTATGTGCAGATGCAACCGTAACATGCGCCTGTGTGTGTGTGTGTGGGTGTGTGTGTTCTGCACGGCTGCCGTGATAACACCTAATGACAGCAGTCCCACTTGGTTCCCCGGTGTCATATTCAGCCAGAAGCAGAACTCTGGTGTATTTATAATGTGAGGGAGTGAGGCGAAGAAATCAGTGAGAGGCTGAACGACCCCCCCGAAGGAGAAATCAGTTGCCAGGCAACAAGTAAAAATCTCAGCTTGGGGAGGAAAAAGGGGGGAACAGTATTTTCTTATAGGATGAAAAAAAAGAAGGCTTCAAGGATGTATGACATAACAATATTCGTAACTCTCTGGCCCCGCCTCCACTCCTCACCGTGGGTCTCATCCAGCGGACGCCCTGGGTCTTGGCGGACCTGGGCCCGAGCTCTTCGAAGCCCAGGGAGGAGGCGGCGCAGGGGAACAGGTTGTCCTCAAACAGCCTGCCGCTCTGCTGGCTCTGGGCCTTCAGGCGCTGGAAGTCCTGACCCAGGAACTTCACGGCGTTGTGGTTCTGACCCAGACCCTCGTCGCGGTCCCACTGGCTCCTCAGCTTGGCCGCCATGCCCGTGGCGTATATGCGCTCCTCCACCATCCTCAAGCCTCGCTCTCTCTCGCTTTGCTCTTGTGTGCGTTTGGAACCACAATAGGATGTTGGCGCGTGTCAATAATAAATGAGGCAACTGTGAAAGCACAAAGCACTGCAGCGGCGCTGAGGTTTATCTGATATTATAATACGGTCACGCCTTCCAAGCTCAATTAGAATTCAGAATTTAACCTCCCTGACCATTAAGAGCAAAGATCGATGCCGTTTGGTGCTTTGGGGTTCAGCGGTAGCTGGAGGCTACGGGTGCAACAACAATCGTGGCGTTATAGTGCTGTCCAGATGTGTGGGTCATGCCTTGTAATTCACTGGCTGGAAATCCCTGAAAGAAAGAAAGAAACCAAAAATGAGGAGAAAAAAACGTGAGGCAAAGAGGCGGGTCCATACTTGAGTCCACATACACAGTGCATGCCTAGACACCACTCGATACGTGACACAGACGAGTGGACAATGTTTCCACCCTATGTGCACACGCACTCAGGGTTTAACATGACAAAGGGGCCCTCACGCACACACACACACACACACATATGCATATACATATATACACAGGCTTTGTGTAGCCCAGGGATTAGTCACATCAGGCGTATCAGTGCCGCTTTGGATGTGCCGTGCTGCATGTGCGCACTGAATCAGTTGGTTTGAGTCAATGTTTGATCAGACAGGTATGTGTGTGTGCGCGCGCGCGCGACCTGTGTGTGCACGGCAGGGTGTGGTTCGCTGGGACGTTCACAGTGAAGAGCACGAGGCCCCCAAACAAGTAAAAGCTCTCAGAGGCGGTGTGACGAAGCCATGCCGGGGAGAGGAAGGTGTCATTACAATCTGCTCCTGACAGAACTGGAGCAACACACTCACTTATTTTGTTGTCGTTTCGCAGCTTCGTCAACACTCCGCCACTCTAACAATGCACACTACCTGTTTCAGACACATCAGAGGCTTTGTAGACTGTGTGTGTTTGTTGACACAGTGAACACGGATGTGTTACAGTTTCCTCTGCTGACTGCAGCCACACCCGTTCAAAATGGCCCAGATCACTGAGTCAGAGCAGAGAACATGCAACGACAGTGTGGGACGTTTGCTTTATTACAACACAACTGTGTTGTTGTTGGTTTTGTGCCGCAAAATGCGGCACTAAAAATGCACTACACTGCCCCTGCAACATATATTAAAATATTTATGCTCTTCCACTATGTTTTGCTTTTGTTGTAACTAGAAGCGCTGACGTAATGACCTCAGTTCTCTCTTCAATGGATTAACTTATTAAGTGTATGATTTTATCAGCATTTCAACACTTGTATTGTGTGTGTGTGTGTTGTGTATTGCATCTTCATTGTGCATGTACAGTGCAGAACAAAATGTACAGTCCAGCAGAGCTCACAGCTCAAATGAACAAACCATAAATCAGAACATCATTCCGATCATTTCCTTGTAATATAATATCAACAGCCACAGAAATCACATAACATAGCAAATACTTTCATTTTCATACTGACAACTAAATCTGTTTCTACCTCTCGTGGTTGTGCGCGTCTGACACTCCTCCTAAATAGGCTCATAAACATACTGCTACTTTACTATACGGAACTATTTAACTTTTAAAGCCAGCATTCCTATAAATGATTCCCGGTTCCTCTCACATCCAGACCATTTGGTTGTTTTCATCTCTACTGCGTGTTATCGGGGGCTCACTCAAACCCAATCTGGTTATAATGAATATTTGATGTCCCCTCACACACTCACACACACACACACGCACAAACGTGACATCGATGAGAAATGACAAGCCCGAGACTGTGTGTCCAGACACATGCTGCACAGAGGAGACTCCAGGCACAGGGCTGAATTACAACAACACATACTGTACTGACATACTGTGAGTCATAAACTCAATGGTCAGGATGGCAATGCAAAAAAGACTGAGGCGTGAATCCAAAATAAAATCTCTGGCAGAAAAAATGGCTGAGTAATGAACCGCAGCCATGTGCAACCAACATTTAAAAATGAAGGAATGATATAAGGTTATTATTAACTGTCCATATGCAACATTGAAGGAGATATGGGTCATAAGTTGCGGGACAATAAAGGATGATCTTATCTTATAAATATAAAAAGACGGTTTTATATATAGACAGAGAAAAAGGCAGAGTTCACGTGAGTTTCTGATTGTGTCATGTCTTGTGTGCGTTTTTGCTGATGTGTGCGTCTGAGTGTCTCCCTCATCACAACAGCATGCTGGTTCTAATACGAGACTGTATTTCTGCTTTTCATGCGCGTTTCAGATGCCAAACACAGTGAAATGAAATATCCAAAGTGTCTTGTGGAGGAAAAATAGACCAGCAGAGAAACAGGACCCGCACAGTAACACTTAACACACAGTCTGTGAGTGCTTTATAAACACACACAAAGACTGTATGCAATGACACTGAGTGGAGTTAGTACAGTTTTAAAGCACGGAAGGACGTAGATGGACATATGGTGGACGAAGATTAAAAAAAACAAAAACATGCAGCCATGGTGGTAGGTGTGGTCCCTGATTCAGTAACACAATAATATCCAACTCTCCTATGTTGACCAGAATGTCGGAAAGAAAGAAGAAACGAGACCTTTCGCGGGTATATAAGAGTAAAATGGACACATGTCACGCTTGTTTCCCATTCTTCTACATTTGAATGTACAGTGTCAACAATGCAGCAGCTGTAAAACTTCAAGCTCTCCTCCGAATGAAAAAAACACCGAAAGTTCACACGCGCGTGTCCAAACGAGGATTTACCGCATGACCAAGTGTAAAAGTGCAATGGAACACGGTGACGGAGTTTTATGATTACCTTATAGACTTTGTTTCTTCTTTAAACCGCGGTCTTTTTGGACATTTCAAGCGCTTCTCGCCTGTATCTGCCCTCTTTCATATTCAGCTCCGTCCCTCGTATCTCAGATACTGTGTGAGAGCCGCCCTGCTGGACCCTGGCCCGCACTGCGGCTGCGCAGGGGCCACTGCGCTCCTCTCTGTGTAGTGGTGTAATAAATGTATTTCATATTCTGGATTTTACGGAAGCGTTCACTCTTTTTTGACAGATTATTTCGTAATTACGAGATCAGAATGTCGTTATTACGAGATCGGGATGTCGTTATTACAACAAGTGCTTTTTGTCCCGTATTTGTAGTGAGAAAGTTGGCACAGATCGTTGAAATCATGATTTAATAGTAAAGTATATATATTTTTAAATGATTCGGTCACCTAATGTGATGGACGAATAAGTCCAGTTATTTTTTGTGTTGACTTTATATTAATGACACAACTTAAATACACTCCTAAGGGTAAATAAAAAAAACATATTTTAAACCAAATTTACAGTGACAACACTGCCATCTAAAGGCTATCGTCACTAACTGCGTCCTAAATTCCTTTCCCAGCGGGCATTGCGCATTACCCATCACCCCTGTGTGTTCTCGCGTATTCTCGCGCGATCTCAGCTGCCGCCGTTGTTTCATTCACAGAAGCTGCAACATGGCGACCGACGGTCCACCGGGCACCGACTCTATCCCTACCGATTTAGGCACCGCGATCGCAGCTCTGAACGAATGGACCAACAAAGAGCTGCAGAAGAAGCTGGCGGAGGTGGGGGCGCCCACACTGGGTAAGAAAGAACACCCAGATAGACGCGATGTAGTGGAAGATGTGCCGTGTTTGGCTAACAGCAGCTAGCTCGTTGCTAACACTGGCGTGCAATCCGTTGTGCTTCCGTTGCAGCGTCTAAAGTTTGCCTCGTGTTCACTCTTTAAAATACACAATCGTACACTTTCCATGTAAATACGGAATAGTCATATTAATGTGACGTGTTTGGACCTAAACACCAGCGGGTTGTGTTTTGACGTGTGTGTACTTGGCTCTTTTGTTTAGCTAGCTTTCAGCTATCCGTCATTAGCTAAGCAGTTCTCTGAGTCAGTCCACTCTGATTAAGTTTATAGCCAACGCGTTACACCATGTATAGACTCTTCTGTGTTATTTCACGATCAGTGCTGGAGTTTCTATATGTTTTTCCTCTGTGCAGGTCTTCGAGAGGAGCTGTTAGAGAGACTGAAGGGCTTCATGATCCAGGTAAATGTGACATCTGGGCCTGGTGGTGTGTTTCTATAAGAGTAATTGCCACAGTTGCCTCAACAAAGTTTGAAGTACTTGCAGCATCCCTACTAATTATACATAGCACACTGGTGTAGCATATGTGGACAAATCTTTTTATGTCATGAATATGCCATATGTCAATGAATGAATACATAACAAATGAAAGCAGGTTTATCATGTATACTGCAGCATCAGTCATTACTTGTGTTTCTGGGATATCAATGTTTTTGCTTATGTGTTTTGTGCAGACTGGGATCCTGGTCATCAAACACGATGCCAAATCCATGGGCTCCCAGGTAAAGGTTCATTATCAATGCATTCCCTCTGACAATGATTGTATCACTGTGTAATCAAAGCAGTCCTAAGCGCCTCCTGTCTCCATTTCTTACCCCGCAGATGCAGGGTATCCCTCCCATGCCCCCGATGCCTATGCCACCCCTGCCCCCGGGGATTGGCATGCTCCAGGCTATGAACATGATGCCTGGAGGGCCTCCGCCGCCTGGAATACACATGGGCATGGAGCCCCCAGGCATGCCACTTCCCGGCATGTCGCAGGATGACCAGCTCCAGATGGCTCAGCAGAGAGCTGCCATGGTGTTGCAGCAGGAAGAGAGAGCCAAGCAGGTGAGGGTTCACTGACCTATACAATCTTCACGCTACATTAAGCTTTGCCTCTGAAACACAAACATAACACTGAGTGCAAGATGGTAAAACGACTCGTGTTTTTAGGGTGATTCCCGAGGCATGGACGAACACGATCTTCTGGAGCAACAGAAAAGGGTAAGCAAATTAAGTCAATCTTCTATTGAAATAATAAAATAAAAATGCTCCAGAAATGGATGTTATATGTGTATATTTCTCTGTTGTCTCACTAAAGTCTTATTTGCTGAATTTAACGCAGGCTGCTGTGATGCTGGAACAAGAGCGTCAGCATGAGATGGCCAAGATGGGTCCAGGGCTCAGGTCCATGCCTCCCATGGGCGCGTTCAGAGGTATGTTGGGGATGGAGCAATTCCTTCGAGAAAAGCAGTAACATCCGCTTTACTTACATATTTGGTTTTGATGAGCTCACCCAAAATGCAACTTTTGTATTCCAGGGATGGATCATCGTGGGCCGCTGCCTCCTGGTGTGAGCATGTTGCCCACCCAGAAACAGAGAGTACCACCTCCTCCGGGAGAGGACAACAGAGAGGTGACCAGACTTTGTTCACGCTTTGTGTGTTTTTATAGGATTCAACCTACGATGGCTACTGTACTGTACATTTTGAATTATTAGTAGTCATTACGGATTTATAAATATGGACTTTCCAAATGTTCAATTCCAGATGTGGCAGAATGAGGAGGTGAGCATCGGTGGGCCCAAGATCCCCCAGGCTCTGGAGAAAATCCTCCAGCTAAAGGAGATCAGGCAGGAACAGCTCACCGACCCCTCAGGTCAGTGCAGATACCCGCTGAGTTTCCCCTGACTGCCCGTTGGAGTGTAGAAGTGGTCTCGTTTTTATTTTCTCTTCTTTTTTCAAAGGTGTGGGGTATGATGATGATGAGGCAGCCGATATGGATTTGGCCAACTCCTCTGGTGCCGTCATGTCTGAGACGGAGGACGACGACAGTCAGATGTCTAAAAAAGATGTACGTATTTCTATATTACACAGTCCTTGGGTTTTTTTAGGGTATTTGAACTTGTATGAAATCCAACCTTTCCTCGTAGAAAAACCGCAGGCGCAGGAACCGTAAGAAGAAGAGCAAGAAGAAGCGGGCGCAGGAGAAGAAAGAGCTGGTGGAGCAGGAAGAGGAGGAGGAGGAGCAGAAGAAGAAGAAGGAGAAGGAGGCTGGTGATAAAGAGAAGGAGAAGGAACCGGAGGTGGAGATCGAGTACGTGACGGAGGAGCCCGAGATTTATGACCCCAACTTCGTCTTCTTCAAGAGGATCTTTGAGGCCTTCAAGGTGAGAAGATCAAGGAATCCCAGTGTGCACTAGTGTCATTGACGGTGGGCCCTTGGGTTTTGCTGTCGAGCTCCAAAGTGTCCTTCTTGCCTCCCAGCTGACAGATGATGTCAAGAAAGAGAAGGACAAGGAGCCCGAGAAGGCGGAAAAGCAGGAGACGGCGGTGCTGCGGAAAAAGGGATTTGAGGAGGAGAGGAAAGACAGCGACGACAGCGACGAGGTTTGAGTCCTTCCAGCTGTGAAGATGTCGGAACAGAGCAGATGGTGTTTATTGTTAACTCGCCGCGTCTCCTTGACTTTTTATGACAGGAAATAAGGCCAGACGCGTCTAAACTGTCCAAGAAGAAGCTGAGGAGGATGAACAGACTGACGGTGGCTGAACTCAAGCAGGTAAAGGAAAAGCTGAGGAAATGGGATTTTTCTTTTTGAATCCTTTGGGACCTATAAAAAGAAACGTCTTTGCCCCAGCTGGTGATCCGTCCGGACGTGGTGGAGATGCATGACGTGACGGCCCAGGAGCCCAAACTCTTGGTGCACCTGAAGGCCACCAGGAACACGGTGCCGGTGCCCCGCCACTGGTGCTTCAAGAGGAAGTATCTGCAGGGCAAGAGGGGCATAGAGAAGCCTCCGTTTGAGCTCCCAGAGTTCATCAAGAGGACCGGAATCCAGGAGATGAGGGAGGCCCTGCAGGAGAAGGTGGGGCTTTCTAAAAGTCACAGGTTTTATTTTCGCCGCCATCGTGCCTTACAAACAGTTTCTTCTTCTTCCTCGGCCCACAGGAGGACGCCAAAACCATGAAGACCAAAATGAGAGAGAAGGTTCGCCCCAAGATGGGAAAGATCGACATCGACTATCAGAAGCTCCACGATGCTTTCTTCAAATGGCAGATCAAGCCCAAGCTCACCATCCACGGAGACCTTTACTACGAGGTACGGCTTCAGTTGTGGGGGGAAATCAGGAAAAGAAATCCATGTTGCATTACGTAGATCCTCTTAACAGACCTGCTGTGTGCGTGTGTGTGCGCAGGGTAAAGAGTTTGAGACTCGTCTGAAAGAGAAGAAGCCAGGTGATCTGTCCGATGAGCTGCGTATCGCCCTGGGCATGCCGGTCGGACCTGTGAGTTCCTCCAACATTATCATTTCTTGAATAAACTATTATTTCTTCCGAATGCACATATAAATAAATAATTGATTGGAGGTATAATGGTTGGAAAAAAAAGTTTGTCCTCTCCTTTTTCTTTTTCCCAGAATGCCCACAAGGTGCCTCCTCCCTGGCTAATTGCCATGCAGCGGTATGGACCTCCTCCGTCCTACCCCAACCTCAAGATCCCAGGACTCAACTCCCCCATTCCAGATGTAAGGACGCGCCTACTTTTTGTGACGTCTTGTTTTTGTGTACATCATCTTCATCCTCCTGTTCCTCTGCCGCTCAGAATTGTACGTTTGGGTACCACGCCGGAGGCTGGGGGAAGCCGCCAGTAGATGAAATGGGCAAACCACTGTACGGCGACGTGTTTGGAACCAATGCTTCGGACTTCCTGGTAACGAGAGAATGCACTAAATAAACCATTGGCTAATTAACCTTTTTAAAAAAAATCATTTTCAATTGAAAGTTGGTGTCCATCTTGATTCCTGTGTGTGTCGGTGATGCGTGACTGTGCCTTTGTGTCCAGGCCAAAGCCGACGAGGAGGAGGTGGACCACTCCACCTGGGGAGAGCTGGAGCCTTCGGACGAGGAGTCGTCGGAGGAAGAGGAGGAGGAAGAGAGCGACGAGGAGAAACCGGACGAAACCGGCTTCTTCACCCCAGCAGACAGGTACCGCGCAATCGAGAAGTTTCAAAATATGACGCCGAAGGGCTATTATTTTTAAATCAAAAAAAAAAATAGCGCCCTACTCATTAAAAAAAAAAGCTGGAAGGTTAACGTCCATTTTTTAAAATGTACATTCTAATCAATGCATGAGACGCACATCATTTACCATGTAATTACAATATGAGCTCGCCTGTGAACTTTGGGAATGAAAACTGGGCAAGTTTCTCATTTGATGAGCTGCTTGACGTGGGATCATCTCCTGGGTGGAAGTGCGTTTGTGTTTCTCCACACACGCGCACGCATGATTGGATGAACCCGGGTCAATGCACAGGGGTTTGATACAGATCCTACTCGCCGCTCCGTAACACGCAGCGCTATGCCCGCACGTGTGGATGATCCCATCATGCATTGTGTTTTATATATTTGCTTACATTCCAGCGGACTGATCACGCCTGGAGGATTCTCATCGGTTCCCGCCGGCATGGAGACCCCGGAGCTGATCGAGCTGAGGAAGAAGAAGATCGAGGAGGCCATGGATGGGTGAGTGTCAGAGCTGGGACGCTCTTTTTCTTATTATTTGATAAATGAATAAAATAAAATAAATCAGCCTTTGAATAATTGTAATGGTATCTTTTTAATGCTGGAAAATGTACGCACGAAATAGAGAAAAAGATTGTTTGAGAGCATAATTTTTTAAATTATGGGCGGTGATGTTGTCTTTGTAGAAATGAAACCCCACAGCTGTTCACCGTGCTCCCTGAGAGAAGAACCGGCCCCGTAGGAGCCGCGATGATGGCCTCCACGCACATCTACGACATGTCAGGGGTAAGGAGTTATATGACGTTTGTCCACATGGAGACAAAATAAAAAACCTGCTTTTATCCAGCTGTTTTTAAAAACAAAATCTCTCTTTGCTCTCTTCAGGCCATGGCGGCTCGTAAGGCGGCGGGAGGGCAGGAGCCGCAGGGCGTGGAGGTGGCCCTGGCCCCCGAGGAGCTGGAGTTGGACCCCATGGCCATGACCCAGAAGTACGAGGAGCACGTCAGGGAGCAGCAGGCCCAGGTGGAGAAGGAGGACTTCAGCGACATGGTGGCTGAGCACGCGGCCAAACAGAAGGTACACACACTCACACAATACACAACTTATATTTCAAGGTGGTATAAATATGTTTTATTCTATTATTTATGCTGGATGATTTAAAAACACAAAAGTTAGACGTTGTGTCCCCTTCAGAGAATATTGGAACATCGCTTGAACATGAGATTAAGCAGATTAGGAGATTATGGCCAGTATAGGAAAAATGTGACTTAACATGTGATTCATGTATAAACCATAGGAAAGAGTGGATTCGGTAATGTGTGGTGACATTTACAAATGAATGTTTGTTTTTTTTCTGCTTCATTTTTACCGTGCAGCAAAAGAAGAGGAAGGCCCAACCGCAGGACACGCGAGGCGGGGGCAAGAAATACAAAGAGTTCAAATTCTAGAGCAGAAAGACGGAGGCCACAGGGAATCGGCCCAGACAACCAAAATGGAAACGAAAGAGGAAGACCCACACTCAGTTTTTAACTTCAGAGGACGCAGGCTGCAACAGCAGTAGTTAGTCCATTAACAGTAAAAACATGTTTTGTTCCTTTAAAAAAAAAAAAAAAACTTCATCTGTCATTGGCGACCCGCGTTTGATCTGTTATGGTTATATTTTCAATGTTCTCGTTTTTTTTTTTTCCTGTTTTTTTGTAAATAAATGACGAGAAATCGCAGAAAGTTTTCCATCATCTTAATTCTTAATCTGTCTAGATTTTTTATTGTAAATTAATCATATATATATATATATATGTGCCAGAGGTAAAATGATATTACACAAAGCGATTACACTCACCCAGTCGAAAACGAGTTGGAAGTTCTACAGTTGACTTTGATCACAGCTTTAGTTTGGCTGAGAAAAGTTTATTCATTTCTTTAAGTAGAAGTGTGATATTGTTTTGGATTTATTATTATTATTTTTTTTTTAAACCTTCCCTCCTGAGGGAATCCGCAGCTCAAAGTGCTCATTTTGGCTCTGAGGTAACAAATTATACTTATCCATACCTTGAAAAATGTATCCCCATTGTAAATTGTTTATTGTGTCGTTAAAAAATAATGTGGACTCTGGGTCTGGATCCTGTCCAGTGTCTCTTGACCTGGCAGATATGCAGCGCCAAGTAAAAGAAGTCACCCGAGATAATCCCGGCACCATGTTTAAAGCTGCTTGATTCTAATCTCTTTATCAGCAACAGGAGCTGGTGCCGGTGGCCAGGGAAGCGTGTTAAAAAGAGCAGGGGCAGTTTTTTCTTCTTCCTTCAGCTCATTATGCATCCAAGCAGGGAATGTGCGTGGTTTCAATTCCTCCAGCGAGATTGTAGTCGCACCTCGAGTTTGAAAGAGGAAAGTACAAGAAATTCACAAATCAAAAAAAGAAAAAAGCCCCAAATAAAACTCCAGCTTTAAAATGTCACTTTATGACAGGTGGTAGAAGCCAGTTTTTAGATTTGACCTTTGCCCTTTTGTATGTGTGATAATTATAACTTAACTCATGCTCAGTTTGACGTAATGACAAGTGCAAAGCTTCCCCTTAAAATATTCATTTAATGGAGATGCGGCTCCACTGCTTAATTCGCACAATATTGAACAAGCAGTTATTGAATCATAATCATAATTGTAATTATGATTAATATTATAATCATAATTATTATGATGTGTTCAATTATTATAATTCCCCGAGAGGTTGTATAATAATCCCGAGGTATAATCTGAGTCTTAGGTCATTTGTCACAGATGAGTGTAACCTCGGATCCCAAATGTGATAATCTGCCTATAGAGAAATGTTCGGGCATGACGTCAGCCGACAGATTAGGTCGCCCTCATATTCAGACCATAATCTCGGGCCCTGTGTGTGTCACCTGAGAGTGCAGACAGAGCACCTGCACCCTGCTGTGTGTGCGTGTGTGTGTGTGTGTGTGTTTCTCAGACTCAGACACTCTTAAAGTTGTGTTCATGCCGTGTGTGACATTTCGTGTGAATCCACAGACAGTAACCGGTTGAGCACCTTTGTCTCTGAAACAGGGCGTGTGTCTGTGTGTTTGTGTGTGGCTGTTCTTTATTTATTTCATTTATTGGTTCAATGATAAAATAAACTAACTGGCTGCAAAATGTAAATTGTCCTTAAGTACAGCTGTTCCCCCGCTCTCTCTATCTCTCTATCTCTCTCTGATTTTATCTCTCTCTCTCTCTCTCTCTCTCTCTCTCTCTCTCTCTCTCTCTCTCTAAGGAGGCGTTCCCTTTCCTGTGTGTGTGAGACATATTTCCGCTTCCTGTATTGTCGGACGCCGCCGTCCCCACACACGCACACACACAGCCGCACACAGGGGACAACAGCGGGAAACACGGAGGGACTCACGCGGAAACGCTCGCCTGTCTTCCGGGGGGACATATACACCGGCTCTGCGATGTTTTCTCACCCGGCCGCGGAGCACCGACTACCCGTGTGACGGAGGTTCGAGACGCCCGGACACTGCGGCTCTCTCCCGCCCGCCTCCAGCCTCCAGCCTCCGGGATGTCTGAGCGCGGAGGTCCCCCGCGGAGCGGCGGCGTCCCGTCGCCCCACATGCAGCCGTCCAAGCCGGTTAGCATCACGTCCAACCGGCCGGTGCACATGAACCTCTACGCGACCTGGGAGGTGGACCGCTCCTCGCCCAGCTGCGTGCCGAGGTAGGGGAAGGGGGGCCCGGGTCGGGTTTGTTTATCTGCAGGCTAACACCCATGGCTGCTTCTTTTGGCTTTTGCTAGCATATTCAAATAAGTCGCTATGATAATAATAATATTAATAATAATACCTGTATTACATATACAAACGGTCCCTTTTCGCGACCCCAGACCTCCAGTTTGACCACCACCAGGTTGCAATAACAATCTTTACACAGTGACACACACACACACAAAGCACTTTGAGCATTAAAGATGATGTGTGTGTGTGTGTGTGTGTCCGTGTGTGTCCGTGTGTGTGCGAGTGTGTGCGCTTGTGCATGTGCAGCTGCAGCATGTCCACCTCATCAGTCCAGACCAAGACAACTGGACGTTGTGTTGTGTCTCTGCACCTGTAGAATGTGTATTTGTTGGCTGTGCATGAGGAAGAAGATCCTCGAGGTGGATGTGTGTGTGTGTGTGTGTTTGTGTGCGCGCCAGGCCGCAGGTGAAGGTTGTGTAGTGTGCATGAAAACAGTCAAGTCCAGCAGTGTGTGTATTTGTGATGCCGGTCACGAGTTTCATCCAAGGTCAAAGGTTAACCCCTGCGACTCATGTGAGTTGTGTGAAGCTCTACAGCTGTGGTGCTGGATGCACAAAAAATGACTGGGTTGAAATCCTGGTGTTTCGCCAATTGTGTGTCTGTGTGCGTGTGTGGGAATACATGATACGGTGTTTGTTGTATATTTTGGAGCAGCAGGCATGAATAAAACATCTATTGTTCGCCTAAATATGAATATCTTTCTTCCTGACCTTTCTCTTGCCATATACAGATTATTAGCGTGTTTGTGCGCACAACAACCACAGCTGGTTTTGTATATTACAATATTTTATATTTATTTTCATTTTCTTTTGGATGGAGGGGAGGGGGGGGGGGTTGGCCTTTTTTTCTGCAGGCGTCACGGTACATCAGATATCTTCGATTTCACTGCAGCAGCAGAGAGAAAGTGAGGGAACCAGGGGTTCGTTGAGGTGTCAGTACTCTAACCCCTTCCTGTCTACCCACAATGCCCCTTGGTATGTTGTTTACACTGAGCCGCAGGTTGGCTATGTTTTCCAGTTGGCTCCTTTGAAATATATTTGTCGGGAATATTCAGCTAGAGGAAATAATTGAAATAATATTGAGATGATGATGTCACTTGTTTGAGGCAATTTTGAGTCGCGTTTTTTTAACGTCCAGTCTTCCGGAGTAGCCGGTGAGTTCATTTCTGTCCTCAGCCCTCCTGACCTCCTCCTCCTCCTCCTCCTCAGCTCCTTACTACAGACAAAAGAAATCACAGCAGTGCAGTGCGGAGGGTGACTGTCTCGTCGGTTCTGCAGTGTCATCTTCACACACACACACACAATGAGTGTGTGTTTATCTTTTTCTTTGCCCTCCTCTCCCTCACCGCGGGACCACCGAACTTCCATTCCTGCGGCCGAAAAAAGAATAATCCCACAGATGACCAGAGGAGCACGAAGCCTCGTCTCGTACGTATTCAGAGGCTTCAGAGAATAACCACCGGCGGTCCTCAGGGGAACTCGCTGTTGCAGCCCGAATCTAAAACCACAGCTGGTTGTTTCGATTCCAATTCTGTGGAGGCCCCCCGTCTCGCAGCTTCCCCGTGTCAGGTATTCCAGGAATGGGCTCAGTGGCGGAGAGTTGTTGGCCGTGCATTATTAAAGGAGCTGCGGGGAAAGTCCCGTGACTTAGGTCCATGGATGGATGCAAAGATTTCTTTTCCTGAAAGCAGCCATAATAGGATTTGAAAACAATTCAAGAAATATCTGTAATTATAACATCGTTATCTTCTCACTGTGTGTTCCTCTGCAGACCATCAGATAGAAGCCTAAAAACTTTGCACCTCAGTGAAAGCAGCAGGGTCACTTACATTAAATATGGATGGTCCTCCCCCGTGCCCGGTATCCAGTACAGCCGGCACAGGAAGCTCTGAATTATACATTGTGCATTTGTCTCACTCGTTTGCTATAATTGTCCCTGCAACACAATAGCGGGACGACACTCGCATTCCTTGATGGTTACACACACGCACACACACACTCCGCCGGATTGGTGACGTTCATTAAGATGCTTTGGCTTGGCTCTGCTCGTTGTTCT
>JAFBJU010001433.1:4036538-4091384 GCA_016785305.1 Colistium nudipinnis
TTTTCACAGTGGACACCGCAGGTGCCATCTTGGCTCCGTGAGCTCCGTCCCTGCCTGCTGCGCTTTCAGTTCATGACCAAAAAACGAGAAAACAAAATGTCTCGTACGTCTGGAGCATGTTTTGACTAGAAATCATTTCATAATTTATTTATTTTTTCCACACAGTCGGATATGTTCGTGTGAGTGAAGTGCACTGATTTATCGTTACCGCGACCTCTGTTGTTTTTGCTGCTTGAAGTCGGAGGAAAATAAGAATAATTGTATTATTATTATTATTATTATTATTATTATTATTATTATTATTATTATTATTATTATTATTATTATTATTATTATTATTATTATTATTCCTGTCCTTGTGTCGCACAATATGGCCTGTTGTTGTGTGTGGCTGAACGCACAGTGTGTCGTCGGAAACAAAGCAGCAGCCCAAAGCCCTTTTTTAAATTTTTTTTACTTTGTCTTTATTAGCTTGATTCCCTCCTACACCCAGAATAATTCCTCTTCCTCAGACTCGGATTACACTCCTTCACAAAGTGCCGACAAAGCGGATGATCTGAGGAGGAATAATAATGTCAGTGTCGTCATTGTGTATTTAAAGGATTTTGTTTTTTTGATAAAAGTCTGAAAAAAAGCATTCCATTATGATAGCCTTTCCACTTCTGTCTCTTCCTGTTGTTTTTTATGTCACCAAGCGGGGAGGGTTGTGTTGGCGCTGCACCATCGGGTCAGCGTCTGTGGGTTTGACAATGCTCCGTTTGTTTCTCAGATGGAAGTCGAGGGGGCAAAGGCGACTGTATTTCTGAGAAGAAGGAAAAAAAACACTCTTGATAAGTGTACGGCTGTGTTTGTCGCTCAGGTTGAATCCGATTCGCCAGCCTGAAATTATTCTCGTTTTTTTTTTTTTTTTCCCTTTCTAGTCCAGATCTGGAGCTGAGCTACGTGTTGGTGTGCAGATGGCAAGGCGCTGCAGGGGAATGATGCTTAAACGCGCGCACACACACACACACACACACACACACACACTTCTATTTACTCCGCTCCACCAACGGCTGGCTCTCTTTCCTCAATGCTTCACGCCCCCCATCCTGACCTTCACTTGATCTCGCGCATGCGGCCTGTTTTATTTTCATTCTTCCACATCTGTGGCCTGAGCGGTGGCATTTTAGTTCTGCGAATCATGCCAACGAATGTCCACGCTGGCCCACCTTCACATCCATGTGCCGCACAGCCACGGACGCTCATGTCTTCCGCGCACACATTGCGGAGAGCGAAGTATAACGTCACAAAAGTGAAGTGCCCACCCACCTCCACCCAGCGACATGCTCAGAAAGCTGCACACGGCTCTGTGCGGGATTTAGTCTCGATGACACACACATGCATATATATTTATATATATATATATATATATATATTTTGCTCTTATAGAGGAATCACTTCTGCTCAGCCTTCAGATTAAGTGTGACTCACAGTGCAGGAAAACACACAACTGCCACAAAGCTGTACGAGGAAACCATATAGTGCGCACCCCCACACACGCTCGCACACACAACTGTGGCACACACCACAGTTGTGTTACGCATTACCTGTAACCTACTTCTGCCAGTGCACATTCACCCACTCTGTTTCTATGACACACACACACACACACACACACATAAAAAAAAGCAATAGAGAAGTCGGAGATGAGGAACAGAGACTGATGTTTAGTTTCATTTCACCTCTAAACTTCCTGAAGAATTCACTTGAACCTCCTCGCATGTACAATTTGTTTCGGCAAAGCGCAAAATCCGGATTTTTTATATTTTTTTCTCCCAGAAAGCCTCAGTGAACAAACGCGGACAGAAAGGTTATGGCCTCCACAAAACCATTAGCTGATGAATGTTGATGCGGTGTTATTTTATAATATTTTTGGAATCTTATTCTAATGATAATCGTAAATAATACATTTCCATAGTTACAAACTGCAATTTGAAACAATATATGTCGTGATTTGATTCTATATGGAGGAGACAGAAAAAGAAAAGAGAGACTCAGAGCGATTTCTAAACCTCTTCAATTTGAAAGACTCCTGCACAGGTGCAGCTTTTAATATTTGTTTTTTTTTTGAACAAAATTGTCCATGAAATGATGATGAAATTCCATCGTCTCCTGCTCTGTGAGTCAGATGATTAGTTAAATGTGATTCCTCCCACTTGCAGCTGCTGTTCCCCCCCCCCCCCCCCCCCCCCCTATGTACGGGATGTCATCTCCATTTATATAGATACCGTATATCTATTTTTTTACACTTGACCTCTGTGGATGTAAAATAACAAACACACCTGACAATCCTCTAATCCTGACCACAACACAAACCAAACCCTTAATTCGAAACTCTGGAGCTCATCTTGAATTGAATCCTTGACCTTGAAGATGATGATGTTTTCAACGGCTGATGGACGCCGAGTGAGATGAAATATGTGTTTAAACATATATTTCATATCTTTTGTGTTGATAGTGTTGTTTGTGTCACACACACTGAACATCCGTGTTCTGCTTCATCATCCGTGTCTTTTTTTTTTTTTTTCATTTTCATGTATGATGCAGCATGGGGGGCGAGGAAGGAGGAAACCTCACTGGAGCCTCACTGCTGCTGTGACCAGCATGTTAATGATCTATAGGTCCAGGCCAGGGGCATATACACTATATATCGCTATATACGTGTGTGTGTGTCTGTGTGTGTGTGTGTGTGTGTGTGTGTGTGTGTGTGTGTGTGTGTGTGTGTGTGTGTGTGTGTGTGTGTGTGTGTGTGTGTGTTGAACAAAATTGTCCATGAAATGATGATGAAATTCCATCGTCTCCTGCTCTGTGAGTCAGATGATTAGTTAAATGTGATTCCTCCCACTTGCAGCTGCTGTTCCCCCCCCCCCCCCTATGTACGGGATGTCATCTCCTTTTATATAGATACCGTATATACTGTATCTATTTTTTTACACTTGACCTCTGTGGATGTCAAATAACAAACACACCTGACAATCCTCTAATCCTGACCACAACACAAACCAAACCCTTAATTCGAAACTCTGGAGCTCATCTTGAATTGAATCCTTGACCTTGAAGATGATGATGTTTTCAACGGCTGATGGACGCCGAGTGAGATGAAATATGTGTTTAAACATATATTTCAAATCTTTTGTGTTGATAGTGTTGTTTGTGTCACACACGGAACATCCGTGTTCTGCTTCATCATCCGTGTCTTTTTTTTTTCATTTTCATGTATGATGCAGCATGGGGGGCGAGGAAGGAGGAAACCTCACTGGAGCCTCACTGCTGCTGTGACCAGCATGTTAATGATCTATAGGTCCAGGCCAGGGGCATATACACTATATATCTCTATATACGTGTGTGTGTGTCTGTGTGTGTGTGTGTGTGTGTGTGTGTGTGTGTGTGTGTGTGTGTGTGTGTGTGTGTCCATACATCCTGTTCTATCTCTCAATTTCGCTCCAAGCCCTATCTCCGAGTCTTAACTCAATTTCTCCCCTGGATGATTGATGTGTTGCCCCGCCTCCTGCGCCTTCTCATTGGCCGCTGCAGAGCTGTCAGACGGGTCGTGGATGAGTGGCTGCAGAGATTTGTGAGTCACTGTGCACCTACAGATGAGATCTCACTCAGGCCTGACCATACAACCCTCAGCTCTGGAAAGTCTGGATACAATTAGAAAGCAAAAAAAAAAAAATCTAAACCTTGTGAATGTTGTACAGATATTTGCACTTGACTTCTCTGTGCGTTGCAATGAATCTTGGGAAACATTTTGACTTCAGGGAGATTTTACGGCTCTGTTTTCTTTCTCCGTTCGGAGTCAAATCTGTAGAGGTTTATACAATTAGAAAATTGTGTTATTTTTGTATTCCATGCACATGTTCACATTTGTACTTACTTTTAATCCCTGCTTACAATTGTGTGTGTGTTAGTGTGTGTGTGTGTGTGTGTGTGTGTGTGTGTGTGTGTGGGGAGACCACCAATAAGCTTATCGAGAGCCGGGGATCAAAAACATTTTTAAAAACCCATGTGAGGTTTTAAGCCACAACAGCTCGCTCCACCTTGAAAATACACACACACACCTAGGCGGACAAACACACACATACACACGCAAACACGCATTTACACACACACATACACAAGTCCAGTATTTTTTCCCTTTCGTGTATTGGATGGTCTCCAGTTGATGGGGTTGAAAACTTTCTTTTTTGAAAACTTTCTCCTGTCTGTTGCGTGCCTGTGTGTGTGTGCGCGCGCGCGCCTTTTTGTGTGTAAGCGTGCGTGTCTGTGTGTAGTCAAGGCCACTAAGCTCTCCCCTAAATCTACGAGGATCCAAGTGACTCTGGAAGGGTTGCAAATAAATGGATGAAGGGGAAATGGAACTTGGCTGACTTTACCCCCAGTGCTCACACTGAAACGCGCAAGGACACACACACACACACACGCACGCTGGTTTGTGTTATCCCTGTTTGTGAAACGTGATTTTTTTTGTTCGTTTTTTTTCCCTATTTTACCAACTTCCCGGCGTCACACAGACTAGCGGATGGTGCCGTTGGATGCGGAAGGGTCAATATAGGGGGGGCGGTGACAACTTCCAGGTCTCTAGGGCCTTCCTATCAAAAGTTACTTGACGAAAAGTGAACATTTTTTCTCAACAGATGTGTGTGCTTTTCTTTTTCTCCCGTAGGCTGTTCAACCTGACTCTGAAGAAGCTGATCATGCTGAAGGAGCTGGATAAAGACCTGACCTCCGTGGTCATCGCCGTCAAGCTGCAGGTACGAGGCCAAAAGAATAAATGAACGGCACACTCTCGTCCAAATTTTGAATATTTAGCGCGTGCTGCTGCAGCCACCTCCTTCATCCTGGCCGGAGTTGTGTTCATCGATTTTTTTTAATTTTTTTTCCTTTGTGCTCCTTGTCTGTCCATCGTCTCCTCAGGGATCCAAGAGGATCCTGCGCTCCAACGAGATCCTGCTGTCTTCAGCCGGGCTGACGGAGACGGACCTGCAGCTCACCTTTTCCCTGCAGGTAAACAAACGCAAACTCACCACTCAAATAAAATTTGCCAATTAATTCATTGTAAAGCTGGACGTTTTCAACAGATAAATCACATTTTAAGGAACTGAATTCAAGAAATTCAGAAATTCTTTTTTTTCGAGCTCTAACGTTGCTGTTATTGTGTCTTGCTGTTGCTCATGTGTGTGTGTGTGTGTGTGTGTGTGTGTTTTTTTGTGTGCGCGTGTTTTTCGCCGTAGTATCCACACTTCCTGAAGAGAGACGCCAACAAGCTTCAGATCATGCTGCAGCGACGGAAGAGATACAAGAACCGAACCATCCTGGGCTACAAGACGCTGGCCCTGGGCCTCATCAACATGGCCGAGGTATCACCGATTCCTAAAGCCATCAAAATAAATACCGTCAACTTCATTTTATATATCAAAAACAATTTAATAAAATCCTTGGTTTATGACTCAGCCCTCCACAAAATGTAATTGGAATCATTTCAATAGATTTTGGAGGCATTCTGAATGATTAGTTGTATTAACACAAAGCAAATCTGTAAGATGAGCTCTTGCCAACTTTTTTGGGGGAAAAAAAGACAAAAATGGATTTAAATGTAATTCCTGGTATTACACTTGATGTAATATCAGTGTGCAACGCGTTTCCACAAATCCTAACCTAACATCCTGCCCAACAAAAAAGGGATGGTCTTTCCCTTGCACGTTGCTCTTTCATCACTCTGTACTTTCCACTCGCAGCCGCTGCGTTCAGTGCCGACCTTGATTCGACCTTCATCCAAACTCATTCAGAGGAAGTGCCCTGTGCAAATCCAGCTCGGTGTTTGGATCTCTGGCTTCTCCTTCTCCTCTCCGCCAGCGTAAATGTCGCCATAAATCAAAACGTCCCATTTAAGTCCAGCCTCCTCTGCCAAAAGCACTTTCTGTCTCCCACAATATGAGCCTAAGTTATAAAAGGGTGGTGATTTATGGTGTCTGTGCACATGTGTATGTTCCTTCTTCTTCTTATTTATTTGTTATCTTATTATATTTTATTTTTATTTTTTATTTATTTTTCCCAAAGGCAAATTAAAAAAAAAAAAACTTTATTCAAAATTGTGTTTGGCTGACGCCCTGCATGTTAAATAAAGTCCAATTTCATGAGCCTGTTTTTAATTGGCAGGTCTGTAAAAAAAAAATAATAATTTACAGAGGGCAAGAGACTTGAATGCTCATTCTGCCTGAAGCTCCGTGAGACACAGAAATAACGCTGCAGGGGACACACCCTGGATTTCATTTTCATGCCATTGTGCTTCCTTAATATGACGGGTGTTTTTTTTTTTTTGGATCATCGGGAGGATGAACTCGCTTGACTTATTTCAAAATCCAAACCTGCCTTTGCTTTGAGTTTTGGTGTTCAGGAAAGTTTCCTCTCAATCGTTCCGATACCCCCTTGATCCTTTGTGATGTTTCCAGAGAGGAAGGAGAGGAGTTCATTTCATGTGCTTGCTGCAGGAAGAAATATTCTGGCAGCGTTTCGAGTCATCACACGGAATGTTCTCTAAATGGATACTCACACAGTAATGTGTGTGTGTCTGCAATGTGTGTCTGTGCCCCAGACTTCATTACCTCTGTGTGTGTGTGTGTGTGTGTGTGTGTGTGTGTCTGTAATGTGTGTCTGCAATGTGTGTCTGTGCCCCAGACTTGATTACCTCTGTGTGTGTGTGTGCGTGTGTGTGTGCGTGTGTGTGTTTGTGTGTGTGTGTGTGTGTGTGTGTGTGTGTGTGTGTGTGTGTGTGTGTGTGTGTGTGTGTGTGTGTGTGTGTTTGTGTCTGCAATGTGTGTCTGCAATGTGTGTCTGCAATGTGTGTCTGTGCCCCAGACTTGATTACCTCTGTGTGTGTGTGTGTGTGTGTGTGTGTGTGTGTGTGTGTGACTGGACTGCTGACAAAGGCCGGTATCCACTCACACACACACGGACACACAAACCGCACAGACGTCTGCCGCAGAGGGGAGAGATTTATATTTATTTCTGCTGCCTCACATCATCACCTGACATTTTCCTGTATTTTATCCCCGTTAATCCCTGACTGCTGTTTATATTTATCTTTATTTGTCTTTATCTCCTCCCTCCTCGTTGTTTCTCTCTCCTCCTCCTCCTCCACCTCCCCATGACGACTGCTCTGCTCCTCGTCTCGTTCTCATTTTCTCCGTCTGCCCTCCCCCCCCCCCCCCCCCCCCCCCCTCCCCCCCCCCCCCCCCCCCCCCCCCCCCCCCCCCCCCCCCCCCCCCCCCCCCCGCCCCCCCCGCCCCTGGGTGTGACTGTAAGCTTCTCCCTGAATATTTCTTTCAAGGTTTAAGTGTCTCTGGCTTTTTTTTTTTTTTTTTTTTCCCATCCCTGCATTGTTTTCCATTTTATCCCAGTATCCCGTTGCTTTGAAGCCTAACAGCTCTTTGTGCAAACCACAGGTTCCTCAATTCAATATCCAGGAATGGCACAAAATATCATGTTTCTATTGTTTACCGATATTTTTCAAAACAGACTTTAATATTTGACCTCATAACTGTTGTCGAGGTGTTGAGCAGGCCTGATCTGAGATGTCTCTCCACTGACTGGTCCTCCTCCTCCTCCTCTTCCTCCAGGTGATGCAGCACCCCAGCGAAGGTGCCCAGGTGCTGGGTCTGCACAGCCAGCTGAAGGACGCCTCGGTGCCCGTGGCCGAGGTGCGCGTCTACTCCCTGTCCAGCCAGCCCATCGACCACGAGGGGCCCAAAGCCAAGATGTCCGGTAGGCCCCCCGGCCCCCGCCGCGTCTGTCAAACTGTCCGCGTCTTATGAGGATGGTTTTATTAGCGTGTGTCTCTGCAGATCGTTCGCCGGACATCGACAACTACTCGGAGGAGGAGGAGGAGAGCTACTCCTCGGAGCAGGAGGGCAGCGACGACCCCATCCACGGACAGGTCTGTTCCAATCCACGCAATAAATGACATTGACAAATAGTTCTCCTGTGTGTGTGTGTGTGTGTGTGTGTGTGTGAGATGTGATGCGATGTGAGGGGGGGGGTGGTGGTGCTCATGGATGCGAGAGATTGGAGGTGATGGAGAAAGAAATGTCACGTGCAGTCAAGTATTTTAGTCCATATTTTCCCACATTTGTCATTAAAACGCCTCCCTCTCCTTCAGTATCTGTTCGATGAAGAGGAGGAGGTGAGGAAGAAGAAGCCCAGGCGCAAGCTGGCATCCAACGCCGCCATCACCAGAGTAAGAGAGACGCCTCTGTTGTGTCTCTAAAGCCATTTGTGAAGGAACAAAAAAAAAACCCCTCTGGAATAAATTCCATTCGATCGCCCCCTCCTCTCTCTGTCTCTCTCCTCCTCTCCTCCTCCCCGTCCGTCTCTCCCTCCCTCTGTTGTCGGGGTTTTCTGAAAAATCCATTTTCTCCCCCGTCGTCCTCGATACATGTAACTCAGGCCAATTTTAAAGCATGAAAAACCAGATGACTCATCACACAGACCCGCAATAACACAGGCGGCATCCTGCACACGCACACAGACAGCCACTCAATTCTATTGCTCTTTTTTTTTTTTTTTTTTTTTTTTTCCTGATTGATTTTCACTTGTAGAAATATGGTGGGATTTTTTTTTCATAAAAATATGCTGTAATGGGATAATACATGGCGAAGAAGTCAAGCGGAGAGAAATTAGCTTTAAATGACACCATTTAATTATATATATATATATATATAAAAAAAAACACCTGCAATGGGAGATGTGGACTCATGACCCCGAGTTACACACATACACACACACACACTCTCGCATATTGCAGTGCAATAATCCAGGGTGGAGTCACACCTTGTGAGTGAGTGTGTGTGTGGGGGTGTGTGTGGTTAACACTTTCTCTTTATGCCTCATACAGAAATATGTCCTCATGCCGTATCTTTAATTGTTTCTGTTCTGAGTCATAAAGCGTCACACTATACCCACACTTACACAAAGACACACAAATATATGAGCATCCACCATCTGCAGCGTCTAACTTTTTTTTTTTTCTTTCTCCGCAGCAACCAAACATCAAGCAGAAGTTTGTGGCCTTGCTGAAAAGGTTTAAAGTCACAGACGAGGTAGGCGTTGCATCTTTTCTCACTTTATTTTTTCCTCCTGCTCTTCCTCCTCCTCCTCCTCCTCATCGTGTGAGCCATGTGACGTTAAGCCCCCGCTGACACTCAGGTTGTGCGTTTGTTGCCCCCGGGGTGCTGCTGAAGTCAGAGTGCCTTTAAAGTTTAACTGTGAAGGCTCAGAGAGGAACGTGTGGGAGAGATGTGGCACGACAACTGAGATTTGGCTGGCAACTCCAAAAAAAACAAAAAACAACACACACAACGCACAGTCGATTAAAATAGAACAGGCGATGGTGCGTGTGTGCATCTGAAGTCTGAAAGGTTCATCTCACACTTTTTGTCTGTGTGTGTGTGTGTGTGTGGGTATGTGTCTCTTGTCTTAACACCGTTGTGTGTGTGTGTGTCTGTGTGTGTTTGGCTGGTTGTCTTTCCTCAGAAAAATTGTTGGGCTGTGTTTATTGGGAGTTGTAGTTTTTGTGTGCACATGCACAACGTTGATGTTCTAGCTTTGGGGTTCCACGTGTTGAGATTGATACAATGAACTATACCTTCTTCTTCTTCTTCTTCTCCTCCTGTCTGGCGTGCAGGTGGGTTTTGGTCTGGAGCACGTGTCCAGGGAGCAGATCCAGGAGGTGGAGGAGGACCTGGACGAGCTCTACGACAGCCTGGAGATGTACAACCCCAGCGACAGCGGGCCGGAGATGGAGGAGACGGACAGCATCCTCAGCACGCCTAAACCTAAGCTCAGGTCTCGCATCACAAACACACACAAACACACAGGCACACACACACACACACACACACAGGCCTGACCTGTTCACGGAGAGGTCAGTGCCCCATCTGTTGGTGAACACCTCTCATCGCAGTTTAATACGTTCCGATGCATCAAGCGTCAAGATGCACTGAGAATTTATCTGAATGCTTATTTCACAATATAAAATAATAATAAAAAGAAATGTATTCTTTCATGCAAGCCATTGATATAAAAAAAAAGTTTCACAGCAGCAAGTTATTTTTACATTTTTTTTTTCCTATTTTAGTCTTTTTAACTCTATTTATATATATTCTTTCTAATCTTCAGTAGCCACAGAAACACAATTTGAAGAAAGGGCCTGAACTCGTGCCGTGTCACTTGAAAAGCAACAGAATATAAATAAATGTGATTTTACTGAAAGACTATAAACTGAGCAAATCCTCTTTGTGTTCTTGTTTAGTTTTTTTTTACTATTTTGGCCAATGCCTGTACAGCATTTTGGAGTAATATTTCATTTAAAGTCACTTTAAATAAGAGTATAGCATATTTTTTCTTTTGTCCAGGCCCTTCTTCGAGGGCATGTCTCAGTCCAGCTCTCAGACGGAGATCGGCAGTCTGAACAGCAAAGGCAGTTTGGGCCGAGACATTTTTAGTCCGGTGAGTAGCTCACAGGTCACCGGAGGAATACGCACGTCTGGCTGCAATTGAATACACAATAAAAAAAAAATCCAACACAATATTCAAATATTCTTTTATTTACTGAACGTGTTTCTCTCTCCTCTCTCTGCAGCAGGGGGAACAGCCTCCTATAGAGAAGATGAAACCGTCACGCAGCCGCAACCTGGAGGAGGCCTTGTCTGAGACGGACACACTGGTGTGTGTGTGTGTGTGTGTGTGTGTGTGTGTGTGTGTGTAGAGGATAGTGAATTAATGGTGTGATGGGATCTTTGTTATTTTCGCTCCGATGGCTTTGTGATGACCATTATCTTCTTTCTTTAACACTGACAGTCTGTCTTTGTCTTTTGCACTGTGCGTGTGTGTGTGTGTGTCTGTCTGTGTGTGATTGTGTGTGTTTGTGTGTGTGTGTGCGCAGGAGCTAACGGACCAGGAGCTGTTTGCTGAGGTGGGCCCCTGCATCACGGTGTCGGTGGCGGAGAAACCCCGTACGCCCATGAAGAGCGGAAAATGTGAAATGCAGCCCATGCCGTCACCAAGGTAACAACAATCCCATAATTTCATTTCACAATACATTAGAATTACATTAATTGGGATTATTGAGGGTTACGGTCGTCATCATTTATTTTCCTCACGTCTCTTTGGACGTTGTTATCATGCATCTCAAGTTGTGTAGCTTTTTTTTTTTTTTTTTTTAACTATTCAGTTGTGTTGGTTTTTGCGTAGCTGAATAAAAAGCAATGTGTTGTCGTGTCTCTGTCTCCAGGCTGGACGGGGGACACACTCCCCGACAGAAGCGCAGCTGCACTCCCATGAAGGAGAGACAACTGTCCAAACCTCTGAGCGAACGCACAAACAGCTCCGACTCCGAGAGGTCCCCGGAGTTGGGACACAGCACGCCGGTGCGTGCCAGACACGCCCACTTTTTTATCTAATCACACAAATATTGGAAAAATAAATCAGTGCGTTGCAGAAAAGTCCCACAGAGGGGTTTTACACTTTCGTTTTCCGAAAGTCAAGACACACACACACACAGACTCATGCTGATGATTTATTATGACTCGCCTGGGGCTCAGAAATGAATTATGCATGTGCAGATGAGTCATCTGAAGAGTAAATGTATCTCTACGGGGGGGTTGGTGTGCTTAATGTGTGTGTGTGTGTGTGTGTGTGTAGGTCCTGAGGAAGGCGGTGTACGACCAGTTGAACCAGATCCTGTTGTCGGACTCTGCGCTCCCAGAGAGCCTCATTCTGGTCAATGGGACGGACTGGCAGGGACAGGTATGTGTGTGTATAAAAAAAAAAAACGACACCAGGCAGGTGTTGTTGTCGTCCATCCATCTGACGTTGCGTGCGTCCCTGTGCGGCAGTATGTTGCCGAGCAACTGCAGGTGCAGAGACACCCGGTGGTGTGCACGTGTTCGCCGGCCGAGATCCAGGCCGTGCTGTCGGCCGTGCTCACTCGTATCCAGAAGTTGTGAGTATTTCTGAACACCTCACATTCCCACACACACACACTAACACACTAACACACACACACACACTCTCTCTCTCTCTCTCTGTAGCTGTAACTGTAACTCGTCCATGCCCCGAGCGGTGAAGGTGGCGGCGGTGGGCGGTCAGAGTTACCTCGGCGCCATCCTGCAGTTCTTCGTCACTCAGCTGGCCAGCAAGACGTCTGATTGGCTCAACCACATGCGCTTCCTGGTGGTGCCTCTGGGTAAGAGAGTGGCCTGGCGTTGTCGCGGCGACCAAGACGACTTATTTGAATCGATTTTTATCTCATCACTGCGTCCTTCTCCGTCAGGCTCCCATCCGGTGGCGAAGCACCTCGGCGCCCTGGACAACCGCTACAGCTCCTCCTTCCTGGACGGCCCGTGGCGGGACGTGTTCGGCCGCTCCGAGCCGCCACAAACGGGTAACGCGCCGCTCAACCCCCCCCCCCCCGCGCACACACGTGCGCTCTGGTACGCTGGGTCAATACGTCTCCTCTCTGTCCCCTCCAGACCAGTTGGACGTGGCGGGAAGGATCGCTCAGTACATCAGCGAAGCCACCGTCACACATCAGCTGCCCATCGCCGAGGCCATGCTCACCTGCAAACACAAGACGTGAGGAGGCGCACACACACACACAAAGCGGCAACACATTTATTTTATTTGTGTGTTTTCTCCGATTTTTCATAATTCCCTGTTCTGATTGATTTTCCAGACGAGACGAAGACTCCTACCAGAAATTTATTCCGTTTATCGGGGTAAGCGTTCACCGTTTGTTGAACTCCGGTTGGTTGGTGTTGCCTCTTCTGATTGTTAAAGTATTTTTGTTTGTGTCTTTCAGGTGGTGAAGGTCGGTCTCATCGAGTCTTGTCAGTCTCCAACAGGTGACGCACGCGCACACACACACACACACACCTGCACCACAACGAAAGAGTCCTTCCTGCTTTGATTTGTGGTTTCATACGAGTGTGTGTTTTTTTTTTTTGTGTGTCATGACGGTCAAGGAGACGCAGAGGAGGGCGCGGCCGTGAGTCTGGCCGTCCCGTCCACCTCGCCCCCGTCCCACGGCTCCCCCACGGGGATGATTAAGGAGGCGGCCACTCCTCCGTCCTCCCCCTCCATGGGCAGCGTCCTGACGGTGCAGGGGTGAGTTACTTTAAATCAGCGATTTCGGAATTGAAAAGGGATATTTGACCTCCCTCCAATCCGCCGCCCCTCTCCAGGAGCCCCAGCATGTCTCACGGCGTGGACGCCATCGGCCTGCAGGTGGACTACTGGCTGGCCTCGCTGGCCGAGAAGCGGCGCGAGGGCGAGCGCCGCGACACGGGCTGCAAGAACACGCTGAAGAGCGCCTTCCGCTCGCTGCAGGTCAGCCGGCTGCCGGGCGGCGGCGACCCGCAGGCCCAGATCGGCACCATGGCCATGACCGTGGTCACCAAGGAGAAGAACAAGAAGGGTGAGACGGGGGAGGAGAGAGAGGAGTTTTTGTACACGCGCACACAGTCAACGTTGACCTCCGTCGTCTCCTCGTTCTCCTTCACTTTCAGTACCCACCATCTTCCTGGGAAAGAAGCCCAAGGAGAAGGACGTGGACTCCAAGAGCCAGGTCATCGAAGGCATCAGCCGCCTCATCTGCTCCGCCAAGCAGCAGCAGACCATCCTGAAAGGTAACAGGAAGCCCCGCCTCCTTTTTATACGCCTTTTAAATCTCTCTCTCGCTCTCTCCAGTGTCCATAGACGGCGTGGAGTGGAACGAGGTGAAGTTCTTCCAGCTGGCCGCCCAGTGGCCCACTCACGTTAAATACCTCCCCGTCGGACTCTATGGTTACAGCAAGCCCCCCTCGTAGGGGAGAGCTTCCCTTCCGAAAAGGCCCTCTGACCCGGACTTGACCTTTGACCCTCCTGGTTCCTGCCCCGCCCTCGCACACAGCCCACGCCCCTCCTCGCTTGAAGGGGAAGACGTCGAGCGGCCGCACTATTTTTCCTTTCTTAGATTTCATGTTGTCGTCTCGTTCTGTCTTTGGTGAAGGAGGAGGAGGGTGGTGTTAGGGTGCAGCGCTCTTATTGGTCACTTTAATGCCCCTTATGGTGCGTGCGTGCGTGTGTGTGTGTAGCGTGTGGGTGCACACGCACGTGAATGTACAGTGTGTGCGTGTTTACAAGGGGCTCACAGCACAAGTTTATTCGCTGACGCCATTTACGTTTCCGTTCTATGGAATGCAACAGCATGCAACATCTCACCGATTTCTGACCCCTCGACCTTTGACCCCTGGACCTTTTACTGAAGGTCCCCCCATCCACACGTGCAGGTGCCGAACTCGCAGATCCACCACTCATGTGCCGCAGACAGTAACTGAAACGGAAGATTGATGCAACGGGGGGCCTTGCGTGTTTGCATGAGCCAGTGACAACACAAAGAGAAGCCTTCGCCTCTCATAAAAAACGCCGACAATACACGCAAAATACACAATTCTCTACACACGCCCTTCAAAACAGGCCCGGCCATTTCTTTTTTATTTATTTCAAGGGCTTCCATATAACAGTTTAAACTATTTTCTGCTGTACCAGTATAAGTCATTTGGATGTCAAATACGTTTTTAAATAAGTGGGGAGAAAAAAAGAATATAGGGGGAAGTGTCCGTTTTTGTTTTAAATTGGTCAAACCTTCCCTTTAATGCCGTTGTGTGGCGCGTGGTGTTCATTTCTGCGAAGACCACCAGGAGTCCAGCGTAATGTGCAGTTTCCTTTCTCTTCTCGTTGGCTATGCACTTTTGAGTAAACATGGACCATCCCTGTTTAACAACAGGCCCCAAAACTCATATGCAACAAGGAAACTGGAACACCGACATTAATATTTAAATCTCAGCAGCATTGATGGGAAAATAATGAGTCATTAACTCTCGAAATAAAGCACAATGGTGTCCCCCATCTTTATTGGCAACTTCCTCTTGACTGGAAACTGGATTAAAAAAAAAAAAAAAAGTAAAAAAGTGGAATTTGTCCCCAAACTCCCTAAATAAGTTATTAATAAGTAATTTTATAAGGAGAAAAGTATTTTGTTTTTGACTTGTTTTGGTCCAGGTCTGCTACTTTCTTTCTCTTTAGGATGTTGTGAGGTGATTAGTGAGTGTACAGTAACAAATGCGTGTGCGTGTGTACGTGTGCGTGTGTGTGCGTGTGGTAAAATACATTTAATGTGGTCAGAAACGGGAACAAAAAACAAACAAAAAAACACACAAAATACGACAAGTGCTTTTTCTACCATTTGACAGAGGGCATGCCTGTGTGGTGCACACGCGTGTGTGTGTAATGACACTGTGTTGATGATATAGTGTATTATAGATCCTAAATCTGCAGTTGTGGTCTTGTTTACTTTGTCGACGTGGCACGAGGCCAATTCAGATATTTCTTTTCCACAATTAAATTACGAAAAAAATAAGCAAAATTAGAAATTATTCTGGATTAATGCATCACACCACCATGTGTCACTTACATTGTGACACTCTCCACCTCCAGTGAAGTATTAGCAGCATTTTTTTTTTATAGAGTCAATGCCAGTAATTTAAATGCTTTTGTTTTGTTTGATTGTTTCTAGATTGGATATCTGTTTTCTCCCTGTGTGGCAGTTAGGTGTCATTTACATTTGAAAAGTTGAGCTTTAATTGGCCCAAAACAGACAAGATTTTTTTCTTTTTTATTAACTTGTCCACTGTTTCAGTGCTGTCCTCGAAATAAATCCACATGAGCAGTTTTCTCCCATTTAGAATGGGCTTTTCCTAAATTCTACTTTATTGACGCATGTAGAAATAGGAATGTAAAAAATATTCTGCAGGACGAGAGGCATCAAGGACACAATCACTGCCAGACCCTGAAATAATGTAATCACACTCTTGACATTGTCATGAGATTGTTCTGCTGATAAAAAACACTTGTTCGTTCTGTTCGTAGATGTCTTGAACATGTTCCCTGGTGTTTTCCCCCCGTTCCTGTGTTAGTGACACTGTAAACGATGGTTCCTCTGTCTTTGACTCGTCGTGGTTTGAGATTTTTTGATCCGTAACCTCTTGTCAGTGTGATCAGCCGCCTCGTCTCTCTTTCTCCACCTGTTTCCTCAGAAACGCGCCTCTTCTTCACCGAGCTTCCACGAGCTTGGCCTTCTGAAAAAAAAAAAAACGTTTTCCATTCGGTTGCAGCTTGTAAATTTGCCGTCTGCCCTGGTGGAAATGGGATTTGCCTATAAGAGCAGTAAACGTCTGTCTGATGCGTTCTCAGCTTGTGGACATGTGGAGAGTATTTTGCACATGCCATTGTTTCTTCAGTCTTCAGCTTGTTTTGCCTTTTGCCTATAACGGTAACTATATTAAACTAAATATAATGCGTGTACATATCAGATAGTACTTGTTCTATCGTACTCTACTTCTTGTTCTACGTTTGTTTTTTTCTTACTTTCACTTTTTTATTTCCAGTACGGCTCTTTTTCATGTTTGTCAATCAGACCAATGCGGGAGTGTTCATTGTATCATTTGTTTTTTTTAATAAAAATATTGCTGATTTTTAGCTCTTCAAAAAATCCTATATTCTAGCACTAGAATGACACTGTGTGGTTATGATTTACTTCATAAATGGATGAACAGCAGGATTCTTCTGTTGAAATAATAGTCATAGTTTTATTCTGCCTTTGTAAAGCACTGCGTCTATTATTTTTTAATAATATCTACTATGTCAAATCTTGCGTCTTGTCCCTCTGTTGTTTTGTGGGTCATTTAAAGTGACACCCAGGTGCAGCTGTTGACGGGATTAAAGTGGGATTATAATCTCTTTAATTTGAACGAGGTGACGCTGCAGTTATTCTGGTGCATCGTGTCTCCGCCAGATCACGCGAGAACAGGTGAACTCACTCCCCACTATTTACTTGTTCTCAGCCTCCTTCAAAGTAAAGGTGAGGGTCATTTTTTTAAATCCAAGAAAGTTAAATGATTCGCGGTTACCATTTCATATAAAGGATTGTAAATTGGCTACATCACACAGAGGAAAAGAATCGTATACAAAGTAACATATTTTACCGACTAGTTGCGTCGGTCACGTTGTCCCTACTTTTGCAGATACCCTTATTTCGAAAAACCAAGCGGAAGCAGCTTGATTTGTGTCCGCGGACTTTGCTGTGGTCTTCCTGCATCACAACATTGGACAGACATTGTCCTCTCACTTTGTCCGAGGGACACGAAACGTTGCTCCGCTCATCAATGAAGGTAAAAATCAACTTTGAATTACAACAATTCTCACTCGATCGTGTAGAGTAATTAATAACGAAGGTATTTGTACACGTTTAGTGGATATTTATCAGTTCATCTGAAATAAAGCGATGTGTAACCGCAGTGTGCGCGTGTGAGTGTGCGCTTGCTTGCTTTCTCGCTCGCTCGTGCATGTGTTGTGCTGCCTTGAAAACCAACAATTTGTCCCCACAACCGCCTTGCGTTTCCGTGTTGTGTGTCCGTGTGCGTTGTGTAACGGGCCTTCATTGTTTACAAACGGTTTTAATCTGGTTCACACGCACCACTCGGAACATTTCATCTTCTCGTGGGATTACATTAGATTATAAACTGTTCGCCTCGATTGTGGTTTGGTGCCGCCCGAGTTAAGGCGTCCATCTTCGGTCACCTTGATTGATGGTGCAGCCTCAGGCCTCCATCGTCCTCCGGGATTATCTATTCAATCACCCGGTTCTCTGAAATAATATAAAATAAAACGTGTAATCTAGACGAGACGTCTCCCATCTTCCTCTGTCTGAAGTCGGCAAACGTGAATATTGGTGCATTGCAGCCAGTGTGTGATGGGGAGGAGGAGGGGGGGCTGGTTGAGGGAGGCGGGGGGGGGGGGGGGGGGGGGGGGGGGGGGGGGGGGGGGGGGGGGGGGGGGGGGGGGCAGGTGCTCCTCCATCATCACAACAGGGGAAAGTCACGATGAGGCACATTTCATGTTCAAGCTGATCAATAATTATTTTTCTCCACCCTCAGGATAAAGGGGATCAGCTGTGATCCATAATCTCTCCTCCCAGACCAGTCCAGATGAATAAGAACCTAGATCCTGGATTGTGTTTTGATTTTAGATTGTGTAACAATGACAAATATGCTGTATGAAAAGGACATGGACAGCATTAAGAGACAAAAAACATTGTGAGACAGACCTGTAATCTGGATTGAACATTTAAAAAAAGTTAGGCGTAGGCTGATTTCGGATTCTGCATTGATATGCGAGAGTTTATCGAAAAATCGGATAAATCTATATGCATTTTCTCTCATCTCTTAATATTTAGTTTTTAAAGATGTCCTGAGGAGGATATTTACAAATAAACGTCTAATCTTTCTCGGGTTAGTTTTTTTTCTGGCTTGTTGTGAGCTGGATGATAATTGATCTGTGAAATCTGATATGAAATATTGATATGACTGATGAGTGGATTGTGTTGTCATGGACTCTGACTCAGTGTCTCCCTGGAATAGAGCGACTCAGTCTTATTATAATTGGTTTAACCGGTCACTGGCAGCTGCTGTGTCAGAGGAATCTAAATGGCTTCAACTATACATATACTTCACACACACTCTGTCAATCTGCATTCGAGGGCTGCATTGTGCAATAGAGAAATGGAAAACCATTATTTAGCTTTTTGGAAATTGAAATAAAAGATATGAGGGGAAAGTTTGTGTATCCTATTCTCTTCCACCCCTCCCCTGACCTTCTTTTGTTTTTACTTTCTCACAGAGTATCTATTTACTCCCTCCCTCCTTTTTATTTATTGTCCTCTCTCCACATTCTCTGCCTTGTTTCCCCTGTATGTTTTAGTTGTCCACCTCCAAGACAGTTCAAAAAAGCCAAACCTTTTCTTTTTTTTCCCCCTCTCCGTGTCCCCTCAGCGTGTGTGAAACCAGGCTAATGTCCGCCATGGTGTATCCACGTGAAGAAGCCCTGGAGCGGCTGAGCCAGGATGAGATCGTCCTGAACACCAAGGCGGTGATGCAGGGTCTGGAGACCCTGCGCGGGGAGCACGCCCAGCTCCTCAACTCCCTGCTGGACTGCACCCAGCCGCCCGCCGCCCAGGAGAAGTCCGGCCTGCTGCGCAAGAGTCTGGAGGCCATCGAGCTGGGCCTGGGAGAGGCACAGGTGAGAGAAACGCACACAACCACACGCACACACACATTTATTTATATTAATGTTTATTTCTATATCCGCAAGGTTAAGATTATGTGGCGTATATTTTTTGTGCCGGATGCTATTTCTGTGTATTTTGACCCTCTCTCGCCCTCTCTCTCTCCTCCAGGTGATCATCGCCCTGTCGAGCCACCTGAGCGCGGTGGAGTCGGAGAAGCAGAAGCTGCGGGCCCAGGTGCGCCGGCTGTGCCAGGAGAACCAGTGGCTGCGGGACGAGCTGGCCGGGACGCAGCACAAGCTGCAGCGCAGCGAGCAGAGCGTGGCCCAGCTGGAGGAGGAGAAGAAGCACCTGGAGTTCATGAACCAGATCAAGAAGTTCGACGACGACGCGTCGCCCTCGGACGAGAAGAGCCAGGGCGGAGGAGGAGCAGGGGACACGTCCAAGGACAGTCTGGATGACCTGTTCCCCAACGACGACGACCAAGGGCCAGGTAGGAGGCTAAATGTATACCATTTATGTTCTCACTCAATCTGTATCTTCCTGGTTATGAATTACCTTTAGAATATTGGATTATTTAGGTCAAATATTCACCTTGCCTGATTGAAAACAAACATTTAAAATGTTTGTGTTTCATAAAATATAAAGAGGCAAATACATGAATGAAAAACCATGGGCCATGTTGACAGTATATATATAAACCCCTGTTTTTGAGACAGAAGTTATAAATACAGCTATTATTTTATACTGTACGTAACACACATACGGTTCATTACGCTGGGAGTCAAAATCTTACTAATGGAATGGAATGAGCTGAGTTCACGTAAGCAGCGAACAGATTTAATCCAAACTATGTAGACATGCCGGTCAGGTAACCAAGGCAACAGAAAAAATAAAATAAACAGAGACGCACATTCAGTAAGATGACATGTTAAGGCCTGAAGTAGGTTCAACACATTTTTTTTTTTTTTTTTTTATCCTCAGCTTTTGGTTTTCAGACAAGTTGGTCCTTGTGTACGGAATCCAAATTGTACTTTGTGCGCACGTGGCTGGTAATGTTCCTTTTAGTGTGCAAACAGAAGCCGTGGTTGGCCAATGCGAGGTCACTAATGCCCTGCATTAACATTGACAGCTTTCCCAAACATGAGCCAGACATTGAATGCATCGCTGCACGCCACCGTTTATTATTGATGGACGAATCCTCATAAATGTTCTTTCATGTTCACTTTTTGTTTTACCCCGTGTGCTTCCCGTCTGGAAAACCCCCCGCAGCCCAGCCCAGCGGCGAGGTGGCCGCCCAGCAGGGAGGCTACGAGATCCCGGCTCGTCTCAGGACGCTGCACAACCTGGTGATCCAGTACGCCTCTCAGGGGCGCTACGAGGTGGCCGTGCCGCTGTGCAAACAGGCGCTGGAGGACCTGGAGAAAACATCCGGACACGACCACCCCGACGTGGCCACCATGCTCAACATCCTGGCCCTGGTGTACAGGTGGGAGTCAGATTTGGGCTTTGTGGTTGCGGGTTATCCGGCGGAAATGATGCCCATTCAGGTTTCAATTAAAAAGCCCTCCTGTCCCCCAGAGACCAGAACAAATACAAAGAAGCGGCCCACCTCCTGAACGACGCGCTGGCCATCAGAGAGAAGACGCTGGGCAAAGATCACCCGGCCGTGGCCGCTACGCTCAACAACCTGGCTGTGCTCTACGGCAAGAGGGGCAAATACAAGGAGGCGGAGCCTCTGTGCAAGAGAGCTCTGGAAATCAGAGAGAAGGCAAACTGAACCGCCTCAAAAATACACCGCAATATTCCCCTTAAAAAAGAAAAAAGTTTGTTTTTGTGATATTAAAATGACTCCTGTGCTGGATGCAGGTGCTGGGTAAATACCACCCGGACGTGGCCAAGCAGCTGAACAACTTGGCCCTGCTGTGTCAGAACCAGGGCAAATACGACGAGGTGGAGTACTACTACAGACGAGCCCTGGAGATCTACGAGTCCAAACTGGGAGCTGACGACCCCAACGTGGCCAAGACCAAAAATAACCTGGTACAAGGACACTCTTGCGCAATCCATCTGTTCCGTAAATGACGCGGGTTGTATTTGAATCTGATTTGAGTGTGTGTGTGTGTGTGTGTGTGTGTGTGTGTGTGTGTGTGTGTGTGTGTGTGTGTGTTGTCGTCAGGCCACGTGCTACCTGAAGCAGGGCAAGTTCCACGATGCGGAGGCTCTCTACAAAGAGATCCTGACCAGGGCGCACGAGAAGGAGTTTGGATCTGTCAACAGTGAGTAGTTCAAGTTTGAATATATATAGGCGGGCGAAGAAACGAAAGAATTTACCCAGAGCGCATCTTGAGGGTTTTGCAATGATTTGGGATTTGATTGGGCCACGGGGGGATTCTTTTCGTGCCACTGGAGCATGCCAAGCAGCTTAATGTTGATGCTCCTGACTCCGCTTAGCTTATCAAACCCTTTTATGAGCTCACTGGGGGCCCTGGCAGGAATTCATTTGGTGCATTATATTTATGAAATATATATGCTAAATAGCTCAACCCAGATTTCCTTATCATATTTTGGCCAGCTATTTCATTTCATTTTTTCCCTGTCCTGTTCCCATGAATAAAAACACGGCATTCGTATGATTCTCCTCTCGTCTCTGCAGATGACAACAAGCCGATCTGGATGCACGCAGAGGAGCGAGAGGAGAGCAAGGTGAGTTCGACCTTGTGCGTTGATTCATTCGCCGGCAGGAAGCCGCTCATTAATAACGGACCGCGCGTTGAAGTAGGGGATTTAAATTTTTTAATGGGGCTTCGACCTCTCTGTGTTTCAGGGTAGGCGCAAGGACTCCTCGGGCCCGTACGTGGAGTATGGAAGCTGGTATAAAGCCTGCAAGGTGGACAGGTGAGGACATATTTTTAATATATATATACAAGATGTGTGGGCTTTTTATTAAGACATTGAATTGAATTACCTGAGACAGTATCACAATGAACACTGGCTTATATTTATGTATATTAAATGTCTTTTTTCTTTTTTTTTTTTTCAAGCCCCACAGTGAACACCACCCTGAAGAGCTTGGGGGCTTTGTACCGTCGTCAGGGCAAACTGGAGGCGGCAGAGACACTGGAGGAGTGCGCCAGCAAGACACGCAAACAGGTAACACACAAACGCACAGTGAGCTACGGCCGTTGGATTACACGTCCGGGCTCTTTTCAGCCCTTGAGACCCGAGGACTGCTGTGATTTAGTGGCACATCATTTAAAGATCAGTCACTAAGCTGAGAGCGTGGGATTCATAAAGCCATTGTATTCGGCCTTTGTTTGTCTTTGTTGGCGTGTCTGTCCTCAGGGTATTGACGCCATTAACCAGAGTAAGGTGGTGGAGCTGCTGAAGGACGGCGACAGGAGACAGAGCCGGGAGGGAATCGTCGGCCCGGGGGGTCAGAGGGGGGAGAACGAGGGGGACGACTCTGCCGAGTGGAACGGGGTCAGTTCCAGGGTTTTCATTTAGTACCAGTAAAGTGGAGAACACAAGATTGCTCCTGTGGCTATAAAAGTTGGAAAGCATGTCAGTATTTTTAAACATTGGGATTCCTACGCTCTTCCGAACCTTGATTATTATTATTATTTTTTCCCCCGGTCAGGACGGTAACGGCTCTCTGCGCCGCAGCGGCTCCTTCGGGAAGATCCGTGACGCTCTGAGGAGGAGCAGCGAGATGCTGGTGAAGAAGCTGCAGGGGAGCGGACCTCAGGAGCCTCGCAACCCCGGGTACGGCAGCGCTCTTCGAATAAATATGCGACCCCCGAAACCAAAAGATTTTTGTTTCTGCTCATCATATGGACCCACGTGAAATGATGAAGTCGCTCGAATTTGTTCATTCAAGCTTAAACCAGAGACACTTTTTTGATAAAGAATAATAATGCACATTGACACATCAGCGGAATAATGTATTTATTTGTGTCATTTGTTGGAACTCAATTTAGTTTTGGCCTTAAATGTGATTTATTCTTAAATTGGGATGAATCATTCGAGCAGGGTATGCGTAAATAGAATAAAATATTGTATAAAATGTTTGCCTTTATTTCTCATCCACTATTTCATACCAATCACGTGATTGTTATTTTGTGTGCAGAATGAAAAGAGCCAGCTCCCTCAACTTCCTCAACAAGAGCACCGAGGAGACCACGCAGGTACGACGTTGTCACACATGCGCATCATGGACAATATGTGTTTTTTTTTTTCGAAACTTGCGATACATTCATTTGTACAAAGATTAAACCGGAGAAAGGGTTGAATAATGAATTCATAAATAAACGGGCAAATTGATCTGGGGGAATCAAGTGAAGCAACTTGCCTAATAAATCCAGGGGTGTGTGGGGAAATTGATTCCATACAGTCATGGACCAGTGTGAGTCATTCATACCTTCCCAGGTTTATTTCTAACCTGTTCCAATTATGTCCAGGAGGCCAACTCTGTGCTGTCGGACTGCAGAGGACTGAGTGCCAGCAACGTGGACCTGACCCGGCGCAGCTCCCTGCTGGGATAAGAGGAGAGGCTCGGTTTGGCCAAGCCAGCACACTTAGAGCTCACAGACACATTTATTTTTGGAAGAACACTGACTAAATCACCACCACCACACTCAAGTTAATCCCTAGATCAGAACGGAGAATATTTAGACGCACATTTATCAGCATGCTGCTTATTAGAGTGGAACCTGAACACCGCCGTAGAGAAAAAAAAAAAAAACACGAGTACGTTCCACACGCGTGTGCAGACATTCCCTGGTTTTTAGTTCTCAGCGCTGTGTATTTCACCAGTAGCATGAAGTATATATGCTGATGTTAACCATCCGTCGATTGCATATCGTTAAAAATAGGTCTAAAAAATATAATAATAATACAAGAAAAAACGCACTAATCATTGAAACCTCACTTTTTGCCTTGTTTTTTTATGTATATACAAGTTTAAATTATTTGATATTTCATTTGTATATAGTGCATATTGTCTCTCCTTTTTGTTTACACTTATTGGGTTAGTCTCAAATATCACTTACACTGGAAGAGAGAGAGGGAAAGAAGGAAAAAATGTAGGAATTGGATCAATGAAAGTATAATATACTGAAAACGATTTCCTGGGAAGAAAATAATTTTAGTACCTCAGAAATCAGCTGACATTAAGAATAAGCTACCACACCAATTAAGGTTTCCGTCAGTTGTAAAGCACTTTTCTTTTTATCTAAAAAAAAAAATACTTCATATCAGTCTTACAAAAAAAAAGAGGAGCAGCTGGAATAAAATTGCTTTTAAAGTAAAGTCTGAAAAATAATTTTCACAACAGCGGGGATATTTTAAGGCGTAATCACCCCGCGTTTCAAAAACAATATAGGAAACTATAGTTAAAGCTGTGTTTCGGTCGACAATGTTTACTTACTGCATTGAGTTTTTCTTTTTTTTGTCGTTTGCGGTTGCTGAATCTCCATTAATCCTCGTTGTTTTTGTGAAGTTTTATGGGTGGTTACGAAAAGCTCACAGAAATCGGACCAATCTGTGAATTTAGCTATTTTGCGTGAGCATTTTGTGTTGAAGGTACGAACATTTGAATGTTACATTTTTTAGTCGTAGGTGTGCTGGCATTGACGCTGGAATTTATTTTGTGTTTATTTTCTGCTTTTTGGTTAAAACTCCACCAAAATGAGACCAATACAAAGAAAACTGTCCACAGAATGTAGACGTCTTATTATCAGGAGGTCAGACTCAGGATTGTGATCAGGTTGTAAAGAAAAGGCCTTTTGATATCTTCCTCCTTATGTAAAGAAGGTCAAAAGGTCAATTCTACACAACCCGAGTGTGATTTTTCATAAACGAGAGCATGCGGGTTTTGTCGTGACGGCGTTTTTGTCGCCGTCGTTGTCTAAATGTGCTGAACTCGCTCGTCTCATCGCTGATTCTATATATATATATATAAAAAGTGCTCATTATTATTATTATTATTATTATTATTATTATTATTATTATTATTATTATTATTATTATTTTTATGATTATTATTATTATTATTATTATTATTATTATTATTATTATATCAGCTTCTGAATGTGCAAAGTTATGAATTCTAATGAAGGAAGTGACGTGAGTTTGAGCAGGAAAGAGTTGGGGTTTAAAAAAAAAAAAAAAAAAAGGAAACGTAGGTGCATTGGAAAGAAAGAGTAACGTGCTTAAAGTGTCGTTCGCAAACAAATAATGTACAGAATAATATCTGTCTGTGACCTTTCTTTTTTTTATATGTATGTTTCCTGTCACATTTCCTTTAATCACTCGTAGACACAATCTCAACACCACCGTGTAATTGTATAAAATAAAGTGGGTAGAACACTATTTCGTGGCGAAATCAATCCGTAGAAACATAATCTCACAATTCTCCACAGTATAAATAAGTTATTCATGGTATTTATGCGTCACTTGTTCACTGTGGGTCGGTGTAGTGTCAGTTCTGCTCTGATTAGTTCACAAACGCATTGGCTAGAGTTGTAAATATTTCTCTCAATGAATCAATACATGGGAGCCATTGATCGTCTGTAGCACCTGAGGGGCCACGGTTGTGTTAATGATGAAGGGGCCGACGCAATGTGTTTAATTCAAAGGTTCAATAAATGCAGAATACTCTTTTCAAATTTGGATTGTGTGTCTCTTACGTGTTTCGTCCTAGAAATGTTAAACTGTTTAGAAATAATGAAAATGAACCGTGGACATGCTGTGTGAGTGTGTGTGTGTGGACTCTGGGGGTGTGAACCGTACACCGCGCTGTCACAGCCCTCGCACAGATGCAAGTGTTTCTCACTTCCTGTCTCTCGCAGCCCCTGTTAAAAGAAACTCCACTGAGGTGAAAGAGCGCTGCTTGAATGACCCGGGATTAAAGTAAGATTATTATTATTATCATTATTATTAATATTTCAATTTCGAAAGTGGATTCTTTTTTGTTCTTTTCCAAATGTGCTTTTGGAGACGGCAGATTTTAATTTGCAGATTCGACCTCATCAAGTTTCAAAATCGAATTCAATTCTTATTTAATGGCTCCTGTCTCTGAATGGTGTGTCCCACAGGAGGTGTCTCCATGTCCACGCAGACTCCCTCCAGTCCCGCCAGTGTCCCGGTGCTGGTCCAGTTCCAGCTGGGCCTGTTCAGGGAGGTGGTTCGAGTCCCGGCCGGGAACCTGAGCTACCGTCATGCCCGGAGGCTGGCGGCTGAGGTCATAGAGCGCAAGGTAATAAAAAAAAAAAAACATTTCTGAATCAGATGAGTAGATTAAAAATGGTTTTATAATGTCTGTTGCTTAGGAAACATTTGGGATTAAATTAGTTTTTTTCCGATCCCGGCTTGACCCCAGAACTGTGTGGATTAGGGGAATCGTATTTTTATTTTTTTAAATTTGAATTGTACCTGGTGACACTAAAAATGACCTTGTGTTCAACAGCACTACGATTTCCTTTTGTTATTTATTTGATGAGAATCACTGGGGGACATCTGCAGCAGCTCTATCGTGAGAATAACGGTGCTACAAATGCATCATGGGTAATACATGGCTTGAACACAGTCCTACTTGGAAATAAATTCATCAGAAGTCATCGAGTCTCTCAGAGGCGCCAGGAAGTAGACTTTGAAGAAAAGGTTACGGTGTGCACGAGGTGGGGCCGTGTCGTGTGCATATATGTCTTTTATAGGTCATGCGGCTGCAGTGGCCCAAAAGTGTGTCTGCGCCCTTCACATTGAGGAGGATGTTGTGGTTGCTTTTGCTGTCGTGTGTCCCGATGATGCACAAACACACAACATATACATAACCAGTGATTGATGCTGGATTCCATTGAATTATGAGTGTAAATGATGCTGAATAATAATATTTCTCTTTCACACAGCTTTTGTGAATTCAAAAAATAAATTGTATAACCCTTAGTGTGTTGATCATGTGAAACTGTAGTTGTGGTTCCGTGAAAGGTGGTCACAAAGTGCAGGTGTGGAAGCTCGGCCGGTCCTTGCGCTGCCGCCGCTGCAGCGACTGCGTGGTCGACTGCGTGGTCGACGAGTGCGCGGAAAACGTTCCAACCGCACACACACACACAGACACAGTTTCCAGGCTGTCTTTGTGTGTCTGGTCTGTGTGTGAACTCTTAAGTCCACACATCACCTGACATGGCATGACATGTGCACACTTCACATGTCGTATTATCTTTGTGTATCTTTTGCTTGAAATTGAGTTGGTTGGTGCTTTATTTTGTATAAAAAAAAAGTTCAAATAGAGAAATTAACCAGGTGTGTGTGTGTGTGTGTGTGTGTGTGTGTGTGTGTGTGTTTGTGTGTGTGTGTGTGTTGAGGCTCCTGACTGCAGCGTGGTGGGAATCGGGGAAAAGATTCTGCTGTTCAGACATCAGCCGGGCTCGGATCAGCTGCTGCAGCGCCTGCGTGACGGGGACCAACTGCAGGATGGAGACCTGGTGGAGGTCATCGTGGCAGGTCAGAGGTCACCTGAGATGTCGCCGTGGATTGCAACACGCACACTCTCCTTCCTCTCTGCTCTCCAGTGGGTGAACGTCTTTATATTTTTGTGTCATCTGACTCAGGCTCCGCCGCGGTGACTCAGATGAGGATGCGTCCTCACTCCCTGGTGGTGCATTCGTACCGGAGCCCCACCTTCTGCCACCACTGCGGCGAGATGCTGTGGGGCCTCGTGAGACAGGGTCTGAAATGTGACGGTAAAGACTCCTCGGCAGATTTACACCCAAAACAACACAACACAACTCTGTTATATTGTTGTATTATATGATATGAGCCATGCCGCCTTCCTCCAGGTTGTGGATTAGACTTCCACAAACGTTGTGCGTTCCAGTTACCCAACGACTGTAGTCGAGCCCGTCGACAGGTGAGCACCAGCCTCTCGCTGTTTCCTCCCCGACGGCCCCGCACGCACTCCCTCTCCAACCAGGCCGGAGGCAGCCTGGAGGAGGTCAGTGAATAGTTTCTTTTTTTTTTTTCGGTTGTCATGTTACACTCACCTAATTTCGAATATATATATATATATATATATATTAACGTCCACCAGATCAGCATGTCCAAGCCGTCGTCGCGGCCTCCGTCCTGGGCGGAGCCTCCGGTGTGGCTGGGGGTCGGCTGTGGGGAGCGGAGCCTGGCTCAGGTCCCTCACACCTTCCACATCCACAGCTACACCAAACCCACCCAGTGCCAGTACTGCCTCCGCCTGCTCAAGGGCCTCTTCAGACAGGGCCTGCAGTGCTCAGGTCAGCGGGGCGGAGGGTGGACACTGGAATATGTCAAAATTCACTTTCTCGATTATTATTATTCTTTTTTTTTATACGCCGTCCTCCTTCTCATCGCGTCAGACTGCAGGTTTAACTGTCACCGGCGCTGTGAGCCTTCGGTCCCCAGAGACTGTCCAGGAGAGAGGAGAGGCCTCAACGGAGATGGTGAGCATCCTGGTTCTCATTTAGTATTTGGCGTTGTCAGACACGTCACGTTTGTCAGGCGGGGACCGTGGGAGGAGGTGGGATTTGACCAGAACATCAGGATCAACAGTGACGTGATATTCTGGCCTCTTGTAGTTCATTTTACGTGTGTATTTATTGATTTGGCCTGTGATGTCGTCGTGTTCTCCCAGAATCCCCAGCAGCGGCTCACCGCGTCCCACCGGAGGAGCCTGACGAGGAAGAGGAGGAGGAGGATTCGTCAGAGCTGGCCAGTACCATCACACTACACGTCTCTGATGATGATGATGAGATGTCCACCAACGGGGACTCGCCGGCCCACGTCCAGGAAGTGGAGCCGCAGCGAGAGCCAATGAGGTCAGTGGGGTGTGACCTCATTCGGGTGATGTCATCCCATCTGAGGGGGTGATGTCATGGGCTTTTAATCACATTGACATGGATACACACATCTGTTCTCTGTCGATTATCACCATGGTTGGGGTCAATGAGTTTTTTGGGACACGCTGCCATCTAGTGGTGTTGGGGAGGTACAACGCCACTCCACTTGTCTTTTTTTTAATTTTTTTAATTTATCTTTGGTTCTCTGCGTGTCCATCAGTCCGTGTTTCAGCAGCAACATCCCTCTGATGAGACTCGTCCAGTCGGTGTATCACACTAAGAGGAGAGCCGCTGGAGTCCTGAGGGAGGGATGGCTGCTGCACCACACCGACACCGACCCCATGGTGAGGAACACACAACTCATGCAGATTTGGATGTTTGTTGTATTTGTAACTTAGTAGTCTTTTTCTTTTATTCTCTTTCTTTCCCCCCCCCCCCTCCCAGAGGAAACGTCATTACTGGATCGTGGACTGGAAGAGCATCACTCTGTACCAGAGCGACAGCAGCACCAAGTACTACAAAGTGAGATCTCCTCATCAGCAGAGCAAGTGTTTATTTGTTTTTTTTAATACAGTCAGAATGTGGAATGTCTGACTGAGTTTTAAAGACGAATATGAAAATAATATTAATTCCAATACAGTGCAGATTTTGGTATAAAGTGTTTTTTTTTACCAGACTTGCGCCGCTTCCTCCTGCAGGAGATCCCCCTGTCTGAGGTGCTGCAGGTCCGAGGCCCCGCCCAGCTCGCCATTCCTTGCTTGCCGGGCAACAGCGTCCACTCCTTCGAGGTGGCGACGGCGTCGCTGGTGTACTGCGTGGTGGCCGGAGAGGAGGGGCCACTCTGGGAGGGCGCCGTCCGTCAGGGTCTGATGCCCGTGGAGAGCGGCGCAGGAGACCCTAGTCTCCAGAGTGGTGGGCCTATTATATGTGCATAGATGAAATTTTAGACAATAATGAGGATGGTGAAACACTGACCGTGTCTGTCCTCTTCTGCCTGCAGATAAAAATCTCCATGGATACAGCCTGGTGAGCATCAGCTCCTCTCCTGATGTTTTTTTTGGAACGCGCGATCCAGAAGTCCACTTTGTTCTGACGCACAGTGTCTTTTTCTCTTTCAGGACATCAGCGCCATGTATCAGATCTTCACCGACGAGGTGCTGGGGTCGGGGCAGTTTGGAGTGGTCTACAGAGGTACCTTTTTTGGGGGGAATTGGGCAGCACATACCTATTACTGTGTTTCCCGGCCTCAGTGACACAAAAATAAGGTAAATCAAAGAAAAAAAAATCCAATTAACACGATTTGTCACGCGTCAGGTACTCACAGGAAGTCGGGACGTCCGGTCGCCATCAAGGTCATCGACAAGACGCGTTTCCCCACCAAACAAGAGAGACAGCTGAGGAATGAAGTGTCCATATTGCAGGTATGGACACGTGTTTCATTATATTTAACGTATATATATATATCTTCTCCAACATGTAATGTGTGTGTGTGTGTGTGTGTGTGTGTGTGTCGACCAGAACCTGTCGCATCTGGGCGTGGTTTTGTTGGAGGGGATGTTTGAGACGGTGCAGCACGTCTTTGTGGTCATGGAGAAGCTCCACGGCGACATGCTGGAGATGATTTTGTCCAGCGAGAAAGGACGACTCCCTGAACGCAACACTCGCTTCCTGGTCGTGCAGGTGAAACCCCCCCCCCATGCACACTCTTACTGTAAACTGTGGGTGTGCGTAGATTGCGGTGAAAGGAGTCGTTGTGCGTCTGTGTCACCACTCTTTTGATTCGAAGTCACATTTTGTTTCAATTTATTTTATTTAATCATTCGTTATTCAGACTATTTATTTATTTTGATATATATATATATATATATTTCTCTCCTTTTTTCAGATCCTGGAAGCCCTGCGCTACCTGCACTTCAAACACATTGCTCACTGTGACCTGAAACCCGAGAACGTCCTCCTGGCCTCGGCTGGGCCTTTCCCTCAGGTGGCTTTTTTTTTTTTTTTTTTAACTTTTCTATTCATCGACTGCATCTCACCGCTTCAGCTTCTGCTCTGTGTGCGCGTGTGTCTCCAGGTGAAGCTGTGCGACTTCGGCTTCGCCCGCATCATCGGCGAGAAGTCGTTCCGCTATTTATTTATATATATATATATATATTTCTCTCCTTTTTTCAGATCCTGGAAGCCCTGCGCTACCTGCACTTCAAACACATCGCTCACTGTGACCTGAAACCCGAGAACGTCCTCCTGGCCTCGGCTGAGCCTTTCCCTCAGGTGGCTTATTTTTTATTTTTTTACTTTTCTATTCATCGACTGCATCTCACCGCTTCAGCTTCTGCTCTGTGTGCGCGTGTGTCTCCAGGTGAAGCTGTGCGACTTCGGCTTCGCCCGCATCATCGGCGAGAAGTCGTTCCGCCGCTCGGTGGTGGGCACGCCGGCCTACTTGGCGCCGGAGGTGATCAGCAGCAGCGGGTACAACCGCTCTCTGGACATGTGGTCGGCCGGCGTCATCATGTACGTCAGCCTGAGCGGGACCTTCCCCTTCAACGAGGACGAGGACATCAGGCAGCAGATCACCAACGCTGCCTTCATGTATCCACGGCAACCCTGGGCCTCCGTCTCCCTGGAGGGTAACCGCTGTGCCTTTCTTACTTCGAAACGTTTTAGCCCGAATTTGATTTGATTTTTTAAAATTAAATAGGGTGTGTTTGGATGCTTTCAAATTTAAAAATCCTTCATTTTTTTTACCCTCTGACACATTTTTTGCATGAGATCTTGGCTTTATTATTGTTGATTATTATTTATTTTTTATTTTTTTAAATTCCTCCATCTCCTTATTTAATCATTAACATTAATTAATTAATGAAATCATTATTTTTTAGACATTATAAATCAATAAATCTGTGTGTGTCTGTGTTTCCGGGCAGCTGTCAGTCTCATCAACAACCTGCTGCAGGTGTCTCTGAGGCGCCGGTACAGCGTGGGGAAAGCTCTGGGTCACCCCTGGCTGCAGGTACACTTGAAATACGTGGATATTTTCCGATTGGCTCAGTCCAGTGTAATGCAGCTTGTTGAATTTTTGGTCTCCTGCAGGACGTCCAGCTGTGGTGCGACCTGCGTGAGTTTGAGCAGCGGATGGGCTGCAGGTACCTGACGCACCACGGGGACGAGGAGCACTGGAGGCGCTTGGCTCAGGAGAGAGGCCTGGACGTCCCGCCCCACCTCAGCCGGAAAAATGAGCCAGACGCGTGACCGTGGCGCGGGAGGTCAAAGGTCGGAGCGTTTTTTTTTTTTTTTTTTTTTTTAGAACCAGTTTAGTTTTTTTTGCATTTTTGTACGTTACGTCGACGGTCGCACACTGTGGCTGGTGGGTGTTAGAAAGAAGGGTGTCGTCGTGGCAACAGAAGCTACGAGTCTATTAAACCATTGTATGATTATTCCTACCTTTTATCTTAAAGATATAAAATAACATAAAAAGACATAAGATTTGTCCAACTATAAAAAAAACAAAAAAAAACACAAATTGCTGTTTAGTAATATCATTTTCATTTTTTTATTTCATTTAAAGTTGAATTGTGTGAAAACGAGTTGTTGCGTTTTTTTTCTCGTGATGTCAGTGATGGACACAATGAGGAGGAGGAGGAGGAGGAGGGCAGATGAAGGAGGGGGAAAAAAAATCGAAATCACGAGTCAACTCACACTGACCCTACGAGGTTCCTCTCCGCCACGTGGACCTGTCCCACGTGCAGCATCCATTCTTTTATTTTTATTTCTTTCTTTTTGTCCACAACTTTCCTGTCGCCCTGTCGTCTCGCTCTGCTCCACACCCCTCTCTCTCTCTCTCTGTCTGTGTCCACCCATACTGGAGAGAGAGAGAGAGAGAGAGAGAGAGAGAGAGAGAGAGAGGAGAGAAGAGGCCTGTGGCCATAGCCGTTCCTTCCTTCTTCCTTCATCCAGCCGTGCCCCTCTCTGTGTCTACGTTTTACCCACAGTGCTTTGCTTCGAGTTGCTCTCTCTCTGCGTTTCATTTTTTATTTCTCGGCCCCGCTTCATAGTTGAATTAGATTCTCTCATTCGTCCTCCGTGTGCTCCTGTGCTTTGGATTTATTATTATTATTATAAATCTACAGGTTCAGATTCAGATTTGAGAGTACCGTGGTCCTGTTTTTATTTACACGGTAAAATCCGACTTGCTTTTTTCCCCCCTCCGCTGAGGAGGATGGTGAGGATGACGAAGATGAGTCCGAGACTCACACAGGCAGCATTTTCTAAAACTTCAACATAGCATGCATCTGCACAAATACACAACCAAACAAGCCAAGCGACCCACCGGCTTCTTTTTTTTAATCACGTCTTCTTCTTTAATGACCCTTCTACAAAAAATATGTCATCTGAGAGACAGAGAGAGAGAGAGAGAGAGAGAGGGGGGGGCGGGCTTTGCTCAATGTAGGATTTCTTTTTTTGATCCTTTCTTTCTCCTCCGCTACCACCTTCTGCTGAACATCTCCCGAAGGCAGGTATGTTTTATATATGTACGCTCCTTACATAAGTTCAGTGCAATACCTGGCACACTTCTGCTTTCTTTTTTTTCTTTTTTTCTTTTTCTTTAAAGGTAGAGGGATTTGAGCAGAGTCTTCCACTCTCGCCCTCTCCCTGGGAGAGGAAGGAGAAAGAAGGGGGGGAGGAAGAGGAGGTGAAGAGGATTTAAGAGGAGGAGGAGGAGGAGGAGGATAGAAGCATACAGGAGGACAGCCGAAGGGTTTAAAATCGCTCTCTCTCCAAACAGGTGAGATACGGGAAGCTGGGACGAAGGGGGGGGGCGAGAGAGAGAGAGAGAGAGGGGGGGGGGGGGTGTTTATAAGTCGCGGGGTGTGTTTATAAGTCGCTCTCTCCGTAGAGCGCGCTGGAGAAGGAGATGTAGTCCAGGGCTCCGGTGGGGCTGTCGGCGCCGACGAACCGGGTCATGCGGCTGATACAGTACTCGGCCTGCTCGGGGGGAAGCTCCCTGCGCAGCTCGTCCACCGTGATGTAGCACTGCGCACACAAAAAAAAAACAGAACGCACAACACAACACGGTTAGATTGTGGGGTTTCTTCTCGTGAATGAATGCATTGGAGGTTGCGTTGATCCGGGATGAGGCTGCACCTTGTCCGAGGCCAGGATCTTGAAGGAGGCCATGACCTGCTCGGCGGTGTCCGTCTCGGCCGTCTCGCGGGTCATGAAGTCGATGAAGGCCTGGAAGGTCACCACGCCCGTGTTGTTGGGGTCCACCAGGGTCATGATGCGGGCAAACTCCACCTCACCCTGAGAGAGAAAGAGAAGTTTACGGCGAATATTGAGTCTGAGTCTGAAATCCCTTTTTGTCTCCTACTAACCAGATCGTAACCCATGGAGATGAGGCAGGCGCGGAAGTCGTCGGGGTCCATCATGCCGTTTCTCTTCTGCGGGGGGGGGACAAAAAAAAAATTACGATTCGGAAAACAAAGAGAGGAGAAGGAGGAGGTGTGGATATAATGAGATGCGAGTCCTCACCCTGTCGAAGTGGTTGAAGGAGGCTCTGAACTCGTTGAGCTGCTCCTGGCTGATGCCCTTGGCGTCGCGGGTCAGGATCTGGTTCTCCACCTCGTTGATGGTTCTGGCGATGGTGGTGAGCAGCTGCTCCCAGCCCACACGGATGTGCTGAGGGAGCGGGAAAAAAACGACAACACGCGTGTCAATAATGTGTGTGTTGTTGTTGTTTTTGTTTCAAAGAGGCGCTATGGGAGGCGGACCTCCATGGTGTAGTTGGTGTGCTTGTTGTCGAAGATCAGCGACTCCTGGCTCAGCTGGTGGTCGCCCTCCAGCTTGTCGATGTTGGACTTGTAGTTGATGATGTTGTGCTCGTACTGCTTCAGGCTGTTCATCTGTTCCTCCAGGGAGCCGGAGATGTCCACCGACACGTGGCTGATCTCCTGCGGAATAACGGGGGGAAACATTTCAAGTCCCGTGCGGCCTTTATTGATTCCATTTTCTTTTTAGCGGCGGCGCACCTCCATCTTGGTTTGGATCCAGGGTCCGATGATGTTGGCCTGGGCGGCGAACTGGCGCCTCAGCCTCTCGTTGGCCTGCTGCCGGGCCACTTCCTCCTGGAGCATTTGGTCTCTGAGGGGCACCAGGTGCTTCACCTGCAGGCATCGGGTTTTTATTATTGGTTATTTTGGCGATTGCGGCGCAGATGCCGCGTGGTGCAGATTGTGTCGTTATGGGCGACAGACTAGATGGACGCCGGACTCACAGTGTCCCACTTGGTGCTGATGTCCTGGGGGCTGAGGTTGGTGTACGGGTTGATGCCGGACAGCTTGATGCCGTAGGTCTGGGCGATCTTCAGGATCTCGCTGTGGATGCCCATGGTGGCCATGCGCTCCTTGTCGGCCTCGGGCAGCGTGGCCTTGAACTGGTCGTGAGCCGTGATCAGACTCTGTGCAGGTTTAGGAAAAAGAATATGGTATGGATTGATGAACGGATGGATTGATTATTCTCCATTGTGGAGACGTTGTGCCCCGTGTACCTGGATCTCCTCGATGCTGTGAACAATGAACATGTCCTGCAGGTCCTCCATGGCTCCGTCCATCCAGTTGTTGAAGGGCGCAGCCCTCTTGGCAAACTCCAGGTACAGCTGGTCGATGGTCTCCCACAGTTTCTCCACGCGCTGCACACACACGCACGCACAGACTGGTCTTCACTCGGAGGCCAACGGTGTTACCGGGGAAACGGTGTGTGTGTGTCAGTGTTGCTTGTTTTTGTACCTCCAGGGCGTCCCTCCTCTTCTGGGTGAGGGTGCCCAGGTTGTCCCACTGGTCACAGATGCCCTGGCAGCGGGCGTTGACTGTGGCAGCATCGTGGTAGTCCAGCTCACTGAGGACGACGACGACAAAAAAAACAAAACAACAACACAACGTTATGGATCTAAAGTGATCAGATTCCTTCTTTCGGGTCGTTGGCATCCTTGGGTTCCTCTCCACACCTCCGCCATTTCCTATCTTGCCCTCATCGTCACTGCCATCACCGTTACTATAATTCTTTTTTGTTTTCTTTGAATAAAAAATCTTAGTTTTAACTCCCCAATGTCTGTCATCGTGCTACACTATAATATTTAAAAAATATTGCAATATTTTTTATTTATTTTTTTGTCCTTTCCTGTTGTCCAGGGGTCGCCTGAGAACATTTTTGAACTTTAAAGCGCATAATATCCGTTTTTGAGTTGGTGATAAATTAAGGGTGGGGGCATGCATTTATATTCAGCATTATGGCGCTGAACAGCTCATTATATTATACCGTCTATAGCATGAAAGAAGAAAAAAATCCAAGAGGGAGAGGAGGAGGTGAGATCAGAGATTTCTGCTCTTTCATGAACCATCCTTTCATCCTTTAGATTTTTTTTTATCCTTTTCTCGTGAATATGCTTTTGCGCTCATCTTTTGTCCTTTATCTTCTCCTCCTGCTGTTTAAAAATAAAAGTTTCTTACTTGAGCTCCTGGGCGATGGCGGCGATCTGCTCCACCCGGTCCTGGTGGGCGGCCAGGTCGCTCTCGAAGGCCTCGTGCTTCCTCATCAGAGCCCTGATCTCCATCAGGGAGGCCGACTCGTAGTCCTTCTGGGAGAGCAGCTCCTCCTTACCTGAAACACACCCACGTGTGATCTGTGGTGCAAACGGCTTTTAAATCCAGACACCTTTTTTTTTTTTTTCAACTCAGAGCGTCTATGTCATTTTTACGAGGATAATTCCATCATTTTAGTTTTCCCCTGGCCGCGCCCTTCGTCTGGCCCCTCACCTCCGGTCCAGGACTCGTGCATGGTACACTTCTGCTTGAACTTCTCGGCCAGGTGGTCCAGTCTCTCCAGACGACGGATCTCCGTCAGCAGCCACTCCTCGTACCCTTTCTCCACCTGCTCCAGACCCTTCCAGGCGTTGGCAATATCCTGGAGGAGGAAGAGGAGGAGGAGGAGGAGGAGGCAGTATTACTGTGATTTTAATCGTATTTAGGAGATCATTTGAATCAGTTTGAGAAGAAAAAGAATATTTTTATAAATAATAATACATAATAGCTTATTTTGAAGGATTGCACTGGCTTTTTGGTCACACACTGAACCAAACTAAGTGGGCGGCGCTCACCGACACCATCTTGCCCTCGGAGGGCATGAAGGCGGGCCTGTTGCTGAGCCTCAGCTTGGTCTGCAGGGTGTTGAAGTTGATCTCCAGCTGACACTTCTCCTGCACGCGGGGCGGCTTGTGGATGCGGCGGTAGTCGCGGAAGTCCTCCAGCTTCTGCTGCATGGCGCGCATGGTCTGCTCGGACACGCGGTTCTCCAGCCAGGGGATGGTGCGACGGATCCACTCCAGCAGCTGCAGAGGCGGCAAGTATTGCGTTATATTAATTAAAAAAAGAATCCCCTTTTACTATAACATACTTTATAATGATGTTCTTTGGCTACAAGTTTAGAGACCGTGACCCTTGGACTTGTGATAGCACTGATTGGCCTGCAGTGATTTCAGATCTGAGTTGTGACGAGGGGTTAGCAGGAGGAGGTTTAGAGAGAAGCAGTGATTTAAAAGTCTTCTTTCAGGACAGTGGGAGGTTCTGGTGGCAGAGGTTCCTCACCTCGCTGGCCAGCTTCTCGTACTCCTCCATCAGTTTCTCGTTCTCCTGGTTGACGGCCAGAACCTTGCAGATGCGGTTGGCAGCGGTTTCAGCCTGAGAGGGAGAGAGTAGCAACATTGATTCAACAAAAATATCTTATAGAGGGATTCACATTTGATGAGTTAATTTCTATCTGACCTGCTCAGCCCCAGCGAAGGCGTGGTAGAAGCAGGACACGTAGGTCATGATGGCTTTCTCGTCAGGTTTGGGTGTGTTCACAATATCTGAGGACAAAAAAATAAAAGTATACATTATAGATGAGCAATGTTTTTTTTAAACGTCCAAATATTGTACGATATTTTTGTTGGTGCAAGTATAATAACCCTGATGTCTGTCAGTCTGTTCCAGGATTTTTCTTCTTTTTTATCTTTCAGTTTTTGCACTCTCACCTTCAGCGTCCAGCATCTTGGGGATGTCCAGGAACTTCTCAGCCACCTCGAAGGCAGTGTTCAGGTTACCGATGGGGTCGTCCTGCAGACACACACACACACACACAAACAGGTACCCCGTCAAAACATGACCAATAACTGCACCTGTCATGAAAAATACACATTTCCCGTCTATCGAGTGGACAGGAACCAGAATAACACTGAGGGTGAAATCTGAGATTCCGAAAATGATGGGACAATTTCAATCTCAGCTTTTTTGGCAAAATAAGTGTTCATTTGATTTCAGATCATATAACGTGTTGTTTCGCAGCTGTAGAATATTTTAAAAGGACAGAAAGAAAAGGTAAATATAGTCGAATGAGAAGAAAAGAAGGAGGGACACCTTTCTCAGTTTGGAGTAGTCGATGAGGTCAGGTCTGTGTCTGTGGATGAGGGCGCACAGAGCCAGGCCGTCCTTCCAACTGAGACACGAGAAGAAACACAGGAATGTTTTTTTTTAATAGAAAAATCATGAAAAGGTGAAAAAGTGTGATTTTAGAGGAGGGGTGAAAGTGTAAAGAGGAAATGGACAAGCTGCAGTTTCCTGTTGTGTCCACATCGCGGCGCTGTGGGCCCACCTGATGTGGAAGTTTTGCACGTTGACGTTCCTATAGGGGGCGGTCTTCCTCTGGCACCACAGCAGCAGGCCCTCCTTAGCGGAGGTCTCTGCACAAAAAACAGACCATAATAAGCTTTTTTTTTTTATATATAAAGACATTATCTTATGATAAGGACGCGGAGAGGGTGTGGTGATTCGTGGACAAAGGGGCGTGGCAAAAAGCATGAAGGCCAACGGCAAATTTAAATGGTGAAAAGTGAATATATCACAGAAAAGATGCATTACTTATTTACTTTGGACTACCCAGTGTTTTAAAGAGCCCCCCACCCTTTCACCATTTCGAGAAGAGTGGGGCTACCTGGAGGCAGATTGAAGCCATAAAGAGAGAGAGAGAGAGAGTGAGCGAGTGACGGTGAGGGTCAGAGGAGTGAGGAAGGTCACAGTCCTTATAAACCGCAATTTATTGTGCCTTGAACAAAATGACGTGAGGCGCAGTTCAGTTCCTCAGATGGAAGTAGTAAAACAACGTGATTTACTGCACAAAGGGTACGGGGGAGTGAATATACAGAAACTCTACGTATAAATACACCGAGTGTGTTTAATATAAGTGTATTTATATATATATATATAATAACAAACCTTCCACAGAAATGTCCTGGATGGCGAAACGCAGGATGATGGTCCAGATCATACCGAGGGTCATCTTCACATTACCGTCCACAATTTCTGCGAAAACACACACACACACACACTCAAGTATTTATGGCCAAGCTTCATCATCATCATCATCATCATCATTATTATGAATATGAAATGTTTTCAATGTCTCACCCTCAGCACCGATGGACACCAGCTTGACGCCCTTGCTGCAGATGTAGTCCAGAGCTTTGTTCACGTTGGCGATCTTGTGGAAACGCATCTTGCCTTTGTCGGGTTTGGGCAGCCTCTCTCCTACAGGACCACGAGAAAACAAGAGTGTGTGTGTGAGTCAACGGAGAGATGATTTTGTTTTAAATGAATGTGTATATTAATATTTCATTGAATGTGTACATTCATCCAGATTCCAGTTTCTCGAATAGAATGAATTCAGTGTGTGCGTGTGTGTGTGTGTGTGTGTGTGTGAGAGCCACCTGAAATGACCTCCAGCAGCAGCATGAGTTTGAGGCCATTTCTGAAATCCTCTTCAATGTTCTCGATCTGTGTCCCGGCCTTCCTCAAGTGGGAGTTACACCAAGCTGTGAAGGTCTGAGAGAGAGAGAGAGAGAAGGGGCGAGGGAGGGGTTCATTCAGTGATACTGACGCGCACACGCATAGACGCACACACATAGTCTGTGTAATGTTCCATTTTTGATTTCTTTTAAATGAGAACACTCATTGTGTTAGTCATATGGAGTTTAGAATGTGGAGGGTATGTGCTCTAGGTCAGCTGCATCTTTGAAAAAAAACAAAAAGCCAGATATGCGTTTCGAGAGACCAAACTCTTGATGTTTTTCCGTGCGTAATGGGCAGGGCGCGGACGGCTGAGTGCCTAATGGAGTCGCCTCCATCAGGCCAATCAATCAATCACAGGCTGAATGGTGTTTTGAGAGGCTTTCGTGGCGTTTGGCTTCAAGTGCGTGTGTGCGGTGTGTGTGTGTGTGTGTGTGTGTGGAGCCAAAACTCTGGGTTTTGCAGGGTGTGTGGGTGGAGGAGCAGAACGAGTACATGGGCTGACTAACTACAGATGATGGCGTGGGTGGAGAGACTGAGCAGAGATTTATAAATTAGCAATGAGACGCCTTTTGGGTGGCTGAGAGTTGACTTGTATAGACCTTTTTCTCGAAGTCTCTCTAAATGTCCTCCATTAAAGCCTTATTTGATCTTATTTCGGATTTTAGCCCCTGGTGGAGCGGTGAAGGGGAGCGACAGGAATGCCCAGGCCCCGGGGTTGTAATTCGATGTAAGGCTGCCGAGCGGAGAGGAGGCCGGGGGTCCCAGCAGGTGCTCGTCTCCTCTGCCACGCGCGGCCAAATTTAGACCGACTCCTAATCCGGCAACACACAGGCCACCGGGCCAAGCCGGAGAGGAGACGGGAAGGTGTGGGAGGAAGGAGGTGGGGAGCCGGAGGAGGGTGGGGGCTAAATGAGGGAGGAGGCTAAATTGGGTTGCTATGGGACACCACCGGACAGCTGAGAAGGCAGGATTCCTGAGGTGAGCTGTAAAGAGTCCAAGACGGAGGAGGAAGAGGAGGAGGAGGAGGAGGAGGAAGGAAGGAATGGATCGGAGAGAATGACGAAATGAGGAGTGGAAGCCGCATCAAAGGGCAGACATTGTAAATCTCCAAAGAAATGAAGCATCCACTTTAACCAGATTAAAAGGACTGACCCCACCTTTCATTCAACTGAAATCCACAAAAGCATTATCAGCCACACCTGGTAAAAAAATATATATATAAAAAAAAATATTAACGCCATTCATTTCCTAATCTGTTGGGGCTCTATTATCTCTGGTTTGAAAAGCCACAGAGTCCACAGGCATGAGGTCAGCCTGCTCTCCTCCGTCTGTCCACACCTGTCGGTCTGGTCTGGCCCCCCCCCCCTTTTTTTTTTTTACAGGACCATCCTGTAAAATGAGGTCACGGTAACCCTGAATGCCTGCCATAACTATGCCCCCCCCCCTCCCCCAGGGGGGAATCAGGGCTGCTGACATGCACATACACGCATGTCCCTGCACACACACACTAACTTTTCCCATCGGAATGGGACGAGAGCTCTTTATAATGTGGGCTAACACAGCTGTCCATCAAAGAGCTGGTGCAACCTCACGGGGTTTATTCTACGTCCGCAATCTCTGCACTTCATATCTGCACCCAGCAGAGCAGTGATTGGAGGAGATAGATATACAATATATATCCATATATTTGGAAGGTGCAGATAGGCTAGTATAGGAGGTGGTACTTTGTAAGTCAGGTTTGGAATGATATACTTTGTGGCACTAATCATGTTTTTTTTTTGTCTCTTTCTGTTTTAAATAAAGGAAAATGAAGATGGATGGCAGGCCCCAAAACAAAAAATGTGAGTCGGAATCTATTTTTATAACAAAAGATGTGTTGTTGGTGGAAATATTTGCTAAATTGGAATTCAATCCAAAGGCCTGCCACTTCTTGCATAGCATGCTGATTATTGTTGAACATTAAAAAAATATATATTAATTTAATAGAATTTAAACACCCACACACACACACACACACACACACACACTTTAGTTCAGTGTGTGCGTGTGCTGTAGCTACATTAGGATGCTCTTTATACGGACAGGGCTGCATTTCTATTTATTTCTGTGACCTTTGATACAGAAATAAAACATTGGACCCCACACCTCATAATGAGATGGGGAATCAGACTTTAATTAAGAACTTTGTGAAGTTTCCCTCGCTGCTGTCCGCACTATTTCCTTTAGAGGAATGTCTAGATTTAATTATAAAGGTCTACTTTAGCTGACTTCACTTATTTGCACCTTAAATGAAAGACAGGAGATCTAATTAGTGGGAAAGTGTTTGTGTGGAATGAAATCATCCATCTGACTACTGTTTTATCCTCAACTTTAGGTACAGTTATATTTGGTATATTATTTTCATTATTATATATAATATAACAAATCACAGATATCTGATGTTGAAATAGTTTTTCATTCACACCTGTCCACGTCAGCTACCTTTGTCACACACAAACACACACACCTGTTCAGTCGTCGTGACTCTCTCTCTCACACAAACACACACACACACACACACCTGTTCAGTCGTCGTGACTCTCTCTCTCACACACACACACACACACAAACACCCATGTGCCACATCAACAAATCACAGCCACTCACATTCTCATGCAGTGTACACAATAATAGCACCACATAAAGACAAGGTGCTGTCTTGTTTATAAGGTCAACGATGCACAAGGGCACACAAACGCACACACACACACACACACACACACACACACACACACACACACATCCAAGTCAGAACAAGATAAGATCCACAACATTCATCAATAGCTAAATATTGGAGTGGATAAATAGTTGATTTCAATCTACAGACCAACCTCCAACATTCTCTCAGAAATAATATAATTTGTACAGACAGAATATAAAACCCACAGTTATCAATAACCACTCAGTATTTCATCAATAAGGTAAAAGCTGAGCAACATTAGATCCACAACCTATTTACTTATTTACTATAACACCTTTTTCCATTTTCAATTCACATGGTTTGGCTGACATCACTGGGGACACAACGGAACTAAACACAGCCAGACTGACGCACAACAGTAACACAGCTGCAGAGAAAACATTGTTTCGCGATCTCTGTTTAAAAAAAAAACAATCGGCCTGATTTCCTCCTCCGAGTTTCACCGATAAAGTGACAAGAGAGGCCGGAGGAGTTACGACACACGACAGGTGGAGTCGACAGACCCCCCTCCCTCCCCCTCGTGGGCTTTAAATATCCAAATATCCGCCAGCCAGAGGGACCTGGAGCCCTGAACTTGAGTGCCACACTGATGATTTGGGACAATGACATAAGAGCTAAACCCCCCCCCCGGCCCACCCAAACACACACCTGTGATTCCCCTGAGCCTCACGGACTCATCTTCGTCACCTTTCCCCTAAATTGACATAATAATAATAATAATAATAATAATAATAATAATAATAATAATAATAATAATAATAATAATAATAATAATAATAATAATAATAATAATATTCATAAATATCCCTCTTGAATGAGTTATTACCACAAATCAATCCCAGATCTGCAGCGATAAACTCACAGGGATTTATGTCCATTTTTTACATGTGTAGAATAATAATTTTATGATTCATCAATGAGTCTATTCAAAATAAATATCTTCCTATATCTGCCACAATCCTCAGTTACTTGTCATTTTTTAAAACAATAAAAAAAACAAAAACGATTCTCTGCCATAAATGTATATTGTATGTATGTATAAAAAAATATATATTTATAATATTTAAATGATGAGCGGTGACTGACAGAACCTTTGAGAAAGTAAGATGATATAAGCGAGAGAATAAATCTTGAAAACGATTCGCCATGTGTAACCGTAAGTGAATCGTTCCCGGTTTATCCGCTTTCCTTTCCTCCCGGACCCTGCGAGGGATTATCGGGCTCAGATCACAGAGCGCCTGCTGACAACAGGGCCGTCGCTGCAGACCCACTCAGTGGTTCACAGGATAAAGGGCCTAAAGTATGTGTGTGTGTGTGTGCGTGTGCCAGATGCCAGTGAGATGCACTGTGGGATTTCAGCTGGTGAGAGAGCAGGTGATGAAAGGCGACCAAGATTGAAGCCGCAGATTTCCACCTATTATGACGCTCAGGTTGTATTTTTTTATTTTCACAGCGGCCAAAACCCCACCAGCAGCTTTTTCATGTTGCACAAGAAAAAAATCCTAATATGCCATTCCAGCCGCCTGATTCGCGTTCACAGCGCACAATCGGAAATGACACACTGTGGTGTATGTGTGTTTGTTTGGAAGAAATAACACACGTCACCCTGCAGCACATCCTCCACCGGATGTAATAACCCCGTTTTTCGGTTGCAGACGCGCGCGCACACACACACACACACACACACACACACACACACAGCACATCCACATGTGTCATGATTCACTTCTTGTTGCACAGGTGGACAGAGTAATTGTGCGGCTCTGTTTTTTGAATGAGCTCTGGCTCTTTTAAAAAATATATATAAATTCTACATACAGTACATAATGACATCTTCATGAGCGCAGACCTATTCTAAGAGAGCCATCGTCGTCTCAGCAGACCTCCAGCTGATGACTGTAATGTCCGCTAACCACCAACCTATAAATATCTGCTGCACACAGCCAAACATTCAGGGCCCAGCATTAGGAGGTTAGCTTACTTAAAGAAGAAAAAGAAAAAAAAAGTTGGACCCTGACACGACATGAGTCAGCTGCACTGATTTTTGTAAGAGTTTGCTTTCGCCATTTCCACCATCGGCTCTGAGCCTGAATAATAATAATAATCATCATCATAATCATAATAATCATCATAATCATCATAATAATAATAAATATGGCTATAATAATAATAATAATAATAATAATAATAATAATAATAATAATACAAATAATAATAATAATATAATAATAATAATAATAATGACGTCAACCGTGTTCATTTTCCCCAACTAATCCCACTTTTCTTATTCTATTTACAGAGCCGCAAGGGTTGCTGTGATCGCATCAAGATGGCCGCCCATCCATCATCTTCTCTGCTTTCACTCTGACGTCGGCGGAGGATCGCGTGTCTGCCTTCGCCATCGCCTCAAGCGCCGAGAACCTCGGTAAGTGCGTGGCATATATCACAGGTACGACAACCCAGGAAACGCACAGCGGCGCCGCTAAAACGCACACACAAAGCGAAGGAGGCAAATGTCACGCACACGGCCCACTCCTCGGCCTCCTTGCGGACGCGCTGAAGCAGTTTATAGACGCCTCCCTACATGGACACGGCTTCTGGAATAGCAACTGCTACTTGATCTGCCCGCGGCTCCTCTCACCTCTCCGCTTACGTTTTCACCCTCATGCACACATGCACACAACATACACAACGCCCCCTGCAATAATTCATCCCATTATCTGTCACACAATTCACCTGCAATCTACTTTAAACATAAAAATAAAATAAAAAACATTTTCCACTTGTGACATGTCAATCAATCTTTTTTTTTTTTTTTGGTCATTTACAGAAAATCAGGAATCTCTTCCTCGGTGGAAAACATGCATGAAGGAGCCAGAGATCAGCTCAGTGCGATGACATCACATGACCCCCGACAGAGTGAATCATGGGAGTTAAGGTAAGATGGCCCTCTTTCCCAGTTGCATTTTGGGTACGAAGAACTGGAGTCCGTGAGGCAGTCATGCACACAACATACACAACGCCCCCTGCCATAATTCATCCCATTATCTGTCACACAATTCACCTGCAATCTACTTTAAACATAAAAAAAAAAACATGTCAATCTCAATCAATCTTTTTTTTTTTTTTGGCATTTACAGAAAATCAGGAATCTCTTCCTCGGTGGAAAACATGCATGAAGGAGCCAGAGATCAGCTCAGTGCGATGACATCACATGACCCCCGACAGAGTGAATCATGGGAGTTAAGGTAAGATGGCCCTCTTTCCCAGTTGCATTTTGGGTACGAAGAACTGGAGTCCGTGAGGCAGTGAGCACAGATTTATAAATCAGCTCTGCTCATTAATGGTCCCAATAATAAACTGAAGGACCACAGGCCAGATTTAATTATGCATTATTATGCAACACCATGTTTTGATGATACAAATTCATTATCAATGAACATTTAATTTGGTTATGGAATAGAATGGCTTCATAAAAAATGGAGAGAATAAAAAAACCCTCACCAGCGGCTTTACCATTTTAAGCACTTTCACCACTAACTGCGAAAAACCCACAAGTGGTTCACGGATATATTTGGCAAAATTGGAAAAAATATTGAATGAAATGGAAATATGTGTTGGTTTCATCTGCTGTTCTCCGCAATTCAGTAGCAGAGCCCGTGTGTAATCACAGATCCCCAGAGCCTCAGGTAGGAGGCGGAGTCAATGAGCTCGTCTGGCGGCTCCACGGCGGGTGGAGTTGTTCAAAGTGCAGAATGAGATTAGAGGAGATTAGATTGGATCTCGCACAGGGACATTACATTAAGTTGAGTGGATAATTATCACATTAGTGAACATAACTCTGACACCTTATCAGGGGATCAAACTTTGGGTCACTTCATTCATTTCACACTCTGGGGAGTAGATAAGAATGGAAATAGAAAGAGGAAATTGGGAATGTATGTATTCATATTTATATATATATATTTTTTTATGGATCTGGATTTATAAGGAGTCATATTGATCAGTTTCCATGTTTAAACATGACATTATTCGATATTTTTTTGGAACATTCAGTATTAGAAATGAGAAAGTCATTATTTCAACTTATTTTTGTGAATATATAGAAAACTAATATATAGAATTGAAAAGTAAGTATCACACACCATAAACGTTGTGTTTTTCTTTTATAGTGTTCAGTGAACACTACCTTTGGTGTTCAGGTACACACTCGGATCTCATAAAGCTGTTGATAAACCAATGTAATGGGTATTTATGGTTTCTCACATTATCACCACCACTCATTCTGCAGCTCATCTCAGTTTTTGTGTGTGTGTGTTGAGATTTTTACACTACTTTAAATGTCACAATACATGACATGCACACACACGCAAATGGATACAACTCCCTCAGATCCATATATGTTCAGGGTTAAATGAATGCGTATCTTTAAAAAGCTTTTGTGGACGTTCTCATCTCGAGACGACATCAATACTCCTGGAGTTCGTGGAAAAAAAAAAATCCGACAACCCAACCCGTCTTATTGCCAGGATTACAGTTACTTGGATGAAATCATATTAATATTGCCAAGACCAGATTGAAGCCAAATCTCGTCATTCGGTCCTTTCATGTCTCCCTCCATCGGACACCCTTCGCCAGATTCAATATCTGACACGCTTTATGCCAACTCCTCTTAAATTAAATTCCCCCCCATTCATTTTAGAGCGCAATCTGCCAGTGCTCCTTCACCATAAATATAAACCAATGTCATGCTGTACTATTCACACACACACTATTTCTAATGTCCAGTATCAGATTCGGCATCACAGTGTGTTGACAAACACTTTTGCGACGGCTCCAAGTGGCGAGCGGCATTTTTTCCACTGAAATCTCCAGGATAGAGGAGGGAACAGGTGGCGCGAGGCTTTCCTTTCCTCTTCGTCGCGTTGCTAAATGATGCTCTGGTTATATTTATGCGCTGATATCAGCCCCTCGAACTGCATTTGACATGCCGAGGAGAGCACACCGGAGTACCATGACCTCCTCCCCCGGGGAAGTTCAGAGGTGAAGACGTGGAGGGTTTTTATTTTTTGGAATTCAAGGCCTAATCTATGGTCTTACATTTGAATGATTGACAGGTGCAGGAGACATTTAAATCATAATAAATAAAACAAATCGAAGAGGTGAAAAGAAAGAGAAGGTACAGTGGCTTGTCGAAGAGTTAACCTGAGTTGAAATGTATTTTTAGCAAGATGTTTATTTGTGGGTCTGTGAAACCAACCCGGGGCGAGTTTCTCTCTCTCTCTCTCCCTCTTTCTTTCTCTGCCTCTCCCTCGCTCTCTCTCTCTCTCTCCCTCTCACCATCTGTTGAGGTCTCTCAGCCTGTCACAGTGTCCCCTCCGGCTTTAGGTGGCGAGACATTTTTGCATTGACGGAAGAATTTCTGCAGATTTGTTGCCAAGTGCCACAAACATGTGTGTTAAAGATGCTGAGTGTGCACCGTGCTGTGATGTCATGCTCCAAATTACAGAGGATTATATATTATAGTATTATTATGATATCATTTTTGGCATGGGTGGACAAACTACTTAAATAATGATAAATTGCCCGAGGTTGAATCTTTAAAATCTAAGCAGCTTAAAGATCTTTGGCTTTTCCCTGGTATCTTTTATTTAACTTTATTTTTATTTTATTTTTTTTGATTGGGTGCAATAATCCATATGCAGCCTGTTAGGGTTTATAGCTGTATTAGATCTCAATATTTTTGACATGTTTATAATCTCAATTATTTTACAGTGACAACTTGTTTGTACAGTATTTTCAGGTGTAGCTCCAGGCAGTCTATGGTTGTGGACAGCGACTCGGATGACGCCGGTGAACATGGCCACCCTGGAGAACTCATTCTAGGCCGGTTTCTTTACAGCGATCATAAATATAATTTAACGTTGGACGGATGATAAAAAATGAATTGACATTGGCGACTTTTGTTCTTGTCCCTTGTTGAGCTCGTTAGTGACGGCCACCGCAGCCGCTGACCTCCACCCGCCCCCCCAGGCCAACTTTATTCAGGTAATTAGCAAGGTTTTTTATTCATTTCCTGTTAGGTAGCATTTCTATTAATTCAATGTATTTCTAGTACTTCAGTGGGGCGAGTTGATGACACACTACTCATTGTATGACATTGATTGATGGCTAAAAAGCACAGCAGGTAAATGTATTTCTCTCTTCTTTTTAACCCCACCTTCGATTCTCGTGCTGTGTTTTAACCCTGCCCAGTAAACATGTGTGGATTTCATACATTGTGATTGTGAGGCTGAAGACGGAGGGAGGGAGGGAGAGGAGGGTGGGTTGGTATTATATTTAGACAGTCTTCGCGGGGCAATCAGGGGTAACTGAAAGACAACACTGAGAAAGTTCCACGGCCCAAAATATCTGCCCATGCAGCTTCCAGCCGGACTGGAGTGCCAGGTGCGAGGAGAGCTCAAGCGCCGATGCCCGGTGGCCTCCTTCTGACTTCGCACAAGTAACGGGAGGCCTAAAACAATCCCATTTGTCTCCAGAAAATCCCATGTGTGTGTGCTGACATGCTGAAGTGTATTAAAAGTATCCCGCGTTCACAGTGCCGGTGGGCAGCGGGTAAACCTGCGCGTAATTACGCACGGTGGCACGAGCGTTACGCGCGCCGCTCCCAGCCTCCCCATCCACACCTACCTTCCTCTGCTGCTTCTCCCAGGCGGGGTCCAGCAGCAGGTCCCGGTCCCAGTCGTCCTCCTGGGTCATGTAGACCTCCTCCTGGCTGATCGTGTAGGAGTTGCTGTACGTCATGTGGGTTTCGACAGCTGTCATCGTGCCGCCTGTGTCAGGACCTCTCGCGTCCCTCTCAGCTTATGATGAAAAAAAAAATTGTCGGTTATTCGGCGAAGGAAACGACGACGACGACGCCGTGAGGGGGGGACTCCACGGATGCGAGGTGCCTGTGCGGAGGTGGTGCTCCCACTACCAGAAGACCCTGCTGGCCGGTGCTCCTTTCCTGGTCAAAAGTGGCACACGTGACCGCACCCGAATAAGTATGGGAACCCACAGCTTGGGTATCGGGTTCTGACCCTAAAAAGGTGTGAGAGGCGGGCTGGTGTCCCACCAGCGGGGTCCTGCCGACCTCTCTATGGAGGACAGAGATGTCAATCACGCCCCCTGACAGCAGCGAGGATTTTATGGCCTATACGCGATGCACCTGTTGCTGTTAGTGACCCTCAATGGCAAAGCCAGGCCTCTGTAGTTTACCCCCCCCTCAACAAAAAAACAAAGATGAAAAACCAGAATCTGAAATAGTTGAGATTATTGAATTTATTATTATTATTATTATTATTATTATTATTATTATTATTATTATTATTATTATTATTATCATTATTATTATTATTATTATCATCATCATCATCATCATTATCATCATTATCATTATCATTATTATTATTATCATTATTATTATCATTATTATCATTATTATTATCATTATTATTATTATTCAGATCCAGATCCAGGCAGGAGAGCCCCTTGGTCTGCGAGTGCCACTCCAAACCACACCACTGAAGGTAAGACTCCAGGTAAATGCACCCACTCCTGTTTTTTTATTTTTTTATTTTTTAATCACACTGCAGGCTGCTCAACAATCTATCACATGACTACCCGTGCTGTTCTTAACTCTTTGTTAGTAATTATTATAATAAGAGAGAGATTCAGCCACTTTATATGAGATAAAAAATGATTTATTATTATTAATTTGCATGCAGATTGAAAAATGGCTCAACATGAGAAAATGACAGATTCAAAGGTATATACACATATATATATATATGCATACACAACGATACAATAGAATTAGTTTACACCAGGATTCGTCATTTACAGTAAACATGGACATGAATGAACTAAAAATCAATGGGTGTTGAAATGAGCAGACACAGATTTCTATCCTCCCGAGGTGAAGCATTATTCTTCAAGTCTCTTTGGAAACTAGAATAATTAACATTATAATTAACCAGACATTCACATGTAACTACCGCTGGGTCCGTTAACCTACTTGATGCTGAGACAGTTTTTTTTTTTTGTAGAAACTCAGTTCATGCAGGGGATGTAATGGATAATATTTCATTCTGCAGGGTTGCGTGTTCTCCACCACCACCACCACCAGCACCAGCAGCAGCAGCAGCAGCAGCAGAGTCTGACATTTTTCAAAATCTCACCTGTGCCAGAGGAGCTACGACAGTCAGGACCCAAACCTACCCAAACTCAAAAAGGCAATGTGGTGCAGTGGGCGGAGAGTCCTCCACACCTGCAGGAGAACAATCCCAGCAAGACAACACGATACAGAGGTGTGTGTTCACACACCACATCTGGATTACACTCCTTCAGCTGGCCGTGGGAGGGGGGTGAGGGAGGAGGAGGAGGAGGAGGAGGAGGAGGGAGGTTAATAGATGCGTGGCTGCATTCACCCAAGCACAGGAAGGCCAGACTCAAAAGCAGCATTTAGTGAGGAAGACGAGGCTGGAGGAAGAAAACAAATTATACACGCCCGATCATGGAGGCCACTTACTCGTTTTTTTTTGTTCATACAATATCATTTATCAATTCCTCCAAGATCGGGAAGGTTAAAGACTCTCCTCATGTTCAACTTACTTATTTGATCCTTTCCTTCTACTAACACCCTTTTTTTTTTTTTATATGGCAGACAATTCGAAAAAACCCGCTTGGTCTCCACAGTCGTGGAGATTGTGTGCGAGCTCTGGGTCTCAGCCCGAAGAGGTTCTCAACAACAGGTAAGAACGCGCACACGTCACTCGAGAGCACACCAATCAGGATCACAGAAGTCCTATAGGAACCCTGAGATCGATGAGAATCTACAGGTCACGCTGGCCTCGCACCCAGGCCTATCTTATAGGACCTTTCTGATTGGCCGTGACGGGAGAGAATTGTTGACCTCAACAGTGGGAGGAGGTCGTGTATTCAGGCCTTTTTATTTTTTTTCCCCCCGATGCATTGAAGCTTCGATCCCAGCCACAAACCCAGCATTCAACAGTTTTAGCAAAAGCGCCTAGTCCGACAATGAAGCGCCTCTGTGTCGTGTCACTGAGTCCAACGGCCAGCCACCACACACACACACACTGTCCACTGGTTACTGTGGCAACAGAGGAGGAAGATGGGAGGGGGGGGCAGGGGGGTGGTTCTGGGAAGTTGAGTCCGAGCCAGAGCCACAAACCCAGATCCAAGGTGGCGACGGCGGTGGCGGCGGAAAAAAAGGGCTGAGTGTTTGTGTGTGAACGGCGGAGAGTAGGGCGGGGTGGGGGAGGAGGAGGAGGAGGAGGAAGGATGGATCAGGTGAGGGAGGAAGGGCAGGAGGGGCGGCGAATACGGCGGTGGAGGGGAGTTGACTAGCGGGGCCAAAAAAAAAAGGCGGGTGAGTGGAGGCAGTTGGCCTCGTGGGCTGATGCGGGACGGGACTCAATTCTTGTGGAGGGGGCGGGGCCTAAACCCAACCCCGCCAACCACTGTGATGGAGGTTAAGCCCATGGCCGGGTTACGGGGCGAGAAGGGGGGGGGGGGGGGGGGGGGGGGGGGGCGATGGCGGAGGATAGGAAGGTCAAGGGGTCAAGGCACAGTGAGAGGAGGGGCGGCAGGTGGGGGGAGGAGGAGGAGCGAAGGAGGAGGAGGAGAGGTCAGTGCGTTTGGCGTTTTTTTTTTTTGGCGGTTTGGTTGGGTTTTTCATTTACCTTGGTGGTGGAGAGGAGAGAGAGAACAAGTTCCCGCTGCGTTGGCGTGGCACTAAAAGTCGTCCCCATGGCTCACGGCCCGTTCCAGGTGGCACGGTGACCTAATTCAGTTGAGATAAGTTAGTTCAGAACTGGACTATCGTGGGGCTGTTTGCGTGTTTTTTTTTTGTTGTGGTTTGTGCGGCAGAGGAACAGATGATCACACATGCAGGTCTAGAGAGAGAGTGGATTGGACACAAAGACACACGGAGGAGGAAGGGGGGGAGGTTTGGTGCAGCAGGGGGGGGGACCAGACCAGACCAGACCAGACGCACACACCCATATCAACCCCAGGACCAGGACTGCTCCACAGATCAAAATGCACCCAGGCCATTCTATCTGTGTGCCTCTCCCCAGCTCTCTACACGGCTTCACCGTGAGTGCAAAGTCCTTTTTAAAAGAAAAAAAAAAAAACAGAAAGGACCACAGCCAGCCAGAATTGAAAGCTCAAAAATATATATTTTTTCCATAAATTGCTGGTTTTTTAGCACATTATCTTGAGAGGCTGGAGAGAGAAAAGAGCACCGACCCAAACTTACCCTGACCAAAGAGAGCAAAGCTGGGCCAGCATCTACACCTGCCTCCCCTTGGGTCCCCAGTCAAATGGGTCTGGTGGTTATTTTACACAAGAGAAACAGATAGTGGAGAAGAACAACATAAACAAGAAGAAAAAGAAGAAGAAGAAGAAGAAGAAGAAGGGGAAATGTCCAAACCCTTTGCTTTTCTTTTCTCACAATAGTCAGCCAAACATTCTTTATTATAATAAGGTTTATAGTAGTATTACATATTCTCCATAAAAAGCATGCCGATTTTTTTTTTTTTTTTTACTTTTGTCTTTTCCTAAAAAAAAAAAAAAAAAAAAGGCAAAATTAGAATACTTCCCTAAAAAAGATGGTCTCAAACATGGCAAACAAGACATTTTCGCAAACCACATTGTTCTACAAAGGATGCAACTGGTATGTGTTTGTATATAGGACACAGAAAGATTACACTGTGAAATGCAAAAAGTCACTGAACCACTAAAAACCACGAGAGGGGGGGGGGGAGGGGAGGGGGAGCGAGGCAGTAAGGTAAATGTATGTGTGTGCATCAGACCGCTGTCAAATAGTAGTTGCGAAAAAAAGAAACAAAAATGTGTTTAAAGCGACTGTAGAAGCAGATGTGGCAGAATGTGCCACTCAGGACATGGAAATTGTGTACTTGTTGTTGTCCTTTGTTGTGCAGCACAAGTTCCCCCCCCCCTTCATCAGGTTCTACACATCGCCGTAAATCTGGTTTGGGCAATTACCATCCGAAGCAGGTCTGGTATTTTGAAAAAAAAAAAAAGGAAGATAGTTTGTGGGGAGGGAGAGGGGGCGCACAACTGGAAGACACTGCCCCATTGCTCGCTTCATTGGTGCTATTGTTTCTGCTGTTTTTTTTTGTTTTTTTTTTAAACCCAGAATTTTTTTTGTGGCTTTTCTCGACAAAAAAAAAAAACACGATATAGAGAAAGTAAAGTAATATACGAGAGCCCACCAGGAAGCTTCCAGCCTCCCTGGACTCCAGTCTCCCATGAAATGATTTTTTTAAAAAAAGCACTTAAAATGGGAGATTTTCCTCCACTTAATGCACTTCACTCAAAGCTTATAGGCACATAATTAAGCTCGTCACCTGTTATCACGTTTCCTCAAAAGGATGTAATGTAAAGATCTTTTGTAAACAACTCATTCAGTAGTCACACCTGGGTGTTTTTTTTTTTATTATTTTCTCCCCATTTTACAATTCTTTGACACCCCAGTTTGACTTGTATTACATGTAAACTACACGAAAAAAAAACGAAAACGAAACACACACACACACACACACACGCGCGCAGACTATTTTCTGGAAAAAAGAAAGGCCCCTGAACGTGGAGGATTTTTCTCCTGCCCGGCCCTGCACTGCACTTCTCTACGAGGAGCAGGAAATCAACCGCTGACTGGGTGGGAGAGAGGTGGTGTGGTGAAGAGAAACACGGAGAGAATAGAAGAGACTGAAAAATGATTTCAGTGCGAGAGGTAGGCAGCTGTCGTTAGAAAGAGGAAAAAAAGCGAGGCGAAGCAGTGTCTTTCAGCCTGAAGAGTAAAGGTGAGGGGGCGGGAGGGATTCAGGAAAAAAAAAAAAAAAAAAAAAAAAAAGATCCAAACATACGTTACAGTACGTCTTAATGTGTGCTTCACGTGTTGTGTTTTTTTGTTGTGTGTTTTTTTTTCTGCAAGGTGCAGTCGTAGCTGCTGCGTTTGTGTGCTGCTGCTGCGAGGCCAGGAGCCCACACGTCTGCCTTCCACATCACATTCAGGACACACACCCCCCCCCCCCCCCCCCCCCCCCCCCCCCCCCCCCCCCCCCCCCCCCCCCCCCC
>JAFBJU010001433.1:4091399-4112039 GCA_016785305.1 Colistium nudipinnis
CCACACTCACCCCCCCCCCCCCTCCCCCACACCCCCCCATCCCGCCCCACCCCAAACACGCCGACCTCCGTCCTGTCTGATGCATTGCAGTGCAGCCGGTACACAATGTGTGTGCAATTTGGACTTCTCATCTGGTTTACTTTACAAATCTAAACTCTTCAACATAAGGCAAAAAAGGTATTTTCTTATTCAAATTAGCTGCCCTGACTGATCATCTAGGCCCAAAGTAGGATTGGCTGATCAAAAAACCAATGTCTTTTTTTTTTTTTTTTTTAATCATAGATTTCTGGCCTTAGAAAATCAAAACTGGGTTGTGGAAATAAAGGCATGTGGAATTTTTTATCATAGATTTCTGGCCTTAGAAAATCAAAACTGGGTTGTGGAAATAAAGGCATGTGGAAAAAAAAATAAAAAGGAAGGACCGGCCGACCGGGGCCGGTCTAATACTGGCACAAGTGTGAGACTGGCACGAGAAGAAGAAGAAGAAAAAAAAAAAAAAAAAAAAAAAAGCCCGCGCATCAGATGAGAGTCTCCGTTTCCATGGCTACACTGTGCGCATGCAGACAGGACCAAGGTCGGCCTCACAGAGCAGGTTAATCCACCCACGGGCCCCCACGTTTCAAACCCCCTGCCCCACATCCCCCACTCACACACACACACACACATATACAGCTGCTGTAAGGTGGTGGAGGAGGGAGATGGGGGGGTGGGGGGCAGAGAGTTGTGTGTGTGTGTTTGTGTGTGTGAGTGTGTGTGCGCGACTATCGGAAGGGGGGCTCAGGCGTGTGAAGGGAGAGTTCGGGGCGGCGGAGGATGGCCTCCTTGCGCGTGGGCGGCGGCAACGGCGGCTCATACACCCTGGGCGCGGCCATGGCGGCTGCAACTGCGGCGGCGGTGGGCACCACCGGCCTGAGAGCGTCCAGCGTCGCCACGGGCTGCCCCGACATCCCGGGGACCGCCTGCATGGCCTGCATGGCCGACATGCCGGGGATGGCGCTGGGCGGCGGGTAGGCGTACTGGAACTGAGGGTACTGCTGCAGCTGCTGGTAGTACTCGGCGTAGTACCTGCGAAGGGGGGGGCGGGGTTAAAGGAGGGGAGGGAGGACACAGGTGGGAAGAGGGGGAAGCCGGGGCATTTATGGCGGCACGTGGCAACAACTGAGTAAAAACGGAGTGATAAAGCCAATGGTATGTTTTGGAAAATGAACAGCTGATGGTTTGAGAGGAATCAAAGATGGTCGCCTACCTGGCCATTGGGTCCTCTGCGGCCGCGGCCTCGGCCTCCTCGGCGGCGCGGCCCGCCGGCGTGGGGAGCAGCGGGCGGCGTGGCTTGGCCCTCTGGTACATGAAAGGCTTCATCACGGGGTCCGGCAGCAGTGGCGCCGTCCTACGTAGGGGACTGCGGTCCCTCTCGCCAGATTTCGCCGCAGCAGCCGCGGCGGCGGCGTGCTGCTCGGCCACGACCTGCTGGCCCTGGGCAAAATAGTGCGCTTGCCGGGCCGCCTCAAAGATAGCCTGGGTAGGGTCCGCCGCTCCCATGGCGCTTATGTGAGCGTAGGCTGGTGTGGCCGCACCGTAGATTGCCGGCGCTACCGTGTAGGCGGAGTTTGCCGCCGTTGGCATCTCTATGCCGGGGGCGGCGGTCAGGTAGACGGGCTGGTTGGCCACGGTCGGGGTGTAAACCTGAGTGGAGTAGGCGGCGGCAGCGGCCGCGGCCGCCTGGTTGGAGGCCAGCTGACCGTAGATGTTGGGGGTCATTTGGCTGTACATCTGGGTGGCGCCCTGTGAGAGAGCCGCCTGATTGGCCACCGTGCCGTACAGCTGATTGGCCACGTTGGCGCCGTACACCTGGCTGGCCAGGGCGCCGTACACCGCCGGGTTCACCGGGTTGCCGTCGGTGCGCGTGCCGGTGGTGATCCCGGTCAGAGCGGCGTACGTGGGGTCGAAGGTGGAGGTGTTGTAGACGGAGTTGTGCACGCTCTGCTGCACCTGCAGAGGCAGGCCGGCGGCGGCGGCGGCGGCGGCGGCCAGCACGGCCGCCTGACTCTGGTACTGCTCCAGGGACGGCTTGCCCACGGGACACTCTCCGGCGTAGTGGCCCTGCTTGCCGCAGTTGACGCAGGGGATCTTGCCGGTGGGCGCCTGCTTGCTGGGCTGCACCTTGGACAGCTCCACCGAGAGCGGGCGGCCCTTGAAGGAGGTGCCGTGCAGCGCCTCGATGGCCTGGAGCGCGTCCTCCTTGTTTTCCATGTGAACAAAGGCGTAGCCTGTGGAAGAGGAATGCCTGGCTGTCATTGAGCGCAGGGACAACAATTAGGATCACAGTGGCATCGCCACAGGCACTTACTCTTATGACTTCTATTCCGAGGTTTAAGAACCAACGTCAGCATCAGAATTTCCACGTACATGAAAGTGGTTTTATTGTGATATTGACGATGAAATGCTGGAATCCAGCTCCAGCCACATTACTAACGAGCCTCCGCTGCCCTCACCTTTGACTTTGTCACACTCCAGGACTTTTCCAAACGTCTGGAACAGCTGCTGCAGATCCTCCGTGGTGCACATGCCGCTCAGGTTACCCACAAACACCTTGGTGGAGTGCAGCGGCCGGCCCCTGGACTCCTCCACCACCAGGTTCCGGCCGCGGAACTCCCGCCCGTTGAGCTCCCGGATGGCGCGCTCGGCGGCGCCCTCGCCCTGCAGGTGCACGAAGGCGAACTGTCGCAGCACGCTGCAGCTGACCACCTGGCCGTAGGGTTCAAAGATGGCCGACAGCTCCTCCTGGGTGGTGTCCAACGCCAGGTTGCCCACGAAGAGCTTCACTGTGTGGCTCTTGTCCATGGCGCTGCGGAGACACAGAGCGAGAGATGTTGCTCAGAGGAGGATGAGCTACGCCGTACGACAATCGACTCACAACCAGTGTGGGCGCACAAAGGAGGGCAGGTTTGAACAACACAACCGTTCCTTCTTTAAGAGAAACTGAAAAGAAACAAACGCAGCAGCAGCTCATCATCTTTTAGAGTTGACAGGTATATTCTCCATTTTAAACAAATAATCCTTATTTCCTCCGCATCAAATGGTCTGAGATGGAAAAAATGGACAAAGGACTTAAGGGCAAAAAACACAAATAACCTTTGTGACACACTGATAAGAAAAAAATCACTGGGAATGTGTGGCGAAGGCATGAATTAAACAGCAGATTATGATTTAAAAAATCTCTCAAATTGAAATTATTATTTTTTTCTTTGTGTCTTTGCAGAGCTGAAACAAGATTGAATCCCGTATCCCAGGTGACAGAGATTGTGGAGGAGCGATCTGCAGAGACCAGGCTGCAGGGTAACCTGCTACAGCGATGAGTCACACACTCCAGTCTGTGCAGTGTGCATCACACACACAGACACACACACACCAACCATTGTGAGTATGTTGTGCACATTGTACACGTGCACCTCCTTTATGAAGCCTGTAAAATCAAACTGTGCAACATGACACCAGAGCAGGACCTATCTAGGATACACACCGTGTGTGTCAGAGAGACACACACTCTGTGTGTCTATGTGTGTGTGTATGTACCTTTAGTTACATGTATGGCTGCCGTTAACTCTGGGCTCATCCCAGACATAATCTGAGGAGGGGCAGCTAGGATTGTGATGACGCAGCACGACGCTGAGTCAACACAATCCCCCTGTGGGACTCACACACACACACACGGTCAGCTACACGAAGACACCATGATTATAAAGTGGGATTTTGTAGCAGATCCTGCTCTGATCTGCGGCCACGTTCGACCCACGGTGGTGATGGTGCTGGTCGCGTTGGTTTCGCCCGAGTGTCGAAAATCACCATTAAAAAAATATAAATATATATATGTATATATATATATATCAATAAAACTGTTCTTTTTGACGTTTTAAAACGCCACAATCGTGTAATGTTGGACAACAACACCAACAAAAGAAAGAGGAAGCAGGCTGTATCAACACAGCAATCCCATTCTTTTCTCCGCACTGGACTGGATTCAGTGTAACACCGAGAGGCTGCCGTGCGACAACACGCTCAGATAATCCCAACACACACACACACACACACACACACTCACATACGCGCGCGCGCTGTGGAATCGATCGGGATTCAACGCGACTCTCGATTAATTAGCTCCCTTGAATCCGCGGTGGGATTATTACTAGCGAACAGGAGGAAATAAAAAGGATCTTCCATCTTACCTAGACGGTGCTGCGTTTCAAAATGGTAGCGCCTGCTTCCGTTTGAATGTCGGGCATGTGTGCGCGCCGCGAAGGGGGAGGGCTACCGCTGCTGCACCGGCAGGATGCACCCGACACACAACTCAACACAACTGTATACGCGACTATGCACACGCCGCTGCTGTTTGAGGGGGTTTTGTGTACGGTTGTGTTTTACGGTTGCTTTTGTGACTCCTGCGCAGTTGTGTTAGTGATTAGTGTACCGTGACGTTGTGTGCACAGTTGATTTGTGTACACTTGTGTTGTACGGTTGTATGTAAAGTGATGTGGCGTGCAGTGTTCACAGTTGCGTGGTAAAATGGATGTAGTTGTGTTGCGTGAGGTGCAGTGTGCACAGTTGTTTATTTCCAGGTGCAACTCAAACGTTTTGATAATTATTCATCAGACGACTAAATCATTTTATTCAGGCGCTACCAGGACAGACGGAGGCCCGACCTGAGAAATCAATGCAAAACAAATCCAATACAGGTTACAGGTCCCAGAATCTTCAGCTTTACACGTTACTTGATGACAATGCAAAGACTAACTAACAAATTGTCACTTTCCATCACTTTATGGCTCTTAGCCTTCAGAACAACAGCTGACAAACCCAAAATCTGCTCATAACTATAACAATATATATATATATATTATATTTTCTCCAAATGAACTGAGCTTCTCTTACAGTGGTCCCACGTGTCCACAGATGGATAAACTATCCCTGTTACTGTTTGATAGAGCTGAGAGATACGGGACGTTTGCGGTGTCATTTTAAGCAGCTGGTGTAATTAACTTTGACACTTTAAACAGCAAGTTGAAGGACATTTATCCCCAGCAGGACACAGTCCAGATGGATTCCGCAGGTTTCACAAGTGCGTCAATATATATGGTGATGAGGCGACTGTTTATACCAACATAAAACAGCATTAATGGACCTGAGAGGATTCGAACTGTGACTGAAGGCGAATTAGATTCTTATCAAAAAGAAAATAATTGAAGAAAATAAGGGCCTTCTTTTTATTTTCTCTGATTGTCTTTCGAGTGGTTTTGGAAACTTTTCTCTCTTCGCAAAGTGGCGATGGTGTTTGTGGCCGGTGTTCACAGGTGAGCCGCCGGGGTTGCCGTGGTGACGTTGCTACGACCTTTGCCAGCTATCGGCCGGTCTCTCTCCTCCCACAGCGTGACTCCGTCGCAGGCGCAAATCTGTTTGGAGTTTTGGAAAAGGCCAGCGGAGCGGGCGATGATCCCACAGGCCAGACTTTAAAACAGAGAAAAGAATTATACTCTCGCTATTATTATTATTCATTATTATGCATTGTTCCAATTGTATCAAAATTCCAGCGCTCATTAGAACTGGTGACTCACCGTTCCCCAGAGTTCCCAGTCTGTTGTGACAGAGGGTGACTCCCCCGACCCAGGTCGTCCTCTCCGGCGTCCACCACCAGCGATCGACCAATCACGTCCCACACCTGCAGCCGGGGCCACACGGGGCTCAGTAAACAAGCGCTATTGTAACTGCCAGCTGGTGTTTTTTTCTTATTGCTTAATGACATGCTGATATAGGAGATCTAAAACGTCATCGCATAGCATTTACTGTGGTTTTACGGTGCACTTCTCCTGCCAAATGTGGGTCTGTGTGTGTGTGTGCGTGTGTGTGCGCGCGCGCGTTACCTTTAGCTGACGGTCTTCTAATCTAAATGAGGCTCTGCCATCTGGTCCGGCGACAATATTTCCAAGATCACCTACATGCTGCAAGAAAACGCAAGGAGCATAAAGCACCCTCCGGAGCAGAACGGTTCCTCTGGGACAAATTTGGTAATCTGAGACGAATATCACTATATTTGGCTTGTGTAGAAGTTTGTGTTTCATCTCTGGAGTGATACTGTGGAAAATGACGATGAGAGGAATAGCTATTGATCCATTTTAAGTTTTAATCTTTGTCTTTACAGAACAGATATGGACACGTACCCTTTCAGGGTCCCCTGGACCACCGTGTTGCCTGCCAAATGGGTTATAGTGCTCCCCACAACTGCAGAAAAAGCATAAACGGAATTTAAAAGATAATCTTTAAAGTACCAAAGTCAGACAGAAGAGTAAATAAGTCTCAATAAGGTTTATACTGTATCCCCCTGTATTTATACTAAATGGCTTGTTTTTGTGTGTGTCCCTATAATGGCCTGTCGCGAACCTGGTGCAGTCCTGCGTGAGGTCCCCCAGGGCGTGAACATGGAGGCCGTGGGGTCCCGGCTCCAAGCCGTCCACGGTCCCGTCGATCAAACATTGCTCTTCCGACAACTGTAAGAAACGCACAACCCCCTGAATTTTTCCCACACCCGCCAGCATGGCCACGGCTGCTCCCAGATCTGTCACAAATACAAAGGAGATACAAAATATATAGTTATTATTATTAATAATAATAATTCAAAATATTATCTTTTCTTAAATAGTGACCTGGCTCTGATCCTCCGATGCCTTTGAGTACGGCCCTGCGTCCCGTGCTTTCTATCAGAGCGTGCACCTCGGCACTGGTCAGAGCCGACTCCACCAACACCTGCTCCCTGTCCACGTCGATGCTGACAGACTGCACTCCTGCACAACACACAGGTACACAAAAAAAACAACAAGACCTTAACAGTGATGCTGACTCTTTGATTATTCATCATTCACTGTTCTCTAAAGATCAAATCGACGACAAATATTCTCTAATTTCATAATCTAAAGAATGTGCATTTAGAGTGTTTGCATCATAACTGTATGCATATTTCTTTTAAATAGTGGTCTCAAAAACAAATATTTAATTGTATTATGTAGTTTTCCTTTCTATAATATTTTGAAGATGCTATTTGATGCTATATGCATTTGACTGTAAATGTCGCTTGCCTTTTTTGAGCAGTTTGTCATGCACATAAAGTTTTGCATGTTAATACACAACACTCATGATCACATTTTAAATTAAAATGATATATATTTTTTATTTTTCTCACCTGGTTTTCCCTCCAGAGCTGACCTGACTTCCTCTGCACAGCTCTCACATGTCATCTGTACCGCAAACTCCAGCTGTGAACCGCGGACACACAAACATGTGTAGTTACACGCTAACAGCATACGCAGTAGCCATGTGTTCTTTGTGTATACTCGCGTCATCGTGTCGAGACGCAGCGACAGAGGCGCGTGTCAAACCTTTGTGGGTCTGTGGGAGTCCATTGTGTTGTCGCACATCGCACCCTGTGACACAAACGACGACTTTAACTCACAATTTCCCACTTTTCCGAACGCGGAAGTAAACCAGCCACCGACGCCGCCGGGCGCCGCCATGTTTGTGAGGTCACAGTGACGTACGTGGTGCGCTTTACCGCCGCCACGTGTCGGTAACGTGAAACTGCAGGCCAGACACAAATGACCCTACTTCTTGGTTTTATCATTTAATTTAAGAAATAAATTAATAATTAATAAAATACTATTTGGTAATAAAAAAGAAGTACCCACATATTTGAAATAATAATAGAAATACCACAAAGAAAAAAAAACACAAATATACTACTAAATAAGTAAAAATATCAATATCGAAAGTCTATTACTATTATTAAATCAAAAGTAACTAAAGTTATACAATATTGCAGTAGAGTAAAAGTGTACATAATTTGACTTGAAGAATAAATGTAACCACTTATTTCTCTTCATTTAGATCCCTGTCAGGAATTTAAAATCTCAAATATTTCAATCAAAACTATGCAATCACAAAAGATACCAAAATATGCATTTTTCTTTAAATTGACAACAAGAGGCTGCTATTATTTTCTTCAAAAAATATATATATATTTCATGATACCACCGAAAGCTTAAATCTTAGTAAGCTGATTTTCTTGTCGTAGAGGAATGAATGGGGGTCCGTGGGTGATGTGCTTCCTCAGAGATGTAAAGCAGGCTGAGAAACCACGCTGAGCCTTCAGCAGATCCCCTGCAGGTGAATATGCACATAGAGACAATACAGTAATCTCCTTTAATGGATTTTCATCAGGATCGGAGGAGGATAGAGGAGATTGTAGCATATATATATATATATATATATGGATAAATCTTAAACGATCAGGGACGGTCGTCTGCAGTAATGATGATTGCTTCCTGCATTGTGTGGGTTTGGCCTCCAATTCAATTTCATAATGTGTAAAGATTATCGTTGTAAAGTTGACCTGCAGATTAGAGCTCTGTGTTTCCTAGTGGGAGACCACCGCGAAGCAGATGGCTGCTTGCTAGTGTTTCAGAGGCTCAGAGAGAAACTGCTGTGTGTGTGTGTCTTTGCGTGTGTGTCCCCTCATCATATCTCTTTTTGACAGCACATGTCAGCGCATGTGACGAAAAAATCTGGGTCACAAGTCAAGACAAACGCTCCTACATTAAACCTCCTCCTTCTTCCGACTGAACTTGAGTTCAGGGAGTGCGATACGTGTCCCCCAAAGTCATCCGGCGTGTGTGTGTTGATCCAGAAAATGGCTGTGACGGTGTCAAAACAACACAGAGCTCCTCCTGTATGTGGTGGCTCATTGGCTTTGACCTTTGACCTCAGTAATATGACCACAGGCTTTAGGAGGGCTGAGCCAGTGGCTCCAAACACACTAGCGCTGCCTTTTGTGTGTGTTTTTTTAGGATTCCTTTTTTTTTTTGTCTCTGCTCTGCAGTTTCATTTATTCAGTACATGGGAAAGTGTCTAAACTCTCTTTATGTTGATCCTCAAAAATGAGCTTGTGGAGAGGGAGGGCTGCAGGGTCACCCGGGTAGATTCAGGGAGGAAGGAGTAAATGGGATGGAGGGATGACCAGAACGGAGGAAAAAAAGGAAAATACATTAGAATAAAGGAGTGGACAAAGAGGAGTGTGTGTGTGTGTCTGGAGAGGCAGCACTGAAAGGAAGTGTTGACAGGCTTGTTTGGAACAGTAGAGGTTTTATCTGCACCAAATGAGGCTCTGACCTGGAGACTGTTATGTTTTCTTATTAAAAACTTCACAGAGGTGAAGCAGCTCTCGTTTCGTTGGCCGGTGCAGGCACAGAAAAGCAAACAATGTGTTATTTACAGAGACCACGGAGGGTGTTTGTTTTGTGCTTTAATAGCCAATGGCCATCCAAATTCATGGTGTGTCTCGGTGTAGGATTAGACTAACCCCCGAAGGGAATCAAACCAACAACCGTAGTCGTACTCCACCTGCAACGGCGTCCGCGGCCTCATGATGCTGAAATCATTGGGTTTACGAGGAGTGGGAGGGGCCTGTTAGCGTGGCGAGGGACCCCCCCAGAGGTCAGACGAAGGTCACAGCCCAGCCACCGTGCTCGCCATGTCTGCTGATTGCAGCCTGACAGCTCAAATGGAAGATGAAGCCAAGCGTGTCTGAGGAGGGGGTGGGGGGTTTGGGTCTGACTCCCCCCTGCATGCGCACAATGAGCAGAGGCCATGTTTTTTAAAAGAGCACAGCCAATGATTTTCTCTTTCTAACTAATGAAGAGCTTGGAGCTCTGGAGAATCATTTGGATTAAGATTGAAAAAGAACCAAACATTGTAGAGATGCTGAAAAAAAGTTACACCCGTGACCCAAAATGACCTTTCCAAATATGATAAACTGCGTGTAATGTGTGTACAGTCACCTCTACACTCTTTTCTTGTGTCACTGTGCTGATATCCATGAGCAATAAGTGACATACCTTGTACACAAAGGTTAGGCTCTATCAAACTTGTGGCTATAGGGTAGTAGTATATAAATATAAAACCATAAAAAATAATGGCGTAATGGCGATTGACTTGGTGTATTGTTCACACATGAAATGGCCTTTAAAAAAAGTTAAAGTTAACCATAGTACAGTCTGTGTAAATGTAAAAAGTGACTCTGAATGTTGTCTTAGCGCACAGTATAAATTCAAACCTACAGAGTAGGGTATGAGGAGAAGATGGAATTTTGACAGAGGTCCACGGTTGCAACTTGAACCAGGGACGTATTTTAATTTTGGACATTGGTAAAAAGAGGCATCCCAGAAAAGTTAAAGTTAACCATAGTACAGTCTGTGTAAATGTAAAAAGTGACTCTGAATGTTGTCTTAGCGCACAGTATAAATTCAAACCTACAGATGATGAAAAAAAAATATATTATTCTTGATATAAAGATGGATTCTTTTAAAAAATAAATGTAGTTTAAGTTTCGGGTATGAGGAGAAGATGGAATTTTGACAGAGGTCCACGGTTGCAACTTGAACCAGGGACGTATTTTAATTTTGGACATTGGTAAAAAGAGGCATCCCAGAAATGTAGTTTCACACTTGTCTACAGGAGACGCCAACATTATGCATCCTACTTTAAAAAAATGATCAATGATCAATGATCAATTTAAATAATTTCCAAAACTCTCCTCACCTGTAAGTCCTGTCACCAAAGGGTCCCAGCAGGACATTGGTTAACGTCCCTGAAGTGGACCTGTGACTCTAATACAAGTCAGGTGGCTGGGGAGGTGTTTAAGTGTTCTTTAAACAGTGGAATATAGTGATATGTATTATTATAAACCATAATGGTTAATGTCCCCATAATGTGTGCGTGCGTGTGTCTTCTCTGCACACACATGTGATTCGCTTATCGGTACAAGGAGCAGCATTGAATGGTTGCCATTGTAACATCATAAACCTGGATAATACCGTCACATCAGTCAAAGGTAATGTGTGCGTGTGCGTGAGTGTGTGTGGTTTGCAGAGAGAGAGAGAGAGAGAGAGAGAGGGAGAGAGAGGGAGAGAGAGAGAGGAGGTGCACGCGGAGCTTGGTCGCGCGGAGCCTCAAATGACGGACACATCGTGGATCAGCTGGGACTGCGACACCGGTTTCATGCCCGGTTAACGGAACCGACACCACACACTACGCGACCACCAGCACCAGAACCAGGAGGAGCAGGAGCAGGAGGAGAGCGGGGACATGGAGCCCGAGCAGCGGCAGACAGATCACCACCAGCCGGCAGCTCGAGATGACAAAGGTGGGTGACAGCGTCTCTCTGCCCCGCGTGGCGTTCTCCGTCCGCGGACAAAAGACCCCGCGAGTCCCCGTGGACGTTTAATCATCCACGGATCCGGAGGAAACGTGTGTGCCGGTGCCTGTGTGTGTGTGTGTGTGTGTGTGCGCGCGCGCGCTTGCCTTTTTTGTGCCATTATGGGGCTGATTTCACTCGGCACGATCTCATAATCTAATCTGATCCACATTTCGCCGCGTGAGACCCCTCGAGGAGATGTTTGTTCTTGTTGTTGACGTCCTGTGCGCTGCGCGTGTGTGTGTGTGTGTTGTGATGGTGTTTATCGTGATGGTCCTTGAGGCTTGTCGGGATGATTGATTCCACCCGCTCGCTCAGATTAAGAGTGTGTGTGAACACCTTGTGTAGGAGATTCATTCAACTCCAGATTATTATCAGTGTGAGTCCCTCTTTGTTTGTGGGGCAACAATGAATTACAGTGAAAACAGTTGTGTTATCTCCGTTTTTTGTTATCCTAATTGTTGCACGTGTGCTCAACATTTCTTCCAGAACTGCAGATTGGATTCATTTCCAATGAGTTGATCGATTTGTAAATTGGCTGAAATCTCGTCTCCATCTGCAAAAAAATGCAATTAAGATATTTAGTCGATAAGGATTCTTGGGTTTTTAATCTGCTGCAGATAGGATGGTCTGCATGTTGGCAGTAACTTCCCGAATCAGCGCGAGGGAGCGTGAGCTGCAGTGATTTGCTGTGAAGTAGAACCAGATCAGGCTCGAGAAGGTTTGATGGATACATTTGCACTGCATCCAACACTCTCCGCATGTGGAGAGACATAGTTGTCGTCACTCATGAATAATCCGAGTCTTTTATTGTCATTTAAAAAAATAAATATCAATAATAAAAATAAAACATTTTGAAGGTGCTGGGTCACTGTAATTTGCATAAAAGCATACAGGTATTCTTTTTCATTTATTTTATATTTTGGAGACAACTTATTATTGTTTGGAAATACATATGTGGATAATTAAAACCAATCATTGGTTGGAAGTTTTCCTTATTGGGACAAAGCAGGAGAGACTTTGCACTTCTCGTCCTTCAGCTGGCCACCGTTGATCAGTCCATTATTTCTTCCCCTCCACGACTGTATCTGTCGCTCTGTCTCTCTTTTTTTTGTCTTCTTGTCCCGCCTCCTCCTCTGTGTCTTCAGGAAGTAGGTTAGGAGAAGGGAGGGGGGGGGTGATTTAATAAACCCCCCTTTTTTTGTTGCGGCAGGTCATTTACAAGCACAGACCTGAATAGGTTTCTTTTTTCTTTTCTTTTTTTTTTTTTTTTTTCTTCCTGGCAAGTCCTCAAGAAAAGGCACAAGATGGAGTGATGAATGTGTTCCCCTGTTTGGAGAATCGCAATGCAGGGAATAACAATGGGGGGTGTGTTAGGAGGAGAGGGAGGAGGACACACACACACACACACACACACTTAAACGTAAGCCTCTTGAAAATAAGTCGGTATGATAAAGTGTGTTGTGCATTGTTGAGTGGCTATAGATGGAGCGTGCCCTTTAAAGAGTGACGCTGGGGGAAAACGAGTTTATTTATACAATATAAGACAATGATACACTGCTCTGCTTACTGCAACGCTTCCCTGATGATGCTTGATTTCCAGCCCGGGGCCAAAAAAAGGAGCAGCACTGTTTACAGTTTTTCCCCCGGGAGCGAGAAGCACTCCGCTATGTTGGTATGCGACATAAATTCCTCCAATTGTCCACGTCTGAGAGGCCATTTCTCCCCTCACAGTCAAAGATCTGCCAGTTAGTAGGCCAGAAAGGATGCAGTTCATTTTTGTCAGGAATTCATCTCTCAGTCAAAAGAAACTGAAAACTTCTTGCTGTTGGCGCCAGATAAATACAACTTTAGAATTCTCACTGTGATGCTAATTTGGAAATTGAAACGGCAAATCAGTGAATAATCAATAAGTCCATTCACAGGTGGACGGAAAACAGAAGCTTTAAGATATCCATATTAACACATGAACACACAGCTACACACACACACATTTGCATGACTTCAGAGGATGCTGACCTACATCAATTCTCTTACAGTAATTAATGTATGTATGTATGTAAATTAGTGTGATTGATTAAATCAACTTTCTCTTTAGTAATTAAGAGATACCCTTGGTGAGCTCTATGCATGTGCAACATCTAAAATGTAAAATTTTATTATTTTAGTTGCTTTAAAAAAAAAAGAAGAAGGTCCTCATACCTGGACCACACAGTTTTTTTTGTTTTATTTATTCGTTGAGTTTTTCCAATAGAGGCAGGAAGAGAAGCAAACCGCAAACTCGCGCACATACACATAAGCACACACACACACACACACGCGCACACAACATTGGCCACATTTCAGCCACTTTGACTCAAAGGTGCATGTCCCTCTCTGGCCTGGTTGTGGCTGTGGGGCCTGAGTGATGTGGATGCGTGGGGAATGCTGCCATATTTCAGGTTAGAGATGATGCATACCTGACAGGAAGTGTGCAAGATTGAAAATGACCCCTCTGTGCAACATTGAATATTAAAAATGTACAGAAACGATGAGTGATTCATTCTTAAGTGCTCTTTATCCCTCGTCAAACAAACGAAGCGGGCTTTTTTTTTTTATTTTATGGTGGTGGCATGTTCCCCTGTCCGTTACGTGTGTGTGTGGCAGATGGAGACAGATGGATGAGGGTTTTGTCAGGTTTTGGGCCCGGCTCCAGGGAGCTGCCCTTGGCGCCAACATTTTCATCGACTTGATGTAGATGTCGGACAGCTGATGATTCCAGCGGACGCTGGATTAAAACGGTCCAGGCCGGGAGATTATGGGGGGGGGCAAAGTCCTGAATTTGGACGACCTCGCTGTTCTGCTCAGCGCAGGATGCATTATTTATTATTAAGACTTGGTTGTTGTTGTTGTTGTTGTTGTTGTGTGCGTGTGTGTGTGAAAAAATCATAAATTTTCCCATTTTATTTATTTATTTTTCTGTTGCACTTTCACATGGACTTATTAAAGAATGATATCGAGGCTGTTCTTCCCTTAATCTGGTTATTGCTTTGAGTGGGGCACGCTTTTTATTCTTTTTTTTTTTTTTTTTGTTTTACTTTTCCCACCTGACGTTAAACAAGTTCAGGTTGTGGATCTCATTTGGGTGCACGTCCTGGCATTGTCCTCCCCGTGTTGCCTTTCCCATGAACCAGGAGGAAACGCAACAACCTCCTCAAAGGGGGAAAAAAAGCGCGCCCTAAAAAAAAAACCCCAGTGGTCCAGGAGGAGGAGGACTGAGCCCGGTCACTCAGGACACACTGTGCCTCTCACAAACGGCCATTCGATACGTTATCTATAGAATCAGACCCCGCAAAATAATCCAGAAACCAGATACTCCAGAGAGAATATCTCCTTTCAGCCCCTGGTTCAATGAGGAGCTTCATCAGGAGGCTGTTTGCTCCGGACTTTTGACAAAGAGGAGTTGTGTGTCCAGAACCTTTTCATTTCAAATGAGAATGAGCTTCCTTTCCTCCTCTGGTCAGGCTGTTGATTTTTTTTTTTTGTTATTTTCTGTTGTCCTTTGACATCCTCATTTTATTTTTGGCCCCTCGCTGTTTCTATCCAGAAACCATGTTTTGTCTAATAAACTGGGGCGGGGCGGGCTTTGGGAGACATAATGGGATTTTCATGTTAGAGATGAACCTGCAAAGTGTGTGTCTGTGTGTGTCGTGCTCACCTGTGTGTATGTATGTGTGTTTAATATATAACTGCGTGTGTGTTGGGTGCAGAGGGCGCACCCTCCCCTGGGGTTTCTAGTCTGGACCATAATTAATCCGTTCTCTGGCCACAGGGTACAGTGGCTCTGCACGAATGTAAAAAAAAAAAAAAAGCGCAAATGCAACTACACTCCTGCTGTGATTAAATGCTGTGTGTGTGTGTGTGTGTGTGTGTGTGTGTGTGTGTGTGTGTGTGTGTGTGTGTGTGTGTGTGTGTGTGTGTGTGTGTGTGTGTGTGTGTGTTAGCTTTTAAGAGAGCCTCGGCGATCAGGCCATTACAGAGACTCACAAACGCACACAATCCTACCTCATGCCCACATACTGACATATTCTCCCTGACCCTCCCCTTCGAAGGAAATCTCAAAAGGGTCCTCACCTTTAAAAAAAAATAAAAATAAAAAATGTGGCCTGTAACACATTTCAAAGACAGACACCACAAATACACACATACTCAAATAAAAGCAAACATGGCACAGACACATAGAAAATGCAGGTGTGCAAGCAAGTGGATGCACACACACACACACACACACACACACACACACACTTGCTCGCTCCATGAATAAATACATATAAACACACACACACATGTCTCAACCCCCTTTTTTGCCCCTCATCTGTAACACACGTGTGCGTCGGAGAGCGGTCGGCGTGTGAAAGGTGATTACAGCCTCGCACAACTTCCCTCAGTGTGTCTTGTCTGCGTCAGGTGACCACGTGTGGGTGTGTGTGTGTGTGAATCGAGATGCATTCATAATTTAATAAGGTGAGAAATATTTTTAATAGAGAGGCCTCGGTGACCTTTCGGGTGTTGCTTTGTGTTGATTTGCGCTTATTTCCATCTCGTGTGATGTGAACAGTTTGGCACCGAGCTTCTGAAAATGTGTTTTTGTTTCAAACTTTCTGCACACTGTTTTTTTTTTGTTTTTTTTTATGCAACTCGCTGTGGTCTCGCCTCATTTATCACATTTGCATTTATTCACAAAAAATAAAACAGCTGGTCATCCCACTTATTTTATCCTCTCGGCCAAAAATGAAACTTCTTAGATAATAATAATAATATTCCTCAGTTGGGCCACGGGCAGCTCGCCGTCTGCCTTTGACATTTTTAGAAATGGGGAGAACTTGTGAGAACAGCGTGTTAATTGTTGCATTGTGGTTAATTATTCAGACTCTGGCGCTGCGACTGACACTCGGTGGAGAATCTGGAATCCTCGATCCGTCGCTTGGATTCCCGCCGCCTCCGGAAGTGAGGCCGCATCCGAGTGAGACCCCTGGTATTGTGGCCGTTGACCTTTGACCTGCGCGAAGCTTTGGAGCCACCCATCACAGTGTTGTGGTCGATCCGCTTTTTTAATTTACCAATTACGGCGGCAGATGTGACCAGAATGAGCCAAGGATCTCTCCTCTGCCGGCTTGATGAACGATTCGGAGATAATCAACAAACTGGGAAGCCAATTAAGCTCGTTTGACCCGCTCATAATTGGTGTGAACGGGAACGGCCGCACCGTGTAATTGCTTGCGGGGAATTTGAACCGTCCCCGTGGTGTTGCTGTATTGATCGGGTGCGTATCGATCTTATTGCCGCTTGCCATCGGGCGGTCTCGTCGGCTCATTAGCTCCTGTTGTGTTTGCGAACGTGCCGCAGTGAGGGCGCGGAGGTCAGAGGTCAGCGTCGGGGCTAATGGCTCCTGTTGGCAAAATTGGATCCAGTTAATGGAATTTTCTTAAGCTGCCATTTGCTGGAAATTGCCTCCAACCAACTACATGAATGCGGTGATTCATTTTTTTTTTTTTTACACTGAACGCAACCTGGCTGGTTGGTGTCTGGCCTTAATCACAGCCTCGCATTGTATCCGTCCACCACGGGCTCTTTTCTTCCTCCCACCAGTCACCACAGGCCCCGCCCCTCCGTCCTATTGATGAAGGACGACAAGGTTCTTTTCAAGCAAGCTTGTAGATATTCCTCCGTGATGCCGAGGAGCCTTTAGTGTTCCGCTCCGTCTCCATCGTGACAGCGTCGGCCTAATTGCCGCTCTGCTGCTGGACGAATCAAAGCGCCGCGGGCACAGATCCTCCCGCTAGGTTTGATTTTTCAAATCAAGGGCTGCTGCTGAAAAATATAAAGCAACTCTGAGCCGCGCTGGCTTGTTTCAATTCGTAAATCTTGCTTGTTTGACATGCTGATGAAGTGGGGCCTTCTCTTTTATGTTGGGAGAAACGGGGCTCCGGGTCCAGCATAAATCCTGCTGGGTTTTGTGTGTTCGTAATTGGCGCCACGCTTTAATCACAAAGCAGCGGCGCGGGGGCATGGAGGTCAAAAAAAAAACCTCCCGGTCAGAGGGGCAGATGTGAACGCAGCAGGTCGGGGTCGGCAGGACGCTGTGATTCTTTTTCTGGTGGATTTCTGGTTCTTCAGGGCTTTGCCCCGGAAGCATCAAATTAATTTGGGAGGCGGAGGAGGCGGCCTGCGTCTTATGTAAATGAACAGCTGAGCTGCAGGAGCACATTGAGTGCCCTGAGTAGAATATGAATGCAGATGGCTAAAGAGGAGGGCGGGATCTTTTTTGAGTGCCCCCCCTGTACACACACACGCGCACACTAACTGATGTTGATTCTGATGCTCAGTCACTCTCTGGCTTTTTCTTTCATTTCTCTTCTCCTCCTCGTCCGTCACTCACACACTCATCTCTCTCTCTCTCTCTCTCAACTCATCACTCTCTCCAGGGTGTCATTTAGGGTGAGATGAATCCTGTATCCGAGGGTCCACAGAGAGCTCCACCCTGCAGACATGTAATGATCCAATCCAGACACACACACACACACACACACACACACACACACATACGTGTTCACATAGAGATGTGCACTGGATTGGATTGTGTCTCTCTCCTGCAGCTCCAGGAACAGGGAGGGGCCGAGGGAAACACACTGCCTTTACTGTAAAGACAAAGGGCTGGAAGATACGGGGATGAGGAGGAGGAGGAGGAGGAGAGAGGGGGGGGTAGTCAGTTGCCTTTCAGATGAAGGTGATGAGGATTGGAGACTCCAATGCCTCAGAGTAATTGAACGTAAACCTTAAGTTAACCTAAAGTGATGCACAGGTGGCTGTACTATCCCTCGCGTTGGATTGGCTGGGACGCTCTGTTACACATTAAACTCCCCGGGACCTGCTGAAGTAGCTGTGCTATCCCTCGCGTCTGATTGGCTGTAATGTGCGATTGCAGGAGTTTTAAACTCCCTGAGTTATGCTAAAGCAGCTGTGCTGTCTCTCGCCTGGGATTGGCTGGGACGCCCCATTACAGCAAAATGAAACTCTTTCAGTTATGCCAAGATGGCTGTGCTATCCCTCGCCTTGGATTGGCTGTAATGTCTCAATCCAGGTTCTTTAAACTCTCTGCGTTATGCAAAGTCTGCTGTGCTATCCCTGGCGTTGGATTGGCTGTAGGGCGGAGCAGGGGTAGGACGGGGGCGTTTGAGGAGGCTGAGGGCGAAAATGATTTCAGGCCTCACTGTACAGCAGATTGATTTGGAGGATTTCAGACGTACGCAAACGGGTCTTTCCTGGAAAATAGATTTTCCAGAAAAAAAACAAAAAACTACGAGGACTTGGCTCTCGGCTGCAGATACTGGAATCATTTGGGAAATAAATGAAGTCTTTGTCCTGCAAACAGCTGCCGACACGTTTTGAGTATCAGGCTGCAGCTGTCTCACCCTCGTCCAGTTGTTGTCTCAGTTTCCTCCTCCAAGGTCAACTCGTGCCAAATACAGACTCGCAGTCTTTGAATCTTGTAAATAGTCATCATCTCTATTGATCATGCAAAGTCTGCTGTGCTATCCCTGGCGTTGGATTGGCTGTAGGGCGGAGCAGGGGTAGGACGGGGGCGTTTGAGGAGGCTGAGGGCGAAAATGATTTCAGGCCTCACTGTACAGCAGATTGATTTGGAGGATTTCAGACGTACGCAAACGGGTCTTTCCTGGAAAATAGATTTTCCAGAAAAAAAACAAAAAACTACGAGGACTTGGCTCTCGGCTGCAGATACTGGAATCATTTGGGAAATAAATGAAGTCTTTGTCCTGCAAACAGCTGCCGACACGTTTTGAGTATCAGGCTGCAGCTGTCTCACCCTCGTCCAGTTGTTGTCTCAGTTTCCTCCTCCAAGGTCAACTCGTGCCAAATACAGACTCGCAGTCTTTGAATCTTGTAAATAGTCATCATCTCTATTGATCCCTGAGCTGAGGTCTCAAGGACTTTTTCCAACTTTCAAAAAAAAGGATGCGCTTTGGAAGATGAGTGTAAGTCCATATTTTAACAGTTGTTCATTTGAGGATTTCAAATCATTGACAATATGCAAACAGTTTTGTCCATTCTTTTTTGTGTCTTTAATGACCCAGAGTGATCGACTTTGGTTTATATGAGGCGTTTGTATTTATTCAGTTGGCGCTGGGAGCTGTGTGCGTTTTCAGTCAAAATGATAAAGTCAATGGATGTTGACATTAACCCTGTTTACAAGTCAGAAGCTGTAAGCGCTCTGATATGACACGAATGTGCTGCAAGGAATGATGCTGTCAAATTGAATTATGGGAAATGTCAATTCCAGCTTCATTAAAAGGGAATGAATGTCAGGACATCTGCATTTGACCATAACTCCCATTTTGCTCTTTAATGTTTTTTTCTTTTTTTTTTTATTATGTCGAAAGCACGTCCATTTTAATAGGCTGGTGGCTGATATCTCAAACGCGCCCCTCTCCCAGCAGCCACTGCAGCTCTCACAGATACTGGACGGGAAGGTTTATGTTCCCCATTAGTAGTTTCTTTATTGACGCGTGTTACAACCTGCAGATTGTAACCTCCAAGTCTGAGCGTGCGCTCATTATATATTCACAGTGTCGCCCTTGGTTTCCCGCCGCAGCAGCCGTCCTGTTACTGATGACGGGACGTTTGGGTCGTCCTCGGCCCTGAACAGATGTGTGTGTGTGTGTGTGTGTGTGTGTGTGTTAGAGAGAGAGAGGGGAGAGAAAGGTGTGTGAAGGATGCATAAATACATTTATAGATCGAAGCGTCTTTCGTGTGTGTACTTAATTTTTCTGAAGTCCCCAAAAAATAACTGGAGCTGTAAAGGCCCTCAGGAGAGGTGAAAGGTCACGTCGTGAGTTTGGCACAGATGTGTGTGGGTTAATATGATCCACAACCTTTCAATGTCACATTTTTCATGCAAACCAAACACCATCAGTATTTTTAAATGTATCGCCATCATGAAAAAAAAAAAAAAACACTCAATTTTTTTACTGGCACTATGCCCTCATCCAAAAAGGCGTAACCACGGCGACGTGCTGAGTCTTTGGCTCCTCATCCGCGCGGGTGGGGTTGAACTCCATCCTCCATCCCTTCATCGAGTTATCGCGTCAATTTTTCCGTATCCTCTACTTCTTCATGCAAACATTCCCTTGACCGCAACCACACCGTGACTCTCTCTCTCTCTCTCTCTCTCTCTCTCTCTCTCTCTCTCTCTCTCTCTCTCTCTCTCTCTCTCTCTCTCTCTCTCTCTCTCTCTCTCTCTGCAACCACACCGTGACTCTCTCTCTCTCTCTCTCTCTCTCTGCAACCACACC
>JAFBJU010001433.1:4112052-4151315 GCA_016785305.1 Colistium nudipinnis
CCCCGTCTCTCTCTCTCTCTCTCTCTCTCTCTCTCTCTCTCTCTCTCTCTCTCTCTCTCTCTCTCTGCAAGTTTATGCACACATAAAGACGCGCGCTGCTGTTCACGTACACGTTCACCCAGCATGCACCCGCATCTTCCATTCACGTCACTCACACAACACCACACGCACACGCACCCTTGTTCACCTGACACATTTCCCCCCGGGAGTCTTCGTGCTCCTCAATCAATATTCAGAAAAAGCTAAATATTACACAGTGGACTAAGTTTCTCAATTAAACCGTCTCTCTCTCTCTCTCTCTCTCTCTCTCGCCCACAGTGAAGCAGAGCGAGATGTATCAGAAGAAGATCTTCCTGCTCCTCTTGGCCATCAGCACCGTTAGCCTGCTGCTGCACCACGGAGGCCACCTGACCTGGTGAGTCCCTCACACACACACACACACACACACACACACACTCACATTATAGTCCATTTAAACCCGTCTGCTGCTCGTTACAATGGACACTTTTTGCTTCTCTCCTCTCCAGGACCATGCAGGCCTTCCACCTGGGCTGTCCCACCCTGCGCTCCCACCCGGCCTCGGGCCTGAAACCCAAGCACACCAACGTGGTCTTTCTCAAGACCCACAAGACGGCCAGCTCCACCATGCAGAACCTGCTTTTCCGCTTCGGCGAGCGCAACAACCTGAGGGTGGCGCTGCCCGTGCAGGCCTGCGGCCACCAGTTCTGCTACCCACGATCCTTCACTTCGCACTTCGTCCACCCGCACACGCTGCCGCCCAATATCCTCACCAGCCACATGCGCTTCAACCGGGCCGAGCTGCAGCGTCTGATGCCCAACGACACCACGTACGTGACCATCATGAGGGAGCCCGGCTCCATGTTCGAGTCCCTCTTCAGTTACTACAACCAGGCCTGTCAGAGCTTCAAACGGGTTCCCAACGGCTCGCTGGAGGCCTTCCTGTCCGAGCCCCGGCGCTACTACCGGCCCGACGAGCGGGACTCCATGTACGCGCACAACACCTTGACCTTTGACCTGGGCGGGGACAACGACCGCCCGGCCACGGACGAGGTGTACGCGCAGGCCTTCGTCTCGGAGGTGGAGCGGGTCTTCTCCCTGGTGATGATCTCCGAGTACTTTGACGAGTCGCTGGTGCTCCTGCGCCACCTCCTCTCCTGGGACCTGGACGACATCGTGTACGTGAAGCTCAACATGCGCACCATCAGCTCCAAGCGGAGTCTGACGCCGGGCCTGGCCGACAAGATCCGGGCGTGGAATTCTCTGGACGCGCGTCTCTACCGCCACTTCAACGCCTCGCTGTGGCGCCAGCTGGCGGCTCTGGGCCCGGCCTGCGTGGCCAGGGAGGTGCAGCTCCTGCGCCGGGCCCAGGAGAGGCAGATGAGGAGCTGCTTTGACGGCAGCCTGCCGCTGCTCCGCTCGGCCTCGCAGATCAAAAACAAAGAACTGCGGCCCTGGCAGCCCAGCAGGACGGTGAGCATCGTGGGCTACGACCTGCCGGTGAACGTCACGCAAGGCGTCTCCAGCCCGGCTCAGGACTTCTGCCTGAAGCTCGTCATGCCCGAGGTGACGTACACGCAGTCTCTGCTGCGCTCCCAATCCCTGCGCTACCGCCGGAGCTACAAGCTCCGCCCCCCGCACCAAACGAGCCCCGCCCTGCGGCCTATACAGGCGCTGCGAAGCAAACAGCCCGCGGTGGCCTCGGCAACGCGGCCCACCTCCACCTCGAGGACAGGAAGTCAGAGTCGGACCCCGAGTGAGGCCCGAAAGCCAACCAGACCTCATGGAGTGGAACAGCAAGACCAGAATCTTTAAACTTGGTGGTGGGGGGGGGGCAAACAATTCTGGGTTCTTGAATCGGTGTCCTGTCCCGTCCCGACAGAGGTTTGGATAAAGATAGAGATATTTCTGGGTGTGTGTGTGTGCGCGCGCGTGCGGGCCCGGGACTAGTTGGCAAAGTGGCGTGCATCACACTGGCGTAGTTTCAGGCTTTGGTTCTTGCTTTCTCTCTAACATTTGCCACTTTAAGTCCCGGGGAGAGAGACGTACTGACATAAGAGGGATCTGCTGTCCGGAGATAACCTCCCACCATTAATTAGAGCCACAGCACAACGAACCACTCTTCTTCTTCTTCTTCTTCTCTGCACCCTCAAGTGAAACGGCGAATATGAGAGAGGATGGCCATCAACGCAGCTGGAGACTCGCATAGACGCGTCCAAAAAAAACCTCTTCGGGCTCCAGCCGCTCTCCATGCGTGACCTTTGACCTCGGCCCCGGATCACGTCTGTCATCGCCAAGTCCGAGGATACCGGACGGTGGCGTTATTGCAATAAGATCTCGGAAGGACTTCGCTTTAAACTGGAGGCGGGGATCGAATAACCCACCGACATCCTCCCCCCTATCGCACCGCAACACGCCGGCACAAAAAAACAACACAACGCAACCACTTGACGGGACAAAGAAAATAAAAATGAAAAGCCTGTATTTAATCATCAACCTGTGGGTGACAGCGCCTTACATTCTCACGGAGGACTTTTGGGGACCACCAGGTGGAAAAGAAGCTGCTCGTTTTTTTTTGTTTGTTTTTTTTTCGAAAAAGTGAGGCAGTCGGAGGTTTGAAGCTGTGCGAAAGCTCACTGGGATCATTCCGCACTCATATTTAAGGTGTCATTTATGTTCTCCTATGTCCCCCCCGTGATCAGCGGGACATTTCTGAGTAACCTGCGGGCAGAGAAAAGATGTCTGGGTGTGTGTGAGAGAGAGAGAGAGATTCCTTTTTGTTGCCGTGCCAACAAATGGAAAACTCGATATTATTTATATTCAGGATTTAAAGAGTCCAGATACTGTATTTCCCCCGCTGTTATTTTTCACGAGACGTTTGGAGAAAAATGTGGCTTTGCCATCTTTGTAACTGGACCACCGTAGGTTTAGCGCACCACCTCGGGCAAGTGGCACAAGCATGAAATATTTACATGGTTTTACATTATGCAAAATGAGCAAGACCGCATGTGAGGAAAGCTGCACATTAAAACAAGTGTAGTCACTTGAAAATGAATCTTCCATTCAGCGGTGCTTAAGTGCTGGACCACACCGAGCCCTTGTGGTGTAACTCAAAGTAATAAAAATTGAACCTAGAAACCACCACAGCTCCGACAGGGGGAAAAAAAGAAAAAAAAGAAATGCACCTTTATTCTTGGACAGTTATTCTTGGACGTACACTGTAAAAAGTTCAGCTCATGTTCCAGGATCATGCTTTAAACGCATTTGAAAAAAAAAAAAAAAGGCCAAAACCATCAGTTTCTAATCTGTGCGCCATCGTTTGCACTTATTTGAACAAATGACGATTAATTATGTAAAAAAAAAATAAAAAAAAGAAATATAGTCAAATGTCACTTTGCTGCTGATCCTTCGCTGGATTTTTAATTCATCCGAATTCGACATGAAACTGCTGAACCACCTGTGAATCTGCTGTAAAAAAAAAACAAAAAAAAACACTGTATTCATGTTTGTCATTCATTATGCTTTAATGCCAACCAACACATTCAATGGGAAATAAATGAGATGTGAAATAATTGAACATTGATTGAGTAGTCAGGAAATTGTGACATTTTTCTGTGCACTGATTTTTTTTTGTTAGAATAGCGGGGTCTGTGGCAAACAATTGTTTTACATCAAAAATGTCATTTTATATTATTTCTATTTATTATTGAATGTAAACATCTGACACCATTTCCCTCTGACTGCTTGCTCGGTAATTCCACTGCGGACTCCTTGTTTTTTTTCTTTTTCTGTAAGCCGGTTACGTGATCTGCTGTGGCTTTGGAAAAGCCCCATTTTGGACAAAAAAAACAAAAAAAAAAACTCAAAAGGAAATAGAAAATAATAATAGTCAGATAAAATATATATATATATATATTTTACGTTGAGTTGAGCTGGAACAGATTTATTGGCTTGTTTGGCGAGGCTTGTCTGTATTTTTTAATATTTTATGAAGCCTAAATAATTGATTTTAATTTGAAGGGGTTCGGTTTCCCCGCCACCGAAACGGATCAATAACCTTGAAACCTTATTTTTATTGAACACGGTGGAGATGATGCTCCAATGCGTTTCTGCAAGGGGCTTTTGTTGAAGCTTCTCCTCCTCTGGCTTGTGGAAGTGCTCTGGTGATTGTGCGTTTGCGATGTTGTGCGTCCGGCTGCCTGCTCGTGGGACACTTGCAGTAATGGTGATGTGCTGTCACAGCTTTTGAACTCCTTCCATTGTCGTTGGGTGAAAATGGAAGACTTGACTCACACAATTCCCCATCCTCTGCACAGGAGCTGATCACTGAGCTAACCAGAAATCTTTTATTTCTTCCTGTTTGCGATTCAGTGGAAGAGTTTGGGTGTGTGTGGGGCGGCGTACAGCCATAGCGACAATCATTTTTTTTGGGGGGGGGGGGGGGGAGAAGCTTTAGCTTTATAATGATCAGAGGTGAAGATGAGAAATAAAGTTTGAATGTTTTCAATTCATCCGCTACTCAATGTGTCTCAGTGTGTTCACTGACTCGAGTTATTTTCAGCAGAGACGGGGTCTTCATCAGGTTTGTGCACACGCACGCACACAATTGTAAAAGTGAAGTGGGCCAAAATTTGCTCTCATATATAGTTGCTGTGAAAACTCTCCGCTTGTGATGTTTTCAGAGTGTGAAGTGGTGGCTGTGATTTCTTGCGTGAAGACATTCTCCCCTCTTGATTCAGTTTTGCTTCCGTGAGCTATGGTGCGTATTCAGAGAGAGAAACAGGCTGCAGCTTGGATAGCCAGACACCAGATCTGTGTCTCACCTGTGTGTGTGTGTGTGTGTGTGTGGGACGGTGCGAGAAAGCGCGGGGGTCCTCGTGGACAGTACAGCGCTTTGTCTGTGAGCCCCTTCCAGAGAAGAATAGGGTCAGATTGGGATCCAAGTTTGCCGCCATGAAGGACACGTCCACAGCTGTGATCACACACACACACACACACACACGCACACACACACACACACACACACACACACACACACACACACACACACACACACACACACACACACACACACACACACACACACACACACACCATCCTCTTGAACGACAGCTCTCAGAATTGGATTACCAGCTCTGAATGGGGTCGGTTCCCCTCCGCTGGGTTCCGTCTCCATCCCCTGCCGGGACTAGTAGTCTACACACACACACACACACACACACACACACACACAACACACACACACACACACACACACACACACACACACACACACACACACACACACACCAATCCTCCTTAATTGGTGGGCTGTGCCCTCATTACATGTCCAAATATATGCATGTGCTGCTATTGTCTCTCCCTGAAGAGTCTTTCTCTGAATGTGGACTGAAAGTGGACTCACTCTAAGGGGTCTAAGAATGTGGGTCCTTGTGTGTGTTTCCGTCAGAGTGTGTGTGTGGGGGGGGGGTGTTTAATGTGAATGCAAAGCAGTGGTCAGATTACCGCCCCCCCTCCTCTCTCTCCTCGAGTAGCCCTTGTTTTGTAAATCTGCGACTCTCTCTCTCTCCCTCTCTCCCCCCCCCCCCCCCTCCCTCCCCCTTTGTCCCTCTGTGCGATAACCCAATAACCCGGAGCTTTTATCTGAGGCTCAGGTTTCCCGGCCCTTTGGGTTCCTGAACACCACAGAGGGGAAAAAATTACCCAAAACTGAGAAGAGTTCGAGGCGTTCAGGGACACGTTTTGTTGAGGATGTGTTCAGGGAACAAGGTGAGAGGGAGGGGAAAGTGGAGTCCTCTGAATGATGTATGGACGCTTTGCACTGTTGCATTATTGAAACAGGGCCTCCTGAAAGCCCCCCCCCCCCCCCCCCCCCCCCCCCCCCCCCCCCCCCCCCCATGAAAGATGGTGTTCTTCTCAAATTCAGTCAGCAGCACCCCCCATTGTTTTGAAGCACGGCCGGAATCAAAATGGGAAAAAAAAAAATCAATGCTGAAAGTCTGAGGTGAGATGTTTTATTCTTCCCTTTTTATCCACATCTGAGGTGTCAGAAGAAAATACAGAGAGGCGGTGTGAGAAAAACAAAATAGTGACGTCTGTGGAGTTTGAGAAACAGGGGATTATGTTTTTGCTAAGATTCTGATTTTATTTTAATGTTTTTAATTTGGTCTTAAGTGTTTGTGGCAGCAGAGGTGAAAATTGACCCGGGAAGGGCCTGGAGGGCTGAGGAGAGGGAGAGCGAGAGAGAGAGAGAGAGAGAGAGAGAGAGAGAGGGAGGATTCGGGAAGAAGAAGGGAAAGAAAAATGGCTGAGTGGCCCGCACGCACGCACAAGGCCACGTACATTAAAAGCACACTCTGCAAAAGAGTCACACTCCCACAATCCGACATATGTTAATGCACCATTCTAACCAGACACACACACACACACCTCCCAGAATCCTCCAAATGACGGAGTCATTTGCATATTGTGCTTCTCTTCCAACCATCCTCCTCTGTCTCCCTGCGCTGCACTTTGATCTTAAGTGTTTGTGGCAGCAGAGGTGAAAATTGACCCGGGAAGGGCCTGGAGGGCTGAGGAGAGGGAGAGAGAGAGAGAGAGAGAGAGAGAGAGAGAGGGAGGATTCGGGAAGAAGAAGGGAAAGAAAAATGGCCGAGTGGCCCGCACGCACGCACAAGGCCACGTACATTAAAAGCACACTCTGCAAAAGAGTCACACTCCCACAATCCGACATATGTTAATGCACCATTCTAACCAGACACACACACACACACACACACCTCCCAGAATCCTCCAAATGACGGAGTCATTTGCATATTGTGCTTCTCTTCCAACCATCCTCCTCTGTCTCCCTGCGCTGCACTTTGATCAGAGGGGGTAGAGAAAAGTCTGTGTGAGCTTTAGGAGAGAGAGTGAGACAGGCAACACAAAAAAAATAAAAAAAAATGTAAATATTCTGCATGGGACGTTCAGTCTGCAGTCTGAGTGTGCAGGAGATATAAATCACTGCGCGCACACACACACTCTGAAGAATGACATGAGGGCAGAGGAACAGAGGACGGAGAGAAAATAAAGTTGAATTTACGGAATACGTTATTTTTGGAAATTCTTCGAGGCCAAACACATCATCTTTCCTTTTTTATATATATATTATATTAAAATACAATGTATATATTTTCTGCATATATATATTGATTTGCAGAGCTCCTTTAATTGACTAGTTCTGCATTTCAAATCTGAAATGGAAAGTCGTCTATAAATGCAGTGTGTGTGTGTGTGTGTGTCTGTGTCTTTGTGTGTGTGTGTCTGTGTGTGTGTTTCATGCTCTTTGTAGCTCTCCACACCCACACACTCCCTCCCGCTCCGCTCTGTATTCCTTCATGTTGGGAGCTAATGAATGCTTATGGAGGAGTTTCCACAAACCCGACAGCTCCAATTCACACACACACACACAAACACACACACATCTGCACGTTCTACACCAGCACACCAAACATGCACAGACACACACTCAAATGTGTGTAGTTTATGCACGCAGAAAGACGCACACTGCTGTTCACGTATAGATTCACCCAGCATGCACACGCATCTTCCATTCACGTCACTCACACACCACCACACTCAAAGACACGCACACGCGTGCACACGCACGCTTGTTCATCGGACACATTTCCCCCCGGGAGTCTTCTCTCTCTCTCTCTCTCTCTCTCTCTCCCTCTCCCTCTCCCTCCCTCCCTCCGCTTTGTGAGTGTTGGTTTTATTTTGGATCTCAGCTCCCGCGTGGGCTCAGGGGGGTCAGAGAGGAAAAGTGAGAGTGGCGCTTTGAGCCGCAGACACAGCAGCATCGTTGGCGAAATGTGCGCGTGCCCACCGCCGCACGTTGGACGATGCAGAAGAAGGAGACCATACCTCACATTTGTCCTGACGTCTTCTGGGTCACATTGCAGAGAGCGGCGGGACAGATGCTGCGGCAGATGTCTCAGTAAATGATGATTCCCATAATCCCCCCAAATTCTAATCCCTGGGAATCTGGGGGCAATTTGGCGCCTCTTGGCCTACCTCCCATGTCCTTCACACTTTATTTCCATTTTTTGTATTTGCATATTTCTCTGTGTCCCTCCAGACTACAGTGTGGTGTTGTTTCATCCAGGCTTTTTGTAAATCTGAGGGTCTGTGTGTCGGGACAAAGATTTTCATGTTTCCCCTTGGCGCAAAGTGTTTGTTTATTCCATATTTGTCCTCTCCTCCCTCAGGCGTCCTCCAGAGATGGAGGGATGACTCCATCCATCCCTCCATCCCTCCATCCCTGACAGTCCAGGTAATTAAAGATCTCATCTGTACCACACACTCATACATTTCTTTAAATTCTTATTTTCCAATATATCTCATTGGATTATATAATCTTTTTAATGTTATGTGGGTACCTGTGGAGGGAGAAAAAAAAAAAAAAAGCCAGATTCAGTGTCAGTGTTACCTCTGAGCCCATCGAGATGCGATGAGCCACACGATCAGGGATAAGCGGCTCCCGCATTGTTCCAGCACACCCTGACTCACCAAACGCGGAAAAAAAAAAAAAAATACCCACAGCTCTCTGTGACTCACAAAGCTGGACCACATGCAGGCGGCAACATCCGACGCCAACACAACCTGACCCAGCAGCAGCATCTGAACCGAGGATTTTGAAGAAGAAAAAAAATGCACGACATCGAGACACTTTTTTGGAAACAGAGAAGTTTCCCTGAAGAAACACAACGGAAAGGAAAACAAAATAACAAATAAATACGAATATCATATCCAATAACAACTTTTGTCTGTGGAGATTCTTGTTAATCTGGATTATTGTAATTATTTGTCTTTTTTTTTCACCTTTGGTGGTTAATCTCTACATGGAAGAAGTAGAAGGAGCTTGATTTTTTTTTTTCCCAGGATGCCGTGCAGAAACCACGTGTGACATGTGGAAGATTAGAAAAGGCCCAGATTTTCACTCCTGTCAATCATCCCGGCCTCTCCTCATTGAACGGATTCATTTTCGGAGGTGTGATCCCCACGCACGTCCATCACGGCCTTCCTCCTCTCACACTCTCACACTCATATTCTCACTCGTGTTTTTTCTGGCAGATGACCTGATGATGCTGAGATTTATGATAAAAAAAATATATAGAGATTTCACTGTAAATTAAATCATAAATGAAACGTTTCATATATTTTTAATTCATGCACACGACTTGAGACTGTTTTATGATTTTTTTATGCTCTTTTTTTTGACAGAGTCCCAACACACCGACAGCCTCACAGATTTTCAGGTATGTGGATTTGGATTTTGTGCGTTTTTTTTTTGTTTTTTTTTACACACACATTGTGATGACAGCGAGGAGAGACAGCTGGGGGGGATCATGTGACCTCGGCTGATGTGCGGCGTCTCCAACAGATGTGGGTGTCAAAACCTCTTTTTGATGAAGAGTCTGCTCCGTTGGATGAGTTCTGAGCTGGGAATTACTGCTGTCTCCTTCACTCCTCCTCTTCCTGTCTTCTTTTTAAACACACACACACAGGTTGCCATCTCGAGGCAATTAGAATAAAACAAAACTCTTCGTGAAGATGATTTAATTACCAAAAGATGCACATGAACTCGTGATACGTGATTCCTCCACGTGTGAAGCAGGTGTCCACTCAGCGGCGTCCCGATTTGTGTCAGATCCACTGTGTCAGTCCACGTCAGCCTGTTGTCCTACGCTGCCCAGCCCTGAGGCATTGTGGGAAATGTGCATGTTGTGTGTGTCTATAGACTCTCACATGGCGATGTTTGTCATTTTGCTTAATTAACGCATCGAGGACATTTGAGTATTTTTAGCTAAATATACAATGAAAAGTGTCATATTATATACTATATAAAGTATATACTGTATATAAATACATACTATTGTATATACACACACATACATTCACACGTCTCTGCCCATTTCTTTCACAGTGAGTCAGAGACGCTTTGCACAGAGTTGAGACCACAACACATCACTTCCATTTTCGTTCACACTCTGAAGGGCTGTGGGCCGCATGGCTGTGTGTACATGTGTGTGTGTGTGTGAGTGTGTGTGTGTGTGTGCAGAGACAGAGTGTGAGAGCAAAAGGCCAACAAGCAAAAAAGGAGACAACCTACGTCTGCGTGCGTGGAAGCTCCAATTAATTACCATCATCTGGGTGCTGTTGGTTTCCGAGTGGCTGCAGTTTGCCACACTAGCGGTTTTTCCACTGAGTGGATCGAGAAACTGGCTGAGAGAGAGAGAGAGAGAGAGAGAGAGAGCGAGCGAGAGAGAGCGAGCGAGAGAGAGAGAGCCCAGTTTTTCTCCTGCGGGCGTTCTGCAGAGCACAGCTTGAGAAAATGGGACATTAAAAAAACAACACACACACACACACATAGTGACCTCGTAGTGATACAGCTTTTTTGTGCCACATTGAGTTATGGCATAGAAAACGTGGCACTGGGGCACATCGAAGTTTCTGCCACTGCAGCTGCAAGTTTGTAATTTGGCCCGAAAGCACAGACACAGTCAATATTAGCTGGGACACTGAGGTCAGGGCTTGATTTATAGCCTGTCCGTCTGTCTGATCTTCTGTGTGCATTACTTTTTTTTTTTTTTTTATCAATCTGTACGTTTTAAAAGGGGGATGCAATGAGTTGTTCCACACCACCCAGCAAACCTTGTTATTTAAGGCAGATTTAGATTCTCTCCCCATCGCCTGAGTTGATGCTCGGGATGATTTTGGCTCTGGGTGAAATAAAAAGAAGGCGTGTGGCGCCCTCCTGTGGACACACACTGAATTACACATAATAGTCCATGTAAAACGAAGAAGAAGAAGGGAAAAAAAAGATGGATGCAGCAATCTAAAAATAGTCCCCCCCCCAAAAAAAAATCACTTTGCGTCAAAGTCCACTTCCGGTTTAATGACGCGTCTGACAGCGTTCCCATGGTCACCGTGTGAGAGGAATATGATTAACGTGCCTCATTAGAATAAACAATACTAAATGATACAACTTATCGGAGCTTTGTATGTACAAATGTTTAATATAATGTAGATTTTTAAGAAAACATTTTTCCTACATAAGAGTTTGTTGTTTGTGGCTTTAAAAATAGATTTTTTTTAAATCAGATAAATAATGATCGGAATGTTCACGTGGTCGGGGTTTATATCGATATCCTGCTTGTTGATGGAGCTTGTGTACTTTATGCTGTCTCCTTCATTATCCTTCAGCTTTTCCCCCAAAGTTGTTGCATCGACGCGCGTTATTGTGAGATGATTGTTGTGCAGAAGGTGGTGCCATGTGCTGATTGTGAGACTTGTAGGTTCGGTTTGCTGTGAGGGAGTGCGTGTCAGGAAGTCAGGGAGGAGGGAGTGTCCGTGTGTGTGTGTGGGTCGGTGTGTCTCTGCTGTGACTGTGCATCCCTTCAGATTGAGTTAAAAAACGCTGTTGTGCGCATTTTGTGGAGGAGCGCGCGTTGGCACCGCGTGGCGCGCAGCTCCATGCACAGACCAGCCCAGTGCACCGGATCACGCAGCACCTGTTCCCACCTTCACACACAAGGTAAGAACGGATTTCATCTGGATTATAGATCCAGGACACACAGAGAGAGAGAGAGAAAGTGGTGCAGAGTTGGCACACACTCTGGACTCACAGATTTTTTTTTTGTTTGTTTGTTCTCCAGTTCAAAGCGCGTTGGCGTTTGTTGTTTCACGCAATTTCCGCTCAGGGACGTCCCGGTAAACAGTGCGGTGCAGTGATTTAATGCACATGTGTATCAGGTTGTGGATCCTGTGAGTGCCATGCAGTGATTTCAGTCTGATTCACAGAGGGGAAAACTTGAGGAGAAATGTGGCAGACTGACATGGAGACACCGAGTGTGGGTGTGGTTTTATTTTTGGTTTGTTTTTTTATTTTATTCCCATCCTCAGGAGTGATTCTACACACCGGCTTTATTTCACGTTCATCTTTTTAAGAAACATTGTTGTAAACCGTGGGCGTTTAAAAAAAAAATATTATTTGTATTTTGTCTTTACAGCAGACGCCCGCAAAGTTTGACTCCGTCCTCAGTTCTTTTCGGGTCTGGTCCCCTCCGTGACCTTTGACCCGTGATGCCCCGTTCAATTAGCCACTCAGACGTGTTTTCGTCAGTGAGTATCTTGATGCGGCGGCTCCCCTCTGCGGGCAGAGGGACTGTGATCTCGCACCATCACCAACTGTTACATAACTTTGGAGCTGAAGTGCCATCCTGCCTGCGTAGGAGTCAGTGGATGTGATGTTCCCACTTCCTCGCTGTTGTTCTGCTCGTTAAATCTGAGCTCCACACTCCCGAGTGGCGACTCTCGGTGGATGCAGATGAGGGGCCCGGCGGCCGGACTGATTGCTTCAGCAGTCGGTGGCTGTGATTGATTGTGCGTGGCCGGCCCACATGAAGTCTGTGATTGCTGGGAGAGTGGTGACATGTTAATTGTGAAGGTGTGTGTGTGTGTGTGTGGGGTGGCTGCTTTGTGCCCTGTGTTGTGTGGGAGGCGTGAGGCTTGGCGTGACGCTGTTGGACAGGGTTCAGTCCTCGGCCGGGGCCGTCTGTCCTCGCTGGAGACTGTAACCTGACTCATGTTGTGTGACAGGTTTCCCCCCATCGTGTCATCCCCCTGCGGACACGCACAAACACACACACACACACACCCCGAAAACACATTTTCAACGTTGCCATTTGTCATTTACTTTGGATTTTAGACCCGAGACGTGTCGTGAGTGCGTTTGGACTCAGGAATGAAAGAGGAGCGATTTCCCCCCCCCCCCCCCCCCGCCCCCAGCTGCTTCAGAGAACAGTATTCATTCAGCCTTTTGTCCTCTTGTGGTCACTCTAACACAGTCTAAACATGGAGGATGAGAGAGATTCATCACATTGTGAAGATGGACTTGAAAAGGCTGGAAGTGGTTTTTACATCTCATATATTTTCCTCTTGAGTCACCTTGCTGTGTGTGTGTGTTTTAACTTCCTCTTTCTTCTGCTTATTTTTTTTTTTTAGGAAATCCATGACTTTACAAAGTTAATAAATAATAATAATTATTGTTAATAATAATAATCATCATCCTTATTCTTTTATTTAATTTATTTTATGTTTTTATTATTATTATATACTGTTATTTGATAGGTGTCATTTACACACACACTTAAAAAAAAAGCCCTGACATTACCCAACAGTTCTTTATTTAAAAATAAATAAGGTTTTTGTTTGAAGTGCTCCTCATGCTGATCTTTCATTAGTCACACTGTGAATCAGAGGAGGTGGAATATGTGACGTTCAAAACCTTTTTAAGTGCATAAATCCTACTGTTATTTCTTTATTAAATGTGATTGTGGCACTTTCACAGGTGTGAAATATATGACGGCACGGTGAAATAATCCCAGTTGTGGAGTGTGACCCCCCCCCACAAGAGACAAGTGATAGATTGGAACTAGACTTGTTATTTTCTAGCAAAGTTTCCCCCCAATATAAAAAGAAAAAATAAGAATTTTAATACTGATTGCCAAGGGCAACCTTTCCAAACGAGCTCAAAAACATGGTGATGGTAAAAAAAAAAAAAAAAAGATTTCATGAGATACGTTAAATCCTCTCCTCCACAGGTTGGTGTAGTCCAGGTTGTGTCTCAGTGTGAAGCCCCTTTTTTCTCTCGTCCGCGATTTGAAAGTGTGAAGATCATTTTAAAATGAACTTCGTGGTGTGAAAATGTGCCGTTGAAATGATACCTAGTGATGGAAAGGAATAAATGATGGATCGAGTATTGTGTTTAAGTGCCGTTTAGAGGTTGTTGTACTTCAAATCATCTCTAGCGTATGATTTCAATCCCATCCAAATATTAATTGTTGAAATACCATATATTTCTTATATTCAAGATTGAATTCAGCTATTAAATTAAATTCAGTGTGTGCTGCGATACATGTGTATCAGAAAACAGGAAGTCAACTCTATCGACACCATCCTTTGGATTATTTAATATATAAGGCGACCACAAACAAAAATTCCATGAATGATTGCGTGTTTACAGCGTGTCTCAGCGAGTCGGAGCAATTTTTTTTTTTTTTTTTTACTCCAAAGCGTGGACAGAGACGGGAGGAAAGACACCGAGAGGACCACTCCTGGTGAAATATGACACTGTTTAAAGATTTTTTATGACACGGTGATGGATGGCCTGTAGCTTTTGTCTCTTCTACACACACACACACACACGCTGAATCACTGCACCAGTTCACCGATATGCTTCTACAATGATGAATATTCACAGTTATGTTAACGAGCCCCTTCTTTTTCTCCTACAGTCCGAGTGTCGCCTGTGACTCACAACGATGCTTTTGTACCACCCGGACACACACACACACACACACACATTTACATACATCTCTGCCTTCCTTGTCATTGGTTCACCGCTGGTGTCCGTCAGACCGGACACCTGTCCTCAGTCAGACGGGCCCTCGGGCCTCGTGTTGAACCCCCCTGTGGACACTTATAGCCCAGCGCGATTGTGTGCCTCCATTAGTCATCCTACGCACGCCGGGCTATTCTGAGCCGTGGTCAGAATAGATAGATGAACAGTGAGCGCTTGGTTTGTCACCCATGTGCCGTCGGCTATAAATTGTGTTCATTTGTCCTGGTACGGAAACAGTTTGACGTTTTTCACGTTTTTCAGACTCAAACGCCTTCGCCGGGACAAAAAGTTGATTTTACGCAAAAAAAAAACAAAAAAAAACGTTGAAATGACGTCCGTTGACATTCTGGGGATTTATGTGAATTATTCAATCGGAGGCTGCAGCCCAGAGACAGTTAAATGTGTTATAAAAAAAAAAAGGAAACAGTTGTTATTGTGTATTGGCTGAAGGTCGCACTGATTTATGCTCTGTGCGGAGAGGATGTTGTTGTTGTGGAGGATTCGGCCGACGCCTCGGGAGCCTCTGTTTTGTGTTTTTGGATTTTTTTTTCGCTGAGTGACGCACACGATAGAGATTCACCTCAGACATATTTGAACGTGAGCTTCACAAACATCGGACGAATCGTTTTGTTCTCCGTGATCGGTAATCGTCTTTTGAAAAGACGCCCGAGATGCTAATTCCTCCCGTGGAAAAGCCCCGAGGACTGGAGCTGCGCCGAGGTCACAGGTCAACGTGTGCACCAGCTCCTCACCCACCTACACAGAGAACCACTCAAAAGGTTTTTCTGCGTTCTCTGGAGGCAAAGGATTCTGGGAAATTTAGGAAATCTCAGCTTGTGGTTGTTTCGATGAGACAGACTGCTGTGATTTATTATTTTATGTCTCCTATGGTAACATGTGAACTGATTTATTACCTAATATATATATACATATATATATATATATATAGTGGTGAAGTTACTGTATCTGTACCTGCTGGGACTAATAATACATTATATTTGTATATTTATTTTAAATAGCAGCTCATTTTGAATTCAACACTGATTCCAGATATCCCCAAAAAATTGATCCATCCTCTCTGAGGACGAGGGAAACACACTTTCCCTTCCACGACCCCCCCCGGATTCAGACTGGGCTCTTCCCTTCCTCCATTCCTCTCTTCATCTGCATGCCCGCAGGTGCACAGACGCTGTGGTTTCCTCACCCAGCTCTTGATTTTCACTCTCAGCTTCTTCTCATCATGTATTTGATCTTTTATCTCATCTTCTCCCTTTCTGTGCGTCTCTCTCTTTTTTCTCAGAGGGAATTACATAAGTGTGTGTGTGTGTGTGTGCGCGTGCGTGCGTGCGTGCGTGTGTGTGGGCGCAGCGTTGAATTTTTATGCAAGGCGGACCTGGAAATGGCGAGCAAAACACTTGGGTCTTGCTCTCTGGGTTTTTTTTTTTCCTCTTCTTTTTCCTTCCTCTGTCTTACAGCTCGTGTGGCGGTGTGTGCGGACCATGTATTCAGGCTGTGGATGTGATTCCCAAATGTACACTGGGAGTCACCATCTGTTTGTTTTTTTTAACGCCTTTCAATCAGTGTTTCACCGCCATGAGGCGTGTTGGTCTGCGTTACTCTGCCGAATTGTGTCGTGAAGCTCAGATGTTTTATTGAAGGTAAATATTCGCGCGGCAGAGTTATTGAGCTTTCTTTGGTGGATAAAAATCCAAATAAATGCTCCCGTAACCTCCTATATACTTGGGTTTATCGTCCCTGTTGTGTAACGCCGACGGTGTGCGTCGATTGGCGTCTCTCCCTCTCGCTGCCGAACCCCTCTAATGCTGTTTTACCATCCGCCGAGTGCAGGTGGGCACACGGATAACTGGTGTTCTGTGGCGAGCCTGATGTAAAAGGTGACGGCGGGGTTGATGGAAAGTGTGAATTCGAATCTGCTATTAAAAGAAAACAGTATGCATAATGTGTCCCCCCCCCCCAGGCCACGAGACGGGATGCTGCGTCTCTCAAAGGATGTTGAGGGAGGAAAGTGAATATAATAAAATATGAAAAAAAAGAAAAGATGATTAATGGCTAAATAAAAAAGAAAAAACAGGAAAAAAAAAGGCACCCCAGAAAAAAAACCTCTGACATACTGTGTGTGTGTGTGTATGTACTGTACACACGTGTGTGTGTGTGTGTGTGTGTGTGTGGATCACTGAGTGGGAAATGCCTGGTAGGATGTGAGTGCACCAGGGCCGCGGTTGCCACGGCAACCATCTGCTGCTTCGCCGGCGGCCCACACAGTTTGACATCCAGCAGCAAGCCATTCGGAGAGAGTGTGTGGCCGCCATGGAATGACAACATGAGGAGATCCAAAAATAATAATAATAATAATAATAATACAGTTCAAAAGTCTCTTAAGTAGATTCAAGGTGCGTTTATCTGTTGTCGTGGCGAAGACGGAGGAGGAGGGGGAGGGGGGTGCACAGCTGATGTCAGGTGATGGAGAATGTCAATCAGAGATGAGGCACCACTTTCCCAGACAGGAAATATTACATTTGTCTAAAAAACATTTTTAAAAGATTTGTAATATATATATTTTATTTTTATTTTATTTTTTTAATGTGTGTTTCAGATGCAGGGGGCGGGCAGCAGCCAGCGAGGGGCTCAGCGGTCCTTCAGCGTCCTGGATCGTCTCCTGCTCACACACCCTGTGTGGCTGCAGCTGTCACTCAACCACGACTCCGCCCTCTACATCCTGCTCAGAGAGCCTGTCGGGGTGAGCGCCCGTTCATGAACTCATCCTTTTTTTTTTTTGTATTTTCCATAAATAGTCTTTTTTTTTTTCCTTCTGCGCTATGAGAATAATAAACAACTTGGCCCTCGTAAAGTGTTTTATTCAACTTTACGTTAGGCACAGATTTTTGTTTGTTATCCGCACCGTCCGCCTGTCAGGACGAGGTTGTGCCTTTCTCTTTCCTTTCCAGACCTTCCTGGTGCGTAAATGCACCTCCAGCCAGAGGAAGGTCCTGTGTGTGAGGGAGACGGAGGACAGGAGCGCCTCCTCTGTGAAGGAGCGCTTCATCTGCGAGGAGGACTCCAGTGAGTACGACGGCTCCTCCGCCGCTATTGAGCGGCCCGCTGTGACTGCCTGTGTGAAATGTTGAACGGCCGCCGTCATACCCCTGTCCCACTTCCTGTTCTGTAAGCAGCGTTCGCCCTGGAGACCTCTGCCCTCAGCTTCCCTGACCTGTGCCGCCTGGTGGCCTTCTACTGCATCAGCAGGTATCGGACATCATGCAAAATATATATATATATTCTGAGCGCATGATTTCACTCAAATTTTATTTTATTTTTTTCCGTTAGGGATGTGTTGCCTTTCCCTCTGGAGCTCCCCGAGGCCATCGCTGAGGCCACGACCCACAGGCAGCTGGAGGCCATTTCGCACATGGGACAAGGTGCAGGCTGAGCATACTTGTGTATATATACTTAGTGGCAAATAATGATCAGTGAGAGAAACCAGTAAGTGAAGCGTCTATTTTAACATGCCAGCATGTCGGACTGTTGCTGCACGGTGGCAGAGCGCGAGGTGCGACTTCATGGCGGCTAAAAATGACACGAGGAAGACGCAGTATGTGTCACTGACTCTTTCTCGCCAGGGTTTCGCCTGCTCACGCAAAACTGTGTGTGTGCTTTCTTTGCATATTGTTCTTTTCAAAATGCGTTTTTTTTTTTTTTTCTCCCCTGGAGTTCTGACGCACAGGAAGCAGGTTTAAAAAAAACACACAAAAAGTTCAACATAAATGAGTCATATTTATTTAAATTGATGTTAAACCTCCAACTGGAACCTGCGTGCTGGATTGTTTTTGAACATTTCTTATTTGGATGAAGTTAATAATAGCAGGAAAAAGAAATTTAAAAAATTAAAAATCTCCTCTTCTGTTCCACTTCCTGTTTTTTTTTTTTTTTTTTTTTTTGTCAGACTTCTGGAACTCACCGAGTTCCTCAGAGATCCAAAACGGGCCCGTGGAGCCGGCACAGAGCGCCAGCCGGGCCCAGAGGGCGCCGACCCCGCTGACCCGGGGCAGACGGGGCAAGATCTGCTTCATCAACCCGCTCTTCCTCCAACTGGAGGTTTGCAAGGTCGGTGGTCGGATCCTCCAGGTCTTTCCGCTCCTCCTTTGGGCGTTTTCAAGTTAGAAAGATACAAGGTGTTCTCGTCTGCAGCTGCCACAACTCGCCAACCACAGTGCCTCCAACAAACGGCATCGCTTCAAGCGCAGCATGAGGCTCCGCCTCTCCGAGTCCTCCATGAACCTGTCCCTGGAGGGGGTCGGCTCCTATTCGCCGCCGCCCTCGCTGGAGCGCTCCGACGGCTCGGAGAGGCTGCAGAAGGCCGGAGCGAACCCGCAGAGGAGGGTCCACGCTGGGGCGGGGGTCCTCAGGAGGACCCCCGCTGTGTCCCCAGGCTCCGCAGAGGAGGAGGACGCGATGTCCGTCTATGTGCCTGAAGTACGAGCTTTTACCTTTAAATATAATATCTTAATTTTTTTTTCAGACTGGAGACATGATCTGTGTTGATTCAGGCCTGAATTTTTCTCCCCCCTGGCCCAGACCTCCGCCCGGGCGGGGGAGTCCCCGCGGCCCCAGCAGGAGTCGGGCATCGAGGTGGCCGTCCTGGCCCTGGAGCGCCGGCCCGCTCCGTCCCTGGCCGAGCTGGACAGCAGCAGCTCCTTCAGCAGCATGGACGAGGAGGAGGACCTGGACGACCCGGGCTCCGATCCGGAGGGCGCGGCCCAGAGCGGCAGCGAGCGCCGTCCGCCCTTGGTGCGGTCCCGGGGGGGCCGCGGGGGGCTGCACCGCATGAGCGAGGCCTTCGTGTGCTTCTTCGCTCCAGACAAGAGGCTGACGCGTCTGGTGGAGGAGCTGTCCCGGGACAGGCGCTCCATCTTCGGCGGCATGGTGCAGGACTTCCTGCTGGAGCAGCGGGTGGCGCTCAGAGCCGTGACCTCCTCCTCCTCCTCCTCCCCCCGTGTGACCTCTGTGCAGCTCCTGCAGGGCCTGCGCCTCTTCCTGTCCCAGGCCAAGTGCTGCCTGCTGGACAGCGGAGAGCTGGAGCCTCCCATCGACACGCTGGTACCCGACAACGAGAAAGGTAAACGCACCCCCCCCAAAAAAAAGGAACCACAACTACGAGCGACATCTGCATATATTTGGTTTCGCAGCGGTTAACACCGTTTCCGCCGTTAATTGGAATCAAACCTTCATTAGGGTTTCCAATTCTATCCTCGGCTGGTGAGTTTGTTTTTGTTTTTTTTTGTGCCGGTTAATCAGATCGGAAGCAGGAGAGAAATGGAATAGACTCGGTGCCAGAGGACAAAGCCGTTTCTGTCGGATGTTGCGCGGCACTGTCGACACAAAGTGTGGTGTGCAGGGAGGGGGGGGGATATTGTATTCACCGGAGCTCCTATTGTGTGTGTTTGTGTGTGTGGTGTGGTATTTAGAAAGCAGCATTAGGGAAAACCCTGCGCTCCCATCCATCACTCTCATATTCGCGGCTGTGGAGAGACGTCGCAGGGTGAGACTCTAGTTAGAATCCTCTGACACGCTCCTGGGTGCGTAGGTGTGTCTTCTTTGGAACTCATTTTGTGTGTCTGTGTGTGAAATGTGTTGGATGATGGATGGTTTGCCTGGCGTCGCAGAGGTTCCAGGGGGGGAGCAGGTTGGCCGCTGCCTCCCCTTCCTTCCTTCCTTCCTTCCTTCCTTCCTTCCATCCTTGCTGCACTCTGATTCTGATTTATCTCACATTGCGTCGGTGGGAGGCATTTGCATTTTTTTTTTTTTTTTTTTTTCTCCTCCTCGTTTATCATAAAAAGATATCACAGTCCCACGCTCACTCCAAGAGCAGCACGATTCAGGAGAGAGAGAGAGGGAGCGAGCGAGCGAGCGAGGGATGAAAACAGGCAGGTTACTTTGAAGATGTAATCAGTTATAGATCTGTGAGTGATAAAAACCATAAAAGTCCACTTTTTTTTTTTCATTTTTTTTTTTTTGGTCAGGACAGGAGGAGGCTGTAATCAGATACTGCACTTTATTTCTCTCTACATATCATGGGTTACTGGGAGAAAAAAAAGAGGGATGCTGAGATTGAGCAGAGAGGGAGGTAGAGGAATAAAGGAAGGAGGGAGTGAGTGATTAATCACGAGGGGGAATGATATAGTAGAGTAGATGGAGGGGGGGGGGGGGGGGGGGGGCTGGGGGGGGGGTGTAGGGGGATTATGAGGATGGAGGGTATTGAGGATGAGTGGAAAATCAGTGTCTGCCCACTGACGGAGGGAGATCCACTGAGAGTGTGTGTGTGTGTGTGTGTGAAAGCGTGCATGTGCACAGATATCACTGGAAAAACTCTGTCCACAGACCTGGCCCTGGAGCGAGCCATGTTCTCCTGCGTGCTCCGGCCCCTGAGGGCCCCCCTGGAGAAGGCCCTGGCGGCGCTGCACGCCCAGGACGGCTCCAGCCGGCGCCTGGCCCAGAACCTGCTGCGTCTGCGAGGGGGCGGGGCCGCGGAGCGGCTGGGCGCGCGCCCCGGCGGCGTCCCCGACGGCGGGCAGGTGGAGCGGGCCAGGCAGAAGCTGGCGCTGATGCGGCGGACGCACTCGCCCATCGACAAAGTGCTGCTGCTGCTGCAAGTGTGCAAGTGCGTGCACAAAGCCGTGGGCTCCTTGCACGGTGAGTTAAGATAAGATAAGATAAGTTCATCCTTCACCGTCCCAATTCACGGCGTCACTAAAGATATAAAATAAAGGAGACATCCTCACCGCACACTTGTAGGACAGGAAGTGAGCTGGGAGGACTTCCTGCCCTCGCTGTCCTACGTGATGGTGGAGTGTAACAGGCCTCACATCCTGATGGAGGTGGAGTACATGATGGAGCTGCTGGAGCCGTCCTGGCTCGGAGGAGAGGGTACTTGACTTTTTTTGGGGGGGGGGGGGTTTCAAGGGAGCTGCTGGAGCCGTCCTGGCTCGGAGGAGAGGGTACATGACCTTTTTTTTGGGGGGGGGGGTTTCAAGTTTTAAGCGCATCACTTCAGGCCCACTCTAAGAGGCTGCACTTTATTTCTCTCTACACGTTTTTTTTTATTTTTTTCTCAGGCGGGTACTACCTAACCAGCGTGTACGCCAGCCTGTGTCTGATCGGGGGCCTGGACGGGGCGCGGCCGTCCACCGCCGGCCTGACGGCGGAGGCCCGGGAGGAGCTGAAGGAGTGGAGCTGCAGACGGAGCCGAGAGGCCCAGAGACAGAAGGAGAGCCAGCAGAACCAGGTAGGCGGAGCGCGGGTGGGCTGGTTCCAGTATAGTAACGCTCTGGGTTTGAAGTGTGGATTCGTAGGATCCACCTGCTTGTTATGCAGTGAAATCAAAAAAATAAAAAATATAGTAATAGGAAGAATAGAATGAAAGAAAAGGAACTTTTCTTGGTACGTAGGCGTCGAGTTCATAAGAAAAGCGCAATTTGTCATTTGTGTGAAACGGTGACCAAAAAACAAGAGGATAATCCACATGAATTATGAGGCAGGTGAGCTGTAAAAAAAAAAAAAAAAAAGCCTCAGCGACCCATATCAAGGTCGTTCTCAGGCGTCACAGCTGCTGCGGAAGATTTCCCCTCAGAGGGTCAAAGGTCACAGAGGAGTTCCCCTCCACACGTTTCGAATTCATTTGAGGGGATTAGTTTTGATGCATTTTTCGAGGTCATCCGCCCCTGTGCCTGGATTACCGAGGGCAAGCGCACACGCCGTGCCAGGCTGGCCACACAGAAAGACATTGTCATCCCCGGCGCCTTTCTCGCTCCGTCTCGTCACGTGGTTGCCTCTCCGGGCTTCAAATAGCCCCATCTAACTCACCCGGCAGCCAGATTCTGCACTGACACAGGCGGGGATCAGTGAGCCAAGTGCTATGAAGAAGTGGGCGGTCAGATAACATGAAATTTATTGAGCCGCGTCTACTCAGCGAAGCAGGCAAACACAATATGCACACGGACAGCGAGGAGCTCACTGACTCTGTAAGTTTCCACCTGTTGATCAGAATTGCTGCTGCGTGTGCGTGTGCGTGTGCGTGTGCGCGTTTCTTCAGCCTATTTGGCCGCTTGTGCCTTGGAAATTTGTGCCGGAGAGTTGGGTTTGAATACGGTGGTTGTGTGTGTGTGTGTGTGTGAAAGAGGATTCTCACTAGGTTCTCATGGTTTGATGTTTGGGGTAAAAGGGTCATGTTCAATCTGTTTTCTCTTTTTGTGTGTGTGTGTGTGTGTGTGTTTGTGGGGATGGGGGGGTGGGGGGGGGGCATCTGACATGATATAAGGACTTTGCTGCAAAGTGTTTGAAGAGCGCTGGGTTGTTGAGGCACTTTGTGTCGGATGGCTTTTTTTTGTTGTTGTTGTTGTCCTTTGAAAGACGTCCCAAAGTGTGTGTGTGTGTGTGTGTGTGTGTGAGAAAGTGCCGAGGGAGAAAAACTTCACCTGCGCATCAAATGTGGAGCCCGATTAGTGGATTGTGGATTCAATCCAGGAGTCAAGCCGGGGAAAAAAAGGACAGTTTGATGTGGAGGATTTTTTTTTTTTTTTTTTTTACAGGGCTCTTGTACAGCATGTGTGGGAAGTAAAAGCCTTTGTGTTTTGAGAGAGAATTTCTGTCAGCAACATTTATTTTATTGTAGTGGATTATCGTCCTGTGAGCTCAGCTCTCCCTCCTCCTCCTCCTCTCCCTCCATCGCTCTCTCTCTCTCTCCTCCCCCTCGTTTGCCCTCTCACCATAAGCCTCTTGACCTCGGTTTTGCAGGAATACAGTATATATTCACTCCTCTTTTTTTTCCCTCCCTCCCTCTCTCTCTCTCTCTCTCTCTCTCTCTCTCTCTCTCTCGCTCGCCCCCCCCCCCCTCAGAGGTGCGTTCGGATACTGTTCCAGGACGGGGAGCGCAGCGCCGTGCGGACGTTGCAGTGGAGAGCCGGGGAGAGCAGCCAGGCCCTGGCCCAGCTGTGCGCCGACACCTTCGGGGTCTCGGAGCCGCAGCTTTACACCCTGTACTGGCGCTGCGGGGGCGAGATGAGGGCCCTGCCGGCCCAGGCTCAGCCCCAGGACCTGGCCGGCCACAGCGAGGGCGGCCCCTCGCTCTCCTACCTGAGGACCGACCACGACTTCAGCAAGATGAGGCGGCTCACCCGAGGTGGAGCCGTGGACCTGAGCGAGTCGGTGTGTGAGGAGTGAGTGAGTGAGTGGGAGGGATGGAGGGATGGAGGAGGAGATGGATGGATGCTCGCTTTCTCTCTCTCTCTCTTGTTCTGTCTCTTTCTCTCCGGCAGTGTGTTGTGTCGTGGCTCAGGACTTGTTGTGGGGGGAAAAAGCTACAGCCCTTCTTCAAGACTTTGGGAGCTAAAACAAACAAAAAAAGAAAAAGCAGGAAACGGGGCAGCACCAAGGTACTGGGAACGTACCATGAAGCTGGAGTGTGCTATTTGTGACATGGATAAAAAAAAATGTGTAATAATAAATGGATTTTGGTTGTTATTTGAAACATTGAAACCCAGATGACGTACACCACAGAGAGAGAGAGTGGCTCCAGTCCAAAGACAAAAAAATTATCTGTGAGTCTAAACGTTGCCTGGAAACCAAAATCTCAGAGAAATTGTCCTGGGTGGTGATGTAACCCTTTCACTGTACAGTTTCTGGGCCCAATACTAAAAAGACACTTGGATGTTTTGTTTTGCTTCACTTTTACGCGTAGAAGTCCGCAGATCTTCGGAGGGACCCGCCTTGTGTACCAAGGGTTTTCGGGGTCAAGAGGCCTCGCTGTGCCCCCTGGGAATAAAGATGCGTTAGTACCACCCAGACCAAAACCTTGATACCAAAGTGGCACAAATGGAAAAAAAAATAAGAGGCCAATTTACAGCCGGTGTTTACTTTGAGAGAAATAATCAGGTTTACAAGCTCTCGCACGTACTATGAAGTGTTTTTTTTTTTGGCAGGTGGAGTAACGGGCGAGTAGGAGTGTAAAAAGAAAATAGCATCAGGTCTCCATTTTTAAACCATGTGAGCATAAAAATGTTAAACGCGTTAAGTCCGCAGAAACACAACCCGCCACAGATCGACTGAATGACTTGCGAATGTATTTAAATCAAATCACTTCACTGCTTTTCAGTTTTTCCTCTTTCTCTTGGCTGCACTGTACAATAATAATAATCACAGGCCAGACTGGGAGTTCAGTCTGACCAATAAAACCAGGACGAATGTAAATGTCAAAGGTCACCAGCTCCTGGTGGCTTCCTGCTGCAAGTCATCACTCTCCACCGACTGTTCCAACCCATTATCAGCTTTCCGATTGTGTATTTAAAAAAACAAACAAAAAAAAACTTTTAATTGTTCAATTTGTTGGTTAGATATGAAGCGTAAGGATGGATTTGAGCCGAGGAGGTTTCATTTGGAGAAGTATGACGTGTTTTGAACATTATTGCTGCATGCTTTTTTTTTTTTTTTTTTCTTCATTTAAAGTGACGGTTTCTGCGAATGTGGTGTATGTGCGCGTGAAGCATGTGTTCACTGTGAGAGCTCACTATTTATTTTCCCTGTAAGAACACATTACTGTACGTTGTCGGGTAACTCGGTATCGCAATAAAAAAATGACAAGTTGCAATATCTGTATCACAGTGTTTTTACATCTGTGCTGAAATGTGTCTTTACCTAACTCCACCACCAGAGGGAGCCAAAACTCCACGTCCACTAAATCACTCTTCGAGTCTAAATTGTGCTATTTATGGTCAAATGCATATTTGAGCGTCTCAGAAAAAGGCTGCTCTCTTAAAAATACTAGGTATTTGACAAATAAAATACAAAAACTAAAATATGAAGAAAAAAAAATCAGCAAACCTCACATTTGCATTTTTCTTGAAATGTGGCTTTAATTATACCAATCAATGAATCCATCACAGGTGGCTGAGATGAAAAGTGAGAAGTTGAATTATTATGTGATATGTATACTTTAAATTATGATTTTTTTTTCTATCTGATTCCACCTCCCAGTTTCTGCAGCACTCCCAGGCCTTTCTCCTCATACTCGGCCCGGCTCAGCCAGAACGAGTCCTTGTCCTTCATGATGTTGGCCAGCACGGCACCACCCAGGAACACCATGTGTTTACGCCGGGGAGGGTCCTCGATACGGATCTTAAACTTCTACACAAGCCGAGAGAGAAGAGGTGAATTTAACCTTTTTTATGAAATGATGCAACGACTTAGCAGCCCTGGCATATATCGTCTTATTTATACATTGTGTTTAAAAACCCAGATTATCGTGAAATTAAACTCTGTATTATCCTGTGAATATTAACTTACTGAGAGTTTCTCTGTGTCTCCTTCCAACACTCTCTCCAGATAGAGCTGCTTGATCTCTCTCTCCAGTCTGGAGGGGAGCCCGGGGTACATGGTGCTCCCCCCGGACAGGACGATGTGCTTATAGAAGTCTGCCCTGCTCACACACACACACACACACACACACAGAAAAACGGTAAGTCAAATTAAAAAAATAAAAGAGCCGATAGCTGTTCAGGTTCACGATGAGGCTGGGACCTGAGGTCGATGTCTGCGGCCTGGATGGTGTTGAACAGCAGCTCGGCCACTCCCGCCCCCTCCACGTTGATGAGGTGAGGCTGGAACAGGGCCTCTGGGGCGCCGAACCTCTCTCCTCCCACGTTCACCTGACGGCCGTCTGGGAGCTGCAGCACACAAATCACACGGTTGTTGTTTATTTTTTTTTTATCATTTATCATTTCTGATTTAAAAACAAAACAAAAACATGGTATTCATCTTTTCATTTAATCCTGGACGAGAAAACTTTTGCTCGATTTCCCCCCCCCAGCGTACCGTGAAGGACTCCATCAGGTAGGTGGTCTCCGTGGCCAGACGCTGCTCCTGCTCGACGTTGTAGCCCACGTAGCAGAGCTTCTCCTTCAAAATGCGCACCGTCTCAAAGTCGGCCGTGTGGTTGAAGGCGTAGCCGCGGAGCAGCAGGAGCTGAGGGTGAGAAGTGAGTACCTTTATGAAAAGTGCGTCTGGTATGATATTGTGTTTGTACCCCTGATATTTCGTGTCGACTTGGGGTGAACTCGGAAGTGAGACTTGCCTTGATGAGGTAACGCGTGATGTCACGACCTGCAATGTCCAGCCTGCGCATGAGGTGTGGTAAGGAATAGCCCTCGTACACCGGACAGATGTGGGTGACGCCGTCCCCCGAGTCCACCACCACGCCCGTCAGCAAACCTGCACCAGGGCATGATCAATAAATCCATCGTCCACCGATAACGTCGAAATCTCAGCCGCTGATCTCCTCACCCTGAGCGTACAGAGTCAGCACGGCCTGGATGGCCACATAGATGCCGTGGAACTGGTACTTCTCAAACATGACCTCCGCGATCTTCTCCCGGTTCTTGGTGGGGTTCATGGGGGGTTCCGTCAGCAGGATCTGAAACGGGTTGGTCGTCATTTTTTTTTGCATTGGATTTGGGTTGTTACTGAAATGTTTATTCTGGAAAATGTGATAATATTTATTTTTTGCACCTTGCACTCTGACGGGTCCAGGTCCAGCCGGTCGGGGCCGAAGGTGTAGTCCCACAGGTGGAGCATGTCGTCCCAGCAGCGCACCATCCCGTTCTCCATGGGGTAGGACACCTCCAGCATGGAGCGACACTCGCTGGCCTCGTCCCCCACCATCAGGTCCTGGGTGAGAACCACAGAGAAGCTTTATTTTTCATGAATATGACCCCCAAAAACAGGATAGAGCCCTCACAATCCTCACAGACTTACACGAGGTCAAAGGTCAGATTGATCTGCTCAGCCTGGGGCTTTTAATGTTTTGATTTCTCACCTTTATCTCTATGTTTCCAACTTTGGTGCTTGATCTCAGGATCGGTCGACCCACCATCGCAGGGAAGATGTGTTCAGGGAAGTTGGATCCGGCAAAACCACATTTGACAAACTGTGGAGGAATGTGGGAAAGATTTTTTAGTTCCTTATGTGTGAATATGTTTTTGCTGAAACTGAAAGTTTGATTGCATAGCTCAAATCTAATGCTCCTACTGCACGAAATCTTATGTAATGATCATTTCCATTCATAAATCACTTCCATGCAGTTGGAATCCAGCACCAGGCCGGAAACAGACCTCGAATGTATTATTATAAAGCTTTGACCGGATTGCCTCTTATTTATCTCTATTTCATTGCATCTTTGGAAGACTGAAGAATAATTTCATTTCATTTGGGTGAATAACTGGTGTTTCAAGTGCATGCAAGTCACTGCAGACTGACTGTCTCAACTTGTCCTGGTGATTATGGACACATTCCTTAGCCTGGAGGGATGCAATGCATTCTTCACAGAGGCAAAACATAGGCAGTACAATATAGTCAGTTGCTGAATCCAATTCATTGCACAGAAATCAGCATTTAAATGTCACTGGTTTTTTTAAGTCTTCCAATCTCTCTTCCTGCATTTTGTCCAATAGTAGCTCAGTTTAAAGCTTTGCGACCATGTATGGCTGCGTGTGCACGTTATGAGAGTGACAAGTCCAGACAGATGTGGAATCAGGCTGGAGTATGCAGACAGATTCACGCCCTGATCTTTCTCAGATGTTTCAACACTAAAAGAGACATTCTCTGAACAACTGTTGTAAAATAAAACACTGAAATGTAACTCAACTTTAACTCAAATTCAATCATTTTGAATTAAAACTGGCAAAAACGGTATCGTTTGTGTGGGGAGTAGGATATACTTAACAGTTATAATGCAAGATAAAATATAGGATAAGATTGGATTAAATACAGCCGGTGCATTATTGATCATGCTGATAATCTGTCAGGCTCTTATATGAATACAAATAATACGATGAGGACAGATGTAACTTACCCCTGTCCCATTGTCACAGACCACCACTTTCCTTCCCTGGCTGTCCATCTTCACCCAAATAATGTGCAACACTCAAGATGCTCCCTCCTGTCGGGACAGGGGTCCAACTACCAAATAACAAAGCCAAAAGCTCGACACATGAAAACAGCAGTGACAACAACAACTGACAGGTAAGCACAAGACTTCCTGTTACTCCTTCGTGCGTGGGGGCGGAATTACTGAGGGAGGAGGGAGAACTATGCAAGACTACACACACACACACACAGCATATTTTTAATAGTTGACTTCTAATTGGACACAAAAGGCCACATTTCATATTTTCTGTGTTCCTTCAGTTGACAATGCAACACTGTAATACATCATCTGACATTTTGTGTCTTTTATTTAAAAGTACTCATATAGCTCCAATTAAATCTTTCTTACCGTTCCTAATTTAGTTTAAAGTGATAGCGGTGTTTGACTTCTATATAGAAAAATTCACATGGATATGATAAATATATTATACATTGTTAAACTCATTGAACAATTTTGTTTAACATAGTTTATGTACTGATGTATTATAATCATTATTTTGTGTTCTTGTTATTTTCGACTTTTAAATAATCTATAAAATACATTTTAAATATTTGTTAAATAAAAAAACTGTAAAATAAATATTATGAAATATTATACCAACATAAACGTTGAATGGATTTAATTAACTCGAAATTTACTCTTCAATATTTCAGTCATTTTAATTCAAATCATTTTGTAATTTAAGTATATTAGTCATTATTATTATTGGTGTTAGGTCACAATTTTGCGCGGACGCGCTAATAATGCGTCACTTCCGGTCGACTAATTTGTTTGTTTTGTAAATAGGGTAGAGTTTGTGAAAAGTTTTAAATCATTTCTAAGGTTTATTTCCGTTTTTAGACGTGTAAAAGTATAATTTCTGAATCTGGAAACGTCCCGAAAACGTCGGTAAGTGTTGTCGAATTCTTTGTGTTTTGTTGTGTGTACATAGTGAAGCATTTAACAGATAAAACAGCAAGATATATTGTCTTTTAGCTTTTCAGGCCAAAACAGGGCAGTGAAATTGAAGTTGAACTTAAAGTTAAATGTATCGTTTTGGTCTTGAGCCAGACATAAATAATGTCATTTAATTAAAGCATATTATATCTTTCCTTTTGAAAATGTTGTAAAGTTTGGTCACCCTCCAGCTAAGAATACACAAACAGCCATTAATCCAGTCTTAAACATATAAATATACCGAGCCAGTATAAATTTAGATAAAAATAGGTTCATTTATTGACATAAAACATTTACAAAATACAAGTTTACAATGCGATGCATTCATGTGTTATGGGAAATGACGGTTGTCAGATAGAAAGCAAACAGAAAGCCTTTGAGTGTGTCATTCTGACATGAGGACACGGTCATATCTGACCAGGCACTCTTGAGTTAAGACCTCTTTTTTATCATTTCTGTTTCAGCTCCTGCAGAGAACCATCATCAAGAGCAGCTCAGGAGCACTTACAGAAAAACTGGACATCTTAAGTGACCAAAAGAGAAGTGAAAAGGTAAAACACAGTTCGTCATAACAGCCTTTTGTGTTTTGAGCAGCAGACCTGTGTCCTTAACTACATCAAATCAAGTCTAGTCTTATGTTCTTATTTATAATTGCATTTTTAAAGATTGATGCCCTTTGTTCCTCTTTTAAGGCAATGAAATATGTAGAATCTGCCATTCACTGTGTTTACATGAACATTATGAACCATGTTAAGGTCACCAGTAGTACCGCTTTTTAAGTATATGCGTGGTGAATCGGAGATGGAGTCATTTTATAGTATAGAAGTGTGTAGTTTACCCACAAATCTATTTGAAAAGGATCTAACCAAAATATTCACTGAAATCAGTATCAAAATCCAACATATTAATATTATTATCAAGTGCGATTCAAAGTAGGCAACTGGACTGGTTGAACATTCACGTTTCACCTCTCATCCGAGAGGCTCCTTCAGTTCTTCTTCAGTGCTTTTTCAGAACTGAAGAAGCCTCTCGGATGAGAGGTGAAACGTCTTCAAGAAATCTTCAACCAGTCCAGTTGCCTACTTTGAATCGCACTTGATATTACCATGCCCTGGATGAATGAGAACCTTCACAGACATTAATATTATTATTAACATCATCTAAAGACCATTGGCAATATTTCTATAAATGTACTTTGCCTGAGATTTCACAGCACAAGTACCATGTAGTTGTGGTAGACGTTTACCTACGTACGTTCTCCAGTGGTGTTCAGCTGTAAAAGTCCTATAACAGTGAAGGTCATGTGCCATGGTGCTTTTTTTTTAAGTGCATAATGTTTTTTGCATATTCTTCCCTCTGAGCCACTGTGAGTGGGCTCTTGTTGCTCGCCCTCATTCCACCCCGAACAGCTCCAGTGTGTCCACACACGGTTCGGGTGTTTTTTGAAACGTGTGTCTGAGGAATGGACAGGGAGCGAGAGTTTGTGCGTGAACAGAGTCCCGACGTCTCACGGCTCGAACTCGCTGTCGCTGCTGACTGAGATCTCCGGAGTGGAGGCTCCGGTACCTCTGCGCTCCGGTTCCGTGCTGCAGTCGCTGGCCTCCGGGCTGCCCAGGTGGCGAGGGGAGGGGGGTAGCAGGTGGGCGTGATGATGGCGCTCCTGGTGGGTGCCGTCTGGAGAGCTTTCAGAGGGGAGGAGGGAAGGATCCTGCTGGAGTCTGTGGACGGGCAAATTATTGTAATGTTAGTGCTGCTCACTGGGCTGACAGTTCTTCAATCTGTGGCTGTACAACATTTTTTTTCAAATAAAGTCACGCCTCTCAGATGATCCTTGTATATCATTTGTATGAATAGACATGATGGCATGCATCCTTTTTAACATACCTGTTCTTTGCAGATGCGGCTCTGTCCCTCTGACGGCGGTTCTTGAACCAGTTGCCGACCTGCGTGGGCGTGAGACCAGTGGCCTGAGCCAGATGTCGTTTCCTGGACGGGTTGGGGTACGGATCTTGAAGGTACCACTCTCTCAGTAAACTGCGAGTCCTTTCCTGGAGACATTTTTTCAAAAAACACGCTCAGTCAAAGTGTCACACATATGCGTGTACATCAACCCCATAGTAATTTATCAGTGGATGTGTCGCACTTTGGGAAGAAAAAAAAACACCATCTGTGGGCTGCAGTAATGGTTAGCGTTGTTTTGGATGATATCCCATTAAACCCAAATAATCGTATCACTCTCTATGATGGTGAATATAATCTTGTTAGATTAGATCTATAAGCAGATAATCACACAATCCATATTGTGAGTCCCCATAAAATGTATATCCGCCAAATTGGATCATGTTAAGGGGCTTAATAGGCTATCCCCTCTGAGGTCTTGATTTTGAGATTAAGAAACAATACTTATTTCGTCCACAAGAGGGAGACACACACACACACTGAAGAGGCAAAGTCATCGTGTAACTTTTGATTCATTGCTTTTTTAATTGAAACTAATAAGTGGCTTGATCAGAACTTTATATGACTACAAATAATGCTACGTTTAAAGCTGGTTGCACATCAGGGCACCACAGGTTATTAGTTGTGGTCTTGTTTGTAAATCTGCAGGTCTCGCACTGAAACTATTGCTCATAAACAGAAGGTAGCAGTTGTTTTGTTTTTTGTATTTGATAGCACTAATTAAAGGTATTATTGAACCCAAGATCAGCATTTCTAGGTAGAGAGTAACAGTTATGCTTAAATGCCAATTTTTCTACGGGAATATAGATTATCAATACGGACAGTTGTGTGACATAGTTCTTCTCATAAATAACGTTGTTTACGTGCGACATGACATAAGTCATGCGTGTGTGTGTGAGTAGACTTGTACGAGATGTCTGATCTCACACCTGAAGTAGTTTAGAAGGCTTCAGGAGGATGAGGGATGGTGACTCGAATGAACGTATGAGCTCAGAGACCATGAAGAGTTAAAAAAGCCTCTTTACAGAGTGAAGGGGCACTTTCACACCACCTTCATGCGTCAGGTGCTGTTTACCTTGAAGCAGTGGGTCTTCTGCTCTCCGTCCCAGATTGTGCGGGGCAGGGGGAACTTCTTGCGGATGCGGTACTTCTCCACGGGGCCCAGCGGCCTCCCGCGGAGCCGCTCCGCCTCCCGGTAGTGCGCGTCCAGCCACAGGTCCTGGAGCTTGGCGTGCGACTCTCGCGTGAACCGGTGGCTCTGGAGGATCTGGTAGAGAGCCTCGAAGTTGCCCCCGTGGAAGGCGACCAGCGCCCGGGCGCGCATCACGGACTCGTGCCGGTTGAGCGCCTCCCCGGCGGAGCCCGGCACGGCGGCGGGCAGCGACCACAGGAACCGGCCGAGGCGCTCGATGTCTCCGGTCTCCTCCAGGTTCTCGCACACCCGGGCGACCTGGTCCGGCGTGAACATGGGCAGTGGGAACATCTCGCCCCGTCGAGGCTGTGTCGGTTTCTCTCAGAGGAACTTATGAAGCGATGGAGCGACGCATCCAACCGCGCGTAAAAACCGTGCGTAAAACCCAAACCGTGCGTAAAAGAAGCAAACCGCGCGCGCTCTGCCCCGTTTCCAGATTAAGACACGTTCATTGACGCTTGTGGCATCGATCCGCCGTCAGCTTATGCAAGCCACTCTTTTCTTGTTATTAGGGCAAACGTTTCAGAGAACCCGCCGCCTGAGAGTGGAGAGGAATAAAGAAGGAGGACACGGAGTCGAGCCGTATTTATAGCGAGACACAATTAGCATCTCTGTGGTTGTTTTGAGAAGGATTATACATCCCGGCCATTAGCCTCTTAGCGGGAGGGGGGGTCTATGTGTACAGGGGCGACTGGCTGATCAGCTTGTTTGGCTTAGCCTAAGGATACATTGACTGCCAGGATATCTCCAGTGAGCAAACAAGCCAGGATAGGTCATTTAATAGGTCTGATCTGATGGAGATGGAGCCTCAGGAGGAGGAGGTGAGGAGCAGGAGCAGTGGTGGAGTGAAAGGAAGTTGGAGGAGTTGGAAGAAGAAGAAAAAAAGGCACAAGTCCAGAGAGAACCGCATCTTTTATGTTCACGGGTGTATATGCATGGACTTTATTATTTTTTTAGTTGGCACATTCAATTCACAGTGCTGGTGGTCTTGGAAAGCCCGCCAGCCTGATCTATTTTGGCCAGGGGGTGCCAAGCTGGAGGGATCTGCCACCACTTAATACCCGTGTAATTAAAACGGACACGGTTGCACCCAGAGGCTGGCGACCTCCAGCCGGGCCACGACACCATGACATCGCCTGGAGACATGGATGTGTGGCAGGAGCGACTCCGGGACACCGGAGTTAATGATGCGCTGCACGGGTTCAATCCCGATGATCTTAGTAGCTCATTAATCAGTCTTAGGACCATTTTCTTATTAATCTGGATCAAGAGCCTGTAAGCATCTGTCAACTGTGACACAAACACTTCGTTAACACTTAATAAGGCATCGCTTTGTAGCATCAGGGACCAGGGGAGACCGTTGGGCCGGAAATATCCTATTTTATAATCTCACTTAAATCAGAAATGAACATTTGGGGTCAGACGGATGAATCCATAGATTGAATGTGAGGATTTTGCATGAAGGTTGCAGTCAGGTGAAGGATGATCTGGTTTAAATTGAGGTGAAGGGGGTTTCAAATCCTGCTAATCTGTCTGCAATACAGATATGAGCTGCCAGACTCATCAGAAGCTTCAACACTGATCATCTGGAGTCCCAACGTGTGCTTGGAGATGTCTTATCTTATCTTATCTTTCCAAAAGATACAGTGTGAGGAAACTGGATGCTCGAAATGAGTGACATTGTTTACTTTAAATGTTGTGATCGTCAACTTTTAAAACTATTGTAGTTCTGCTTTTATTAGGTATTCATCATGGACATCTTCCTCACAGAATCACATGTCCCAAATTGAGTCTCAATTGTAAGGGGGATTGGAAAGAGTCAGATATCCGCTGATGGATTTCTTGTCATGAAGGTGTGTGTGTGTGTGTGTGTGTGTGTGTGTGTGTGTGTGTGTGTGTGTGTGTGTGTGTGTGTGTGTGTGTGTGTGTGTGAGTCTATGTCACAGAAGGGGAGAATTGACCTCTGTGAAGATCATGCTCACAGCTTATCGAGCCTTTCCTAAGATTCAGACACTTCCCGCCACTGACCACCACCACTACACACACCCACGCACACACCAACACACACACCTTCATAACATGAAATCCGCCAGCCCAATCTGTTTAACACTTTGAGGGCAGACTCAACCAAAATCTGCTTAAGCGCTCCCAAGCCGTTACATCAGGATGGATGATAAGATGGTGATGGGATGAACAGACCGTGTGTGTGTGTGTAGAAGGGTTGAGTGCAGTTGATTATATATATTTGTATAATACACAAATATATGCATATGGTGATACAGTTTGTATATTTTTCCTATGCTACATCATTGCCATTTCACAGCATACAATCATTTCTGGTCGTCTTAGGTGTAGAAGTTAATACAATGAGATTTATCATTTTAAATAGCTGCGTGAGATTTTATTTTTTATGTTCTGTAATTTTTTTATTACATGATGATGATGACCTGCTATGACAGACCTGGTCCAAAAAAAACACACACACAGACACGTTGCTTACTTGGTGGAACCCCACTTGACATAATTAATTAGAAGCTTAAACAGAAGCCTACTGCTTAAAAAAAACACTTGTTGATTTTGCCAACAGGCAAAGCAGGGGGCATGCATGTGTGTGTGTGTGTCTGTGTGTGGAATGGAGAGAGAGAGAGAGAGAGAGCGAGACAGAGGGAGGGGGTGTTACCATGCTGTATAAATCCACACCAAGCACAATTAACAAGCAATTGGGAGGAGAAGTAATTAGTATTATCTGCTTATCACCATCAACCCCTATTCTAAGGAAAATGGGTTAAAAAACATAATGACACACGCACACAGGCGCGCACACACACACACACACACACACTAAGTCCCCCCCCAGGCAAATGTGTAAAGGCTAATTACAAGCTCATTTGCAACTGAATATCAGTATCCTCTCTCAGACAGCTTCCCCCCCTCCCCTCATCCCCAAACATATACTGAGTGTTTTCGCTTCACCTCTCAGCCCACGCTGATATCACTTGCCCCCCCCCCCCCCCCCCCCCCACCTGTCACTGTGTCGCGAAAAGAGGAAATATCCCTTAAATAAATAGACACAGGTGAGGTCATTTTAAGTAAATACGAATGGAGGAAGTATTTTATATATATATACATTTTTATGTTGCAAGATCACATGCAAATACCAGTTATTTTTTTATATTTGTTCATGGAACCATAATAATAATTTTCAATTTTGATATGATTTCATTTACCCATTTTAAATGAATGTAAAATCATTAAAAAGAGAAGCAGATTTTTATTTTTAATTTTTTTAAAGAATAATAGTAATAATGAATTGATTGACTAATATATATATATATTTTTTATTATTATTTCTTATACCCTGAGGAGCAACCCCGTGAGATTACACAATCATTAGCTCTTTAAATCGACTCGCGATGTTTACACCTCAGATTACGAGAGAACTTTGATTTAAGAGAGATCTGGTTTCCACTTTAATTCTTCCCAGGAAGTATTAGGGTTATATGTTGGGTGACTAAATGCCAGGCAGAGCAGCAAGCGCCTTTCAAGGTGCGAGGTGGAGCCCTGTCTGGAGATTATTTGCGTCCTGAGGGGTGCATGCACTCTTCAGGTGTCGTGCACCTGCGGATGGTGATACCGTTTCCCAAACCTGCCCACCCAGACATATCATGTCCCATGTTTGAGGGATCCGCTTACCACCAGCTCACGGGTAGCTGGCAAACTCTAATTTAAGCCTCGAAAAAAAAAAAATCACTGCCCTGCTCTGGATTATTTATTGTCTTGCTTTAGACACTGAGAACTGGCCGTGTGTGTCCGTCTGGGTGACGGGTGACGTAAGCGGCTGAGTTAAATCAGGGTCGTTTTCAGAGGTGGCGTTTCCAAGGTATTGGTTTATTTTTTGGAAAGAATTTGTCTGGGAGTAGGAGAGTGAATGTGTAAATATCTTGCTGTTTAAATGATTCCATTACTTAAAAAGCCACGGCTTCATGCAACATGTCCAGTATTTATTCAATTCATCTTGCATTTTGCCAAAATATTATCCTATTCACAGCTTTTTCACTCCAGCCTTGTCACCGAAAAAAATAAAAAAGGCTCCACTTGCCTCCGTCATAAAATATGTGACAGGTGTTACTTTAGTTGTTTAGGAATCCTGAAGGATTTAAGGTGGGACTTATTCTTACCTAATACTATAATGCTCATTAATTCCTGCTTTGGTGACTTACCTCCCCCATGATCCTCTCTGCCTGGCCCCGGCCCGTCTTCGCCCTCAGCTGCCAGGCGGGAAGAGGCGCGGGGGGTGGATCGTTTTGTCTTTCAGTGGGCTGGGCTGCATGGGCTCGTAATAAAAAGGGCAACATGATCTGCCCGGGCGGACTGACATGGCGCACAATTTTGTGACCATTTTTTGCACAAATGATGTGATTATTAGTGGTGTGCAGTGATTTCAGGGCATATTGTGTCCCAGTCTCTCAACTGCAAATCCTGGCTTCCACCGTGAAGCTCGACGCTCTCCGTGCCCTGGTTTCCTTGCACTCGACTTGAACTCTAATCTTGTGTATGTGTGTGTGTGTGTGTGTGTGTGTGTGTGTGCGCGCGCTCAATTACAAATAATCAGCGGATTTCCATAAATACTTCTGATGCAACTCATTTCAATGCATTTATAATTGACTCTCACCTTTTTCCTCTCATCATAAACTCAGTGTCCACGTCACTCTGCCAAAGAAATCCAGTGAAATCCAAAACAATCGCGCTCACTCGTGGCTTATATTGATTTTGTGGCCTGGATCTTTTGATGCAATGAATCTGTCGTGTCCCTCCGGCTTAATCTCCCGTATTACATCTGCTCCTCCACGTTCATGGAGTGTTCCGTCATGCCTGGTGATACCCTAAACACTTGCTCCTTCAGCCAACTTGATTGTTTTTTTTCGGGTTTTGGTGCCGCTTTTTTTGGTGGACTTTTATCGCCTAGACCAGGGTCATCCATTTTTGATGTCGGCTCTTGCAGCTGGAGGTGAAGCGCGATGATATCACTGAAATCCTCCACGTGATCATTTACACCTTGTTGGCACACACAGGCGCTTGGGGGTAATTGTATCATGGCGTCCATCATCTGCTGCTGAATGATGCCTGACGTTAGTGCATCGATCCAAGCGGAATTAACTCGGCCACGGCAGCCACTGTAAATGTGTGTGTCTGTGTGCGTGTGTGTTAAATAACATATGTTAGGGGGTTCTGCTTTGTCTAAGTGCTGTATGTATTTCTTGAATTCCCCTCAGCACAGCATGACGCAATTAATGCGTCAGCGTGATGACTTCTAATGATTACTCACCTGTGTGTGTGTGTGTGTGTGTGTGTATTTTGGTCTGTTGTGTGATTTCCCGCTGGGTTTGTGTGACAGCAGGGGCGGAGGGAGGCTAAGAGGCGTTAGCGCGGTGAGAAGGATTACCTAGATCTGTTGGTCCTCCTTTTTCTCTCCCCCGGGCGATGTCACGTCCCATTACTTCTGTCCTCCCACCCTCGGATCGTCTGGCCTTAGCCGGGGATACGTTTAAGGCGCAGGCGTGCAGGAACACCGGGCTAAGACGCACACTGATACCTGGGCCCTTTGCTTTTTCTTTTTTTTTTTTCCTTCTGCTCCTCTCTATCCCGGGGTAAGCAGACAGGTAAACGTCTCCCAAAGCTGGCATTGATGGCAGCTAAGCCTCCGCCTGTTTAAGTGAAACGCATGCGGAGACGGAGACGACAATCTGTTGTTGTGATAGCCTCGACAATAAAAGGACGAGTGTCGCACACCTGCGTGGAATCGCACAACACGTTTATGAAGAGGGAGGTTAAAGATTAAGAAATGTCCCATGGGTGCTGTGGAACATTGTCTGCGACCCTTTTTAAAAAAATATTTTGTGAAAAATAATTCTGATAATGAATGATAATTACTTGGGATCTTTCAACTGTCGCTTTCACCCTCACAGTTTTTGAGTAAAATGAGAAACTGCAGTATTCTGAATTACCAAACTAAAAATTCAGTTTTCCAGCTTCCAGAAAGGTAAGTCTAAAAAGATTTTTTTTTCCCCAAAAAATGATATGCAGCCATAGTTAGGTTTTCAATAAAAATTGTAAGATTAAAAAATGTAAGATTAATTTCCACTCTTCATGAAAGTGTAGGGGCTAATATAAAATATTTTCATTTGAAACAAAAAATTAAATGTAGATATAGTTTTAAAAAACTTTTCAAATTGCCTTTACGCCCCTTCATGTGTATTTTTAGTTTTTGGAGAACTGTCGACATTCTATGCAAATTTTCTCCCTAGGGGAAAAGTGTAGCAGTCTACATTCTATCATCTATTCTTCTTTATTATTGTTCCCCAGACACTTCAGCTAACACGTCATGGACTCAATAAATGTAAATATCTTTTCAGCCCATTCCCCTAAACCCCCTTTGGCCTGAGCACTTGTAAATCCTTCCAGTCAAGTGGCTCATTAGAGGAAATCAGTGATGTTAAGCTGAGTGGCGGAAGAAAAAAAAAAACATCCTTTTATTGTCCTGCTCTCCTCAAACTGCTGTTCAACATGCAACAGTGGACAAACAAGCCATTCATTTGTGGCCACGTCCCATTTAGTCAAATTCCTTTTCATCGGTATGGGTCAGCGACTCCTTGGGCTCTCACTCGTCCACTGACCCACACCGAACACGCACCACGCCTGTATGTTGACCCCCCCCCCCC